>CM021109.1:152038403-152118716 GCA_007115665.2 Sequoiadendron giganteum | reverse complement strand
TTTCCAGGCTTCTCACGGTTAGCCTAGTTTCTTGGATTCTGCATGAGGACCAAGTCACCAATTTCAAATTTTTTGAATCACTCTTTTGTTATAGCTCCTGCAAAGATGATTTTGATATGCATGTAAGTGATTCAAGGAATTTTGTCTTCTCTCTTGTAGCATTTCTAGTTCATGCGAGAAATATTGTCTATATTCTTTGTCATCGATCATTTCCTTCAAGGAGACTCGGAGAGAAGGAATTTCAACCTCAATGGGCAATATAGCTTCAGATCCATAGACCAGGGAAAATAGAGTGGCTCCAGTGGGTGTGTAGATGCTGGTACAATAGGCCCACAAGATAGGATTGAGTTGTAGATGCCAATCTCGGCCATCATCATTGATGGTCTTCTTAAGAATGTGAAGAATTGTTTTATGTTATGCCTCAGCTTGATCATTGCCTTACGGATAATATGGTGTGGAGAAATGGTGTTGGATGTGGAATCTCTCATAGAGTTCACGAACGTCTTGATTTTTGAATGGGCCACTGTTATTTATGATGATGGACTATGGAATGCCATGCTAGTAGATGATGTAATTAAGGATAAACTTTGAAATATGCTTATTGGTGATGTAAGTGAGGGGAACGGCTTCAATCCACTTAGTGAAGTACTCAGTGGCAGTAATGATGAACTTATGGCCATTGGAGGAGGATGGATGGATTTTTTCCATGAGGTTGAGTCCCCATTGTACAAAGGGCCATGGAGAAGTGATCAGTATCAGATCCTGTGTAGGTGTGTGGATTAGGTCATTGTGCACTTAGAATTTATGACATGTTCTAACAAACTAAAGAGCATATTTTTCTAGTGTCTACTAGTATTACCCCAGTCTGGTGACTTTCCTAGCTAGAGTTGGGCCACTCGAATGAGATACACATATACCCTCATGTACCTCACGTAAATTTTTGTGAGCTTCATCAGTTTTGAGATAATGAAGAAGGTTTTTTTCAAATCTACAATGGTAAAGGGTGTCATTGACGATGGTGTATCGGGAAGGTTTTCGGATGAAGGATTTGCACTGATTATTGGATAAGTTGGGTGGAAAAGTCTGGGACTTAAGATAATCATAGATGTCCTAATACCAAGGTGATCTGGGACCAACAAGTTCCCAAACCATCTCTGACTTTGGAACATCGTATGTGGGAACCAACAGCTGTTCCACTGAGAAGTCAAATTGTGACACATTTTTCGGGATGTCCAAGAGAGATCCAATAGTTTTCATTGTGTTGGTTGCCTTGTTTTGTGCCCTAGGGATTTTTTCAAAGGCAATCAATCTAAATAGGTCAAGAATCTATCCACCATTCTCTTGTAGGGAAATAAAATTTCATCCTTTGTTTCATAATCATCATTCACTTGGTTGATAACTAACTGAGAATCCCCAAATACTGACAGTGTCTAAATTTTCCATTTTATTACCATTTTGAGCCCTGTGACCAATGCCTCATATTCTAAAATATTATTAGTACAAGGGAAGGTGATCTAAAATTCCTTAAGAATGGAATCCCCTTGTGGTGTGATGAACAAGATACCAGCTCCCGAGTCGTGACCAGTATGAGATCCATCAAAATATAGTTTCCAAGGTGATGAAGGTTATGCATAGAAGATAGACTCATCAGGAAAATCAGCTACCAATGGATGAGTTCCTCAAATAGGTACATCTACAAGTTGATCATCTATTGCCTATCCTTTTATTTCCTTCCGCTCAACATATTGTATGTTGTATTCACTCAAAATTATGATCCATTTTTCCAACCTACCTATCAATGATGTTTGGCTTAGAAGATACTTCAGTGGATCAATATTTACTACCAACTATGTTTAGTGATTCAACATTTATTGTCTTAATTTTTGGTCCACAAAGACAACTGTGAGATAGGCACGTTCCATGGATGTGTAATTGATTTCATATCCAATCAGTGTGCGACTAATATAATATATGGCTCTTTCTTTTTCTTCATAGTCATTTTGTGCAAATAATTCCCCCAGTACATTGGTGGTTGTAGAGACATATAGGATCCAAGGTTTTCCTTCAATGGGAGTAATTAGGACAAGTGGTGTCAATAGATACTCTTTGATTTGTTTGAAGGTCATTTGGAATTTATCTATCCACACAAAGGGAATACTTTTATGCAACAAGTACTAAAATGGTTGACATTTGTCTGCTAGCTAAGCAATGAAGCATCAGATGGACTATAATCTTCCATGTAGTGTCCTTAGCTCACTAATTCATTTTTGTGGAGGCATGTTTAAGATTTCTTTTACTTTTGTAGGGTCAATTTCTATGCATCTTTGTGAAAATATGTAGCCCAACAATTTTCCTGAAGTAACCCCAAAAACACATTTCTCTGGGTTCAAACGAAGGTTGTATTCTTCTAGCCGCCTAAAAAAATTTTCCAAGACCCTAAGATGATCTTTCCATGTCAAATATTTGGCCAAGATTTCATCCACATAATCTTCCAATAAGGTATGCATGAGATCATGGAATATTGTTGTCATTGCTCGCTAGTATGTGGTGCCTACATTCTTTAAGCCAAAATCCATGACAGTCCAACAATATGTTCCCCATGGGCATGCGAATGCCATTTTGTGTTGATCCTTCAAGTGATGCGTATTTGATTGTAATCCGAGAAACCATCCATGAGGGACAACATCTTGTATCCTGCGGTGAGATCAATTATAATGTCTATGTTTGGTAATGGGAAATAATCTTTTGGACAGGCCTTATTTAGATCTTTGAAGTCCATACAAATGTGGATGTGTCCATTGGGCTTGGTGATAGGGACAAGGTTAGAAATCTAGTCTGCATAATCTATTGATCATATGAATCCAACATCTAGTAACTTTTTTAGTTCAGCCTTCATAAGTAGTGCAATTTGCGGATACATTTTTTGTAATTTCCGCTTGATTGGTTTGACACCTAGAATCAAAGGAAGATGGTGCAATACTAACTCGGGGTCTAGTCTTGGCATATCAGCATGACTTTCGAAGAATAATTTTTTGAATTCAGGTTTTTCTTCTTTTGTCAATGATGCGGCCAAGAGAACCATTTTGGGATTCTTTGGTGTAGCTATGTTAACTTCTATAGTGTCTTCAATAAGCATTTCTGATTTTCCTTGTGTTAGACAAAGAATGTCCAATCCTCCATCCTTAAGTGCCTCAGAGAGGTTTTCACCTTCGGATACATCCTTTATTTTTACTATTGAATTGTCAGAAGGTGCCTTGTGGTTTTCACCTAAAGAAATGTCTTTTTTTGTTTTATTTTTCATATTTTTGTGATTGGAGGATTGCATATTCTCCTCGAAGTATGTTGCACAATCTAGATCAATAGAGAATCCTTCCTTGTGATCACCACTTGGTATGCCCTCGCGGAGTCCCATGAATTCTGCAATGGCCTCATCATTCTGAAAAATATCCATATCAGGCGAGTCTTGTTGGTCCCAGTCAATGAGTTGTGGGTAGACAAGGGAAATCCCATCATCAGTGTTGGTAAAGGAGGGGGAGATAAGGAAATCATGCAAATGAAAGCCTCAAGTGTGAAGGAATAATTGTCATCTTCACTTTCCCATTCAGACTCGATCCATGGACCATCTTCAGAGTCAGATGAGTTATGCTCTTATTCATAATATGGGACAAACGGATCAACATCACAATCAATGGATGGTAATTCAGAGTCATGTACAGTAAGTCAGGTTTTTGGGTGGGCTCGAGAATGGGGTGGGATGATGTAGATTTTACTGATGATAATTTATGCTCACTTGGGTCCCAAGGGATGCTTACCAATTCTTTATTTTTAGAATTGTGGTCTACAGGGTCAATGTTGTACATTTGTCTAAATCTTTCCTCAAAAGGAATTTGGTTGAGTTCTAGGAATAGTTAATTAATATCAAAGTCACTTAGGGTTCTATCAAATCCCCATTCCCATTCATGAGAGTCAGTTTTTATGTGGGAGTCTTCACTTGTCTCCATACTTTCCAAAGTTGTTACATCCTTACTTGAGAGTACATCAGTACGTCGATTGTTAGTTTCAAGTTTCTCAAACCCTAGCCCTATATACTTTAGTCTCTTAGAAATGATGATAGGCTCTCTCCTTCCATTTTTCTTTGGTCCAAGGCTACTAGTTTCATCAAAACCATGTGATTTACATATGTCATAGCCTTTGTCATATATATGTACTATTAATGGGGGTAATCCTTTTGGGTCCTTGTAGATCCAATCAGCTATGTCGATAATGGCTTCATCACTCATGTCTCCCCATAGTGTGAAGACCCTTTCCGGAGGAACCTTGAAAGTTTTCTTAGGTTCTATAAACCCCTAATCCTGCACTTGCACAAAAACAACAAACAATCACAATATTAGATCATATGCAAGCAAGAATGAAGGATTCCCCATGAAATCCATTTACTAAAACCCAAACTAGGAAAATGAGGAACAAAGTAAGTAAATCCTAATTAAGTAGGAAAACTTGTGATCCCATGGGGGAATTGGTGTCAATTGATGTGTTGAAATTGGCCCTTTCCCAACTCCTAAATTGCAAGGGTTGATGATGTGTGGATTGATCAAATCTCCTTAATGAGATTATGGCATAACCTAGTTATGGAATTGTGAAAATGATGAACATATGGAATGAAATGCACAAAATTGGCTCTCAATGTCAAGAGAGTAACTTTGCATGAGATTGTGGATCAATAATGAGAAGATAAGCCTTCCATTTATAGACTTGAATTTGGAAGAGAGAGCAAGATTTGGGCAATGTGGGACTAGCTTTCAACCAATGGCAAAATGCCACTTGTCACCATGTGAATGGTTGATGGTTGTGCACATTTTGGCCAAAGTGCCAATAAATGAAATTAGGTGGAATTTGAAATTGAGGAAATGACATGTGAGAGGGAAAAAGGAATGAAATAAATGCCACTTGGCTCAATGCACAAGGACATGTAAGAGGAGTGAATGTTTTGTTGGAAGTACCATCCACTTGGACTTTTTGAATTCAAACTTAAGGGAATATTCCATTTTTATGCCATGTGAGGGAAAATAGAGATTTAATAAATGAATTAAATCTATTTTCATGTGCAAGTTGTAGTCTCTAGAGAATTTTAGTGATATGGATTAACTTAATCAATATTTGATTAATTTAATGGGAGGTTAGGTGATTTGACCATTTTGACTTAGATTTTAGGATTGATTTAAATCAAAATGAGAAGAAAGATTAATTAAATAAAAATTTTTGATTTATTTAACTAAAAGGGGAAATGTTAGATTAAATTAAATAATGTTTAATTTATTCAATTTATTCAATTTATTCAATTTATTCAATTTAATAAGAAGAATTTAGAGACTTTAATCAAATAAAATGATTTATTTAATTAAATAGAGACATAAGGTTAATTAAATTAAATTGATTAATTTAATCAACGGAGGAGAAAGACTTAATCAAATAAATAATGATTTATTTAATTAAGAGATAGAGGGTAATGATAATCTGAGAATGTGATTCAGGAAGAAATTTCGTTAGTAGTCAGGATCAAGTGTGCTGAATTGAATTTGTACATTTTCCATGTCTATAGGTTCCACTATGAAACAAGGTCGACCATAGACTTTAGGTGGCTTAGGTATTGTGGTGATACAGTAAGTCGTATTCAATTTGAATTCTTCACAACCCATGTCATGGATCTTAAAGTTAGTATGTGATATGGAAGTCGAGGAGGATGGTGTGGCGGAAGTGGACGGAGTGGATATGGATGACTTGGTAAGTGTGGATGGATCTATGTATATAGAAGAATTGGATGTTGAAGCCTCTCGATTGATAGGAACTTGATGATCAATAGTACCTCTCAAGTTGGTGCAATATTGAAAAGGATCAGGATCTCCTAGTATAGTAATTCTAGTGCCATCAAAGGGGAACTTCAAACATTGGTGGTAGGTGGAGGGGATGAATCCATGGGCAGCCAAGTAAGATATTTTAATGTATATTGTGATCCAGGACTTGACATGTGGTGTCTATGATAACCGGTCCCTCACGAATTGGGAGTGTGATTATGCCTTTAGAAGAATGCTCCTCGTCATCATATTCTTTTATCACAATACTCTTGGTACCATCTACACATGCATCAGAGAAGCCAAGAGCCTTAACCAATTTTAAAGATCACATGTTCAATCCTACTCCATCATCTACTAGGACTCATCTAACCTTATTCTTATGGATGAAAACCTCAATATTTAGGGCATCGTTATGAGATGGCTTGGGTGAGTAGTCAAGATCTGAAAAGGTAATGTGGTGAGGCGAAGTCAAATATCTGACCATAGTTTCAAAATGGTTGAGATCAATATCATTGGGGATGGAGGACTCTTGCAAGACTTTATCTAATATGGCCTTATACACTGGCAAAATATGGAGTAATTCTAGGATGGAAATTTTGGTAGCGGTCTTATTTAACTGCTCGATAAGGTTGAACTTTGGATTGGGTATTAAGTTCTTGACAGATAGGCCAAGTATGGTAATTTTAGGTTGACGAGTAGAAGGGCTTGGGATGGTGACCTTGCCTTTGTGTGTGGTGACATTACATTCTAAGTTTTTTTTGATAGTAATGGTATTGACACATTTGTCTTCATCAGCAACATGAAGATTATTAATGATAGTACCATTAGAATAGTTGAAATTAGCACAAACATAACTCGATTGATTGTTATTATTCTTTGTGCCAGAGGAGAAGGGGTTGTTTGAACCATGGTCCTAAAGTGGGTTCTTATGGATTGTATGATCTGCATTAGATGCAAACGGTTGACCTCCCAACTCAATGGTGAGTTTTTCAATAAGATCTTGGATAAGATTTATGAATTGGCGACAACGGGAATTTTTATGCCCTTTAACACGGTGGTAGTCACAGAATGCATTATCATCCCACCATGATGGCTTAAACTGACTAGGATCATATGGTTTATATTCTTCCAAAGTTATGACACCATTTTGAATAAGTTTCTTTAAGACAACTTCAATGGGCTCACCCAAGGGGGTGTATGTGCATTTTGGAACTTGTCATGTTTGACGTGGTTGCCTTTGATTTGATTGAGCATGATTGCTTTGAATGGCATTACCAGTTGGTGTGGGTGCTATCATAGGTACATTTTGATTTGGAACTCCTTTGATTGTAAGTACATGACCTGTTGTGTTGATTGTTTTCTCATCAACCACGCCATCATTGGTGATGTGTTTATTTTTAACCCAATATTTATTTCTATCATTGGAAGCACTTGCGTTGGTGTTTGTGGTAGTGTTGATTTTTTTTTTCCATACTTAATTTTGTCTTTGGAAAGTAAGGCTTTTTCAAGTTGGACACCTTTTTCAACAAGATCAGTAAAGGTGGTACAACAATGGACTTGTAAGCCATATCTTAGTAGGCCAAGGAGATTATGTACAAACATTGTGACTTTTTCCTTTTCAGGTATCTCCACAGGACATCAGCTTGCTAGAGTTCTCCATCTTTGGAAGAATGGGATAAAGGTCTCCCCTATATCCTCTTGGGTGAGTTTGCATAAGGAAGCAATGTCAATGTCCATGTCAATTTTATAGGCATAGTTTTCAACAAACGTTTTTGCCAATTCATCCCACGATTTGATTCCTTTAGGAAATTGTGTGAACCACTCCAGTGCATGCCCTACGAGACTCCTAGAGAAGAGTCTCATTAAGTAGGTGTGTTCATAGGCAATGTCCATGCAAATGATAGTGAATTCTCGAATATGTTCAATGGGGTTTATCTTGCCTTTGTATTTAGGGAAATATGGCACTACATATCTTGGAGGGAATGGTGGCATATACAAGGTTTTGTCAAACGGATATGGACATAGGTCATGTGACATGTAAGAATTTTTGTTTGACTGTTGCAAGGTTTCCACCTATGTTTGATGAGCAACAAGTTTGAGTGTTAGTGCCTCCACAATTGGGTTGTTGGTAGCATCACACATGTTGGTGATAGGTATGGATTGAGTGCCCACATGTTGTGATGAGATGTGTTGATTGGGAATTTTTTGTTGGTGAGCAAAGTGGGTGTTCTGATTTCACGGTTGTTGAAAATGCATGTTTTGATGAGGGATGTGTTGCTGTGTATGGACTTGAGAAGCATAAGTTGGGATGTGGAATCCAGCCATGTTGGATTGAATTTGAGGGCCTTTCTGGCCTTGAGCATGTTGATGCCCAAATGGAGTTGTATATTGCGTGCCTTGATTTCCTTTCCCAAATAGATAAGTATGGCTTCGAGGAATGTTGGTATTTTTCCTCAAGGGAATGTTTGTGTTGACTTGAGATGAATTTGGAACATTTGATTGAGTTCCTTGGATTACAACTCTTCGATTATTCATCCCAAAGGGTTTGATGAGTTTTTTTTCATTGCATTAGAGGAACCAAGTAAGAGGTTTTTGGATGTCCCCATGGAGCTAGATGAATCTCTAAAGAGGTTTGGTGTGTTGGTGTCCATTGTGTTAGATGAAATCCCCAATGTTGAACCAATAGTTTGTGAGGAAACTATGGATCAGGAAATTTTTCTCTTATAGTGTTGAGGTCAAATCCTTTTGGAAATCTAGCCCCTTGGTCAAGGTGCATAGCTAGATATCTGGTTGAATCATTTAAAACGAATTCTTCCACAAAAGAGGCCACTTTTGGGTTTTGGGCAGTAGCTTGTATGTCTTCTTCAAAGACTTTCCCATTTTGGTCTCTATAGACAAATTGTTCAAAAGGATTGCGTGAAGAGGATGGAATGGACATCTCACTAAACGGATTAATGAGAGAATTCCCTATGTTGGTATTTCCATTCATGTTGATAGGGAAATTATTTGTATTCATGTAATTGGAAAAATTGATTAGGTTAGTGTCTTGACCAAAAGAATCCATGAGTCTTCTTTTTCTTTGTAGTATAGTTTCAACCATAAATGTTTTTCTCAACTTTGGGGATGGTGGAGGATGACCTAAATATGAAAATGTTATGACACTATGTTTTTGGGTTTTTGGGATAAAAAATTCTTATTGAATGATGAATGTAAAGGAGACTAAAATAAGTAGACTACAATGTATGCAAGGAGATTATTTACTTGACCATGCGATGTTTTGGCAATGTCTCAATTTTGGAATGTCAATGGACTTGTAAAAAGGACTAAGGAGGACAAAGTGAAATTTTCACACTAGACTAATGAGTGGGAAATGGTTCACAAAAGGTAATGACTAAAGACAATGCTTTGATCAAGTCCAATGATAACCTACTCTTGAATGCAAAGGTTTGACAAAGAATGGTAAGGAATCTTCTCCTAAAATCTACAAAATGAGTACCTAGAATGATGGTAAAGCCTGAGAATGTGATTAGAGAAATGCAATAGAATCATATGGTAACCTAAGAATGCAACCTATAATACAAGGATGATGGAAGTTGAGAAATTCTTGGTTGGTTATGGATAGAAACAACAGAGAAAATATGTTGGGAATCTTGTGTGGAAAATTTGAACCTTGGATTTTTGACAATGAATGAAATTTTAGGTTATAGGAAAATACATCGCAACAAATGTGTTACAGCATAGCGAATGCATCACAAGATATGTGATTACGGTATTTCAAAAGGTAAATGTGGTTCGATAGAGCATGGTAATGTTTGATATAGCAAATGTGATGTATGATAGGAAAATGTGGCAGTTATGGTTGCGAATGCAGTGCAACATAGCGATTATGGCCCAAAAGTTAGAAATCGTAGTTCAATATAGTAGATACGTCGCAAAGTTTAGTTTGTGGCAAAAAAATTGGCAGATTACAAAATGTGTTTCAGTTTGGAAGTGTTATTTCAGATTTGAAGGAGATGTTGATTTGTTTATTTTTTTGAAGACACTTGGAAAACACATTGTCTTGGAAAATTTGTAAACAAACACATAGAAAACATGTACAATCCCTGTGGTTGAAAAGACTATATTCTTTTAAATTCCACGTGGATTTTACTCCAACCGCATATTCTTAGTGGATGAATTTAAAAGCTTGGCCCCATTGGCTCCCCCTTACAGTGTACTCACTTCTCAAGGAAACCAATCTTCCAACCCCCATGAAACTCCCATGGCAGAATGATCATCTCTACTAAAAACTATGAAGATGTGTATGCCTTCACAATGACCGTTGTTGCACCAAAGAATAGAAAAGGGATTTTGGCCTTACTAGAACAAGGGTTTGAATGCAGGCATTATGTTCGTGGGGGACCATCCATACAGAAAGAGACCATTGTTTCCCATTTTTTTGAAACAGTCCTCGTGATTCTCAAAATTTCCTTGAGAACCCACACTTATATACCAACTGGAAGTTGCTTGGCTTTAGCGTGTTACCGGTTGGGTTGTTCCCTAGGGTGATTACTTTTTCCCACCAGACAGACCCTTTAAGGATAAACAAAAGTGAGGAAGTACATTCATAGTTCGATCAATCTTTGTTTGTATAAATAAAGAGAGAACACATGCAATGTACTTTTCTCAAAGTAGCATAATTGTTCTTTTTAATCCCAAATTAAAATATGAATGAGTGATAAAGTAATCAACTCGTTAGTGTTTTTGTTTCTCCAGATCACACAAGGCGCAAGAGAATTGCATACACATTGTGGAGGTCATTACTGAATCACAAAACACCTCAGACACATGTTCATTTTAACCGTTTGTAGTGTGATCAAGCAAGGGTTCATTTTAACCATTTGTAGTATGAGACAATCAAGAGCTCATTTTAACCCAATGAAAATGTATGAATGTTCTTTTTAATACAATGAGTGAACATGCATGATTGTGTTCTTTTTAGCCCAATGAAAATGTATGAATGTTAATTTTAACTCATGAGTGTAATGCACTTTATTTGTTTGATTGATTAGAATTGTAAAAATAGACAAACAAAGGGATTAGACTTCATCTTGGCACATGTTGTCACACATAGATTAGTAATCCCAAAAATATGTAATCTATTGAAACAAAAAAAAAGTAAGAAATCTGGAAAAAATAGCAAACAATTCTTTACCAGTCGATCGCGTCGTAATAGAGCAAATGCATCTCGCTATGACAAATGCATCACTTTGTATGGTGAATGCAGCTCGATAAAGAGAATGCGGCTCAATTTATGTCAAATGTGGCACGTGAAATCAAATGCGTTAATCGACGGGTCATATGTTTCGTGATAGAGCACTTGCATCGTTTGTGAAGGCAGATTTGGCGCAACAGAGCGTTTGCATCATAGAAAATGGAATTTGTGGTGTTCTGTACACCTGTACCTACAAAAATGAAAAAAGACCATACGAAAATCTACAAAAAATGTGTTTTTAAAAGCAGTCGGGTTCACCAATGTAACTGAGGGTATTTTTCCTAGGTTGTTAGCAGATTAAATGTAACATGAAATCCCAAAGTAAATAATGGAGTGCAAAGGAAAAAATGAAAAATGAATGAAACACTCTCACCCAAGGTCTTCATTCTCCATGTCTGACCTCCATTACACCTTCTAACTTGCTGAAAATATGAGGTTGCGCTCAGATTTATGATGAGCAATCTAAGATTATGACTAGTCCTAAACAAGTGTTGAAGGATTCTCAAATGATGTAAGAGAGACTAGATCCTACAAGCAAACTAATTAACTAAATGACAAAGACAAGCAAATGCAAGATACAAGAATTTCAAGATGTTTCAAGATGTAAAATGAAGACAAAATTTCCATTTTATAGAAAATGCAATTTTGGATGAATGGACGAGATTGAAGATTGAGGAGTGCCCTAGAATCAATTACCAAGATTCAAAATAACAACCCCTTAATTAGGGTTAGCGCAACTTTAGTGTGAAATTCAAAATGAGCGGACAAGATTTAATTTAAGAAATTAAATCAAGGAATGAGAATATGTGTGACAATGAGATAAGATTTAGTAAGTAGAAAAAGAATGAGTTAGAAAACCAAGTCATTTTAAAAATTACTTAATTTGTGGAGGGAAATATCATTTTGAATTTAATATTTTAATTTAATTCAAAATTGTGAAGTCATGTGACAGTAAATAATAATAAAATTATTTACTTAAAAGAGGAAAGTTTAAATAAATGATTTTTATTTGAATTTGGAAATGAATTAAATGAGACAATTAAATAATTAATGTTAAATTATTTAATTGTGGAAGAAGTGGGTTAATAATTAAATAAATTGTGGGGGGTTTATTTAGTTATGAGAAGACTTTAATATTAGAGACATATTTGAATAAAATTAATTTATTTAAATAATCAAGAGGGAATAGTGGATTAAATAAATTTAATAATTTATTTAATCTAAAGAGGACTTTAGACATTAGTGTCGTATTTAAATAAATGTGGTTTATTTAAATAGTCAAGAAGAACAAGAGAGATGAATTAATTAAATAATTGGTCATTATTTAATTAATAGTTGAATTTGGTCATAGGGACATGATCAAATTATGTTTAGAGGAATTGATGAGAAAATTGAGTTCACAGGCCTAGGTCAATTTTATGTGTCTACACCTTCCTCTCTCTTTGAATGTGAAATTTTTCAGGTTGGGAGAAGATTGAAGGAATTTGAAGATTCATTTTCCATTGTTACATTCAAAACCCTACACCTTGACAAGCCACAAAAACTCACTTACAGAATTATCCAATAGTGATTCAATAAATTTGTAGGAGGAATTAGGAAGCTCTGATATGGCATTAGAGGACTATGAAAACATATCTAAAATATCCCTACAAGGATGTAGGCACCCTTAAGTGGCTTTGTCTTCCTATTCAAACTATCTCCAAATTTATAGGATAGGGGCATAGAGCTTTGCATTTCTCAGATCTGCTTGTGATTTTTTGTTGCAGTCTCTCAATTGTTGGAATCTTGTATTTTCATATTAGGGCACATAGCTTAGTTAGGTTAATCAAGTAAAATCAATTCCAATTGATTCCCAAGGCTCAAAAGGATCAGATGCAGGTCTGATCAACTCACCTTCATGGTTGAAAGTTAATCTAATCACCTTGTTGATTTGCATCCTAATGTTCTCTTGAAAAAGAAAAAGTGATCCTTCCTACTTTCACATATTTTATTTACAATGTATAGGTGAGGACCTCACCACTGAGCTAATTATATACAAAATAATTGGTAGTGTAAGTGAGTACATTTTCTTGAAATGAAGTAGGAAGAATGAGCATAGCCCACATTTGAATTGAAACTTTCCTTGATATGATATTCAAATTTTATTGGAAAGAATGGTATATATTGTTACAAAGGCAAGGGTATATCTTTCTATGGTCAATAAACTTTTAATGTCATGGAAACATATTCCTAACAATGAACATTTGTATTGTGTACTCGCAACATTTCGAACCGTAGCTACCACCACTTTTTCATAAGTTTTTGCATTTATTTCCAAGAGTAAAATACTCTCTTATTTTTCACAATAAGACTTATGAAAATCTTCTACAAGTTGTAGAACTTTCAAGTAATGAATATTGACTCAAGACATCTTATCTATCTCATGAATTCTTATCAACTCGTAACACAAGTAAAATAAAAATTCTTACTCACTAATATCAAAATAACTTCTTCATAAATAATTTTAATTTTTCTATGTTTTCCTCTTCATTCTACATACAAGAACACATTTTATAATGTTGATAAATGTACAATATATTGCAAATTATTTTGTAAGTGTAAGGACATAATTATAGTGTTTAAACCTTTTAAAAACTCTTAATATTAATCTGATTTCTTTCATTCAAAATATGAATATAGGCTTCAAAATTATCATACAAATTTATAAATATATTATAAAATATTCTTTGCATGCTCTCTCTCTATATATATGTATATACATGTATATCATTTTGTTTATTTATTTTCTTGAGTAAATAGAATAATTTATTCAACTTACCACAACAGGTAATAAAACTCTTTTGTATTGTTTTATATAGTCCTAATAAAGAATTTAAATAATTTCATGGACAGATCTGTAAAAATTAGACTATTTTATCTCTAATTCTTCAAAAATAATTAATATATAAATTCATATTAATTCCTTAAATCTAAAACTTCATCTGCATAATACCAAAAATAAAAGAAAGAAAACAAATTTTGTGTCCATGCCTATAATAATACTGTACTTCTATAATAATATTATACTTCTGCACTTCCAGATGTTCAATGTACAACTACAATACTCCAGTCCAACTTCTCCAAGAAACCAAAGCTTGCTACAGTCTAAAACTCTACTCTTCCTTGTATATTTTCCTCAATATAAACCTTAGCTAATGTAATAAACAGAATTCTCAAGACAGAAATCCTCGAGAATTTCCAGCATCAAACATATATATTAACCTATGGAATTCACAAAGCTCCTCTTCTCAAAAACATATGACTACACCTCTCCTTTACCTCTCACATCGATGAGAATTAATGAAAATTAATAATCATAATTCTCTCTAAAACCTCTAACTTGTTATCAACAACTACTTCTAATAATATTAAAAAAATGAAACTTAATGGCACGCCCTCCATTATGCCCTCATCGAAAGCATTGATATCACATTTAAAAGGAAGGAATACATCCTGTGGTGGAGGCTTTTAGCCTCCACATGAGGTTTATAGAGTTTGATTTTATTTAATTCCCATTGCATGCTTTGCATGGTATGCTAATTGCTATTTAACAGTCACGACCTCCCTTAATGCAGGTCATTGGCTTTAATACAGATGATATAATATATTATATATTCTCAATTATTCATGTATATATATCAAATATATATTTATACATATATTATTTTATTTTTTAAATATTTAAATAATAATCAAATAAATCTTTATTGATAATAGGTAAAATATAAAGACGAAAATGAAAAATATATCATCTTTTTAATTAAAAAAGACTAGGCCAAAGATCAAATATGAATTAACATATTCTTACAACTTGACCACTAGTCACAACACTAGAAAAACTCAATGACAATATTAGGATTACTTACTTGGATTTGATACAAAATCCTACATGAGTGTGCGTTCAACTCAATTGGCACTAACCCATTTTTTTACCCTTGTCTATACTCTTCTCGCTGGTGATACTCTCCATTTCCATCTGGGAGGGTAAACTATGATCCTACATTCAACTTAGAAGGCCAACAACATGGTTAGTTTGTTATTTGTCGCGACATCATAATCATTGATTAAAAATAATAATCATTAAAATTTGAATCACATTGCATTGCATTATAATTTCATCAAAATATCAACTGACATATAATAATTCACTAATGACAAAAACATATTTTTTACATAAAATTTAAAAGGTAATTGCAAATCAAAATTAGGGGTGTAAAACAAAAATATTTCAGGTATAAAATGAAGAATAGACTTAAAATCTTTGACCCAATTGAAGGAATGAAAAAAGAAAGTAAAAATATTTGGTATACATGGTGCAACTTCCAAGGAGGAAATAAGAGAATTTATAGCAAGTTGGATAGGTTCTATGCCAATAGAGAGTTTTTCAGCTTTGATCAAATAGAGGAAATAATAGGGTGAAAGTGTACCTATGGTCCTTGTCGGATCATCACCTGGTTAGTGTAAAGATCTTGATAGACAACGAAAGACCAAAAAACTATAAGGGAGATAAGAAATTTATTCTGAATACTAGCTTCTTAATGGATGAGGACTGCAATGAGGTCATATTCACACTTAGAGAAATCAATAAATGGAGGTTAAAAAATAACTCAACCTTAGAGAGATGGAATAGCAATGTGGAAGGATGGAAATTCATTTTTCAAACTCTAGGGGAGAAAAGAGACAAGGATAGCAAAAAGTCTAAAAGAGAGCTACAAGAAAATATCCTAAAGTTAGAATCAAGCTTTTAGAATGATCCAAATAATTTAATAGTAAGCTCGGAGCTAGTAGCTGCTAAAAACTCTTTGAGGAGGATACATAATTATAAAGATCGAGGTTTTAAAAAAAAGGGAAAATTTGAATTGGATAAGTTAGGGAGACAAAGGATCCAAATTTTTCCTTAGATATATAAAAGAAAAATAAAGAAAAGATAAGGTACGATATATATATATATGGGATAATAATTGCATGGTGAATTATCAAGAGGAAACAAAAAAGCATTTCGTCCAATTCTATAAAGACTTGTTCACTTATGAATGTGGTAAAACACAAGAGTGTAATGAAAAGAATGACTACAAGAGGTTAATTCCAAATAAAATTCTAGAAGAATGTGTAGAAATGTTAAGCAAGGAGATCTCTAAGGAGGAAATTGAAAAAACCATTCAAACATTAAATAATGATAAATCACTAGGGGTAGATGGATTGCCAATAGAGTTATATAAAAATAATAAAGAATGTGTATGCGATGACTTGCTACAAGAATACAATGAAGCTATCAATAGAGGATCACTAGGAAGCAACATTAATAAGGGTATAATTAAACTAATACCTAAAGAAGGTGACAAATCCTTGATTAAAACTGGAGACCAATAACCTTGCTTAATGTCTCTAGTAGATTTTGGAAAATATAGATTTTGGAAAATTTTATAGCATTAAGATTGGTTGAGATCCTCCCCTCATTCATCATCTATACACAAACAAGATTTATAAAAGTAGGTATATTCTAGAAAACCTTGTCACAAGGTAGGAAGTGATGGACTGGGAAAGGTGCTCCAGCCAAAATATAGCCATGCTTCTCCTAGAATTTGAGAGAGCATATGGCATGCTAGAGTGGCCATTTAGATAACAAATTATGTCAAATTATCAACACATTGATGAAAGATGTAGTAGCTCAAATTGAAGTAAAAAAATAATTAACAGAAAAAATAAATAAATAAATAAAATTGAACTTCGAAGGTCAATAAGGCAGGGATTTCATCTTTCCCCCTCTTTGTTTGTTGTTTCTTCAGATGTTATTTTTCATATACTAAGAGATTATTTAGTAATCCCAAGAGTTAAGGGATTAACTCTACCAAATAAAGATGGCATTGGAGTGTTTACAAAACTAAATGAGAGAATTTCAAAAATCCAGTGGAAAAATTCAATCTATTTTGTATAGCATCTAGGGAAAAATTATCAAAATGAAAATCCATATTGTGAAGTTGGGAAGCTTCCCCAACATAATGGTTTGAAAATTTTGAATTTCAATGTGGAGGTCCAAATAAGTACGTTAGATACCTGGGTATACTATTTGTGGTAAATTTTTGCTTAAAGGACATGTGGGATTGGATAAATGAAAAGGTTGTAAAAAAGCTAGGAGGATGGAATAAACAATTCTTAACCTTAACAGGTAGGATTCAAATTTTTCAAAAGATGCTTTCTTACAATGTGTATTATTCTTCGGTGTGGATTTTTTATAGTTACCAAATAATTGAGATTCAAAAAAATCATACAATTTTTATGGTATGAGGAAAAAGGAAAAGGGAAAAAGCATGTAGTCAAGTGGGAATGGTGTTGCTTAGAAAAAAGTGAAAGAGGTCTAGGACTAAAAGATTTTAAAAAGAAAGGCATAGCCCTAGCAGTTAAGTGGATTTGTAAATTCCTTAAAGGAAAGGAGCCCTAGAAAATTATTGTTAAAAATAGCATCCAAAGAGTTATTCTGAAACGAGCTAATTCTTGGAAACATTTCCTCTATGTGACCTCATATTTGGTAAATTTGCTTTGTCCCCTGCTAGTTCCAATGGGTTGAAAAGTATATGGAAAGCCCGGTAACTAAGTAGAAGTGAGATAATTAAAAAAATATATTAGAAAAAGACATTGATAAAGTATATTCTATGAGATCTATATGGTAGAATGATTATCATAAGAACTTGGCCCCTTGCTTTACTTCAAGGATGCTTAATAAAAGTGTGGAACAAGAAAGATATCCAAACTTTCAAAAGACTTATTATTTAATAGGAAATTAAAATCTTGGGATACTCTCAGTTATGAATACAGTTTTCCTCCAGCACATTGGAGAACATACTCTATAATTAAAGAAAAAGTCAAGGATTTGAGTTTAAATACAATAATTAATTTCAATAGGGACAACTTAAAAGATTTTAATTGGATTGAAAATTAAAAGATGAACAATCTAAATGCAAAAAAATATATAATGCTATAAGAGAATATTGAGACTTGACCAACCACTTAAATAATTCTTAGAATCTAGAACTAAATATCAAACAATGGAGAAAAATATTTAACCATTTATGGATCCACATGATAGAACAAAAACAAACCTATTTTAAATGGATGTCAATTTTACAGAAATTGTCATGTTCTTGTGTAACAGACAAAGTAAATATCTATACAATATGCAGAAAGCCTAAATCAATTAATCATTTTTTTAATGCTTCTTCGCTAAATAAATTTGGAATCTTTTATGTATAGATTTGAGGGGATTGGGAAATTGAAATGGATAAAAAGAAAGAAAATCTATTTGGATTCATTGTAGGAATGGAAAAAAAAATCATCTATTCTAGTTTTTATTTTCTACAAAAAAAAAAAATATGGTTTATTTAGAAAGCTAGAAATGAGGAAAGGTTTCAAGGCATTAGGAGAGCCCTTATGGAGTCTACTATAAGACTTTTTTCACAATGTCTCTATGCAGGTAACTATTACAATGGAGGTGGCCAAAGAAAAATTCACAAAGCTACTAAAGCATGGAAAGATTAGGTAATCAAAGAAGAAATAAAGAATGCAAGACACTGGACTTTCAAAAAAGAGGGAAAAAATCCATTTCTAAAGGCATACATGGACTTCCAAGTGAAATGTAATAAAAAATACACAAAAGAAACAATCTAAAAAGATATTGGTCTCAAGGGAGGCCCAAGATTTCATGTAGACAAAGGAGATTAATTTACATTAGAAGTTGTAAGATCCAATGAGAAATTTTCTGAGATAGATCCATCGATTGGTTGGAACGATATAGAGAACTCTTGTAAAAGTGTGAACTATAGAGAAATATAGCCCAACAAAAGTAAAATCAAAGAAAAATAGAGATGAAATAAATCATTTCTAAATATTTTGGTAACTTATATAGATATAAGTTATATATAATGTTAATATTTAGAGACCATACGAGGTCATACTTTTTATCCATTTTTGAGACCCTGTGAAGTTATTCTATTAATAAAGGATATGAACTGAAATCCTATTTGTAATATTGAACTTATTCTTATACGAATACAAAAAAAAACATTTCTATTTGTACCTCCCTCTCTAATGAGTAGATTCTAGATAGAAATTTGTCAAGACATGTGACTAACATATATGACATCTTAAATGGTATTATTTTTTCTAATAAAAAATCTTATGTAGGAGATAACTCAATTATTTGAAGCATTAGGGCAAGAAAAATTTAAAAATTTAAATAAATTTGTAGATTTTATAACTTTTTTTAAATTAAGGAAAATTATTCTTTCTAGCTCTCAATTCACTTAAGAATCAAAATCATTTTTCTCAAAAACAATTGAATTATTAAATATCAAAATAAATCTATAATTACCCAAGATATTTAAAAGAATGGTCTTTACACCTTCAAAAGAAAATTATCTTACAACTTAATCAAAGATGAAACTCAATTGTGACATGAAGCACCAAATCATTAAAATATTAGAATTTAAAATGATATGGCTAATCATGATATTATGGTTAGTTTACTTAGAAAAATGTAAATTGAAAATATGTGAATGATGCTTAGAAGGTAAAAGCACTTTACCCTTCAACAAAAATTATGTCAACAATTCATCAAACCCAAGTAGAATTAGTTTATAGTGACCTAATGGAGGCCTTTACAAGTACCTTATAGGAGTGTATCTCTTTAATTCCTAACTTTTATTAATAGTTATACTAGGATGATTTGCACATAGTATCTTGAAAGTACAATTGAATTTTTTTCTACATTCAACAAATTTAAGGCCCTAGTCAAAATCAAACCATCCAAAATTTAAAAAAAAAAACAAATAATAGAACAAAATATATAGATAAATAATTTTAAAAATTATGTGCCTTGTGTGGGATTCAAAGGGAGATAAAAACTCTTATCCCCTTTAGCAAAATGGTATGGTGGAAAGAAAAACTGAACCATCGTAGAAATTATTAGAACTACAATATATTATGTCAATGTGTATTTTTTTATGGGCTAAGGCTATGAATACAATTATTTAAATTCTAAATAGAGTGTTTTTAAAGGATTTAAATCTTCAACACCATTAGAGACATGAAAAAGAACAAATGCCTTCCACCTAATAATTTTAGAATTCTAATATTTTTGTTCCAAAAATAAAGAAAAAATTTTATATGAATTCCTTTAAATGTTGCTTAGTAGGATATGGATGAAAATTAAAAGGTTGTAGGATATATGCTATCCTAAAAAGTGATAAATTAAAATGCTCATATTTTTGAAAAATATGTCTTTATTTCAAATTACTTAAATTGAAGGTATTGTAGAATATTTTATCTCAAATAAGAGACACTCAATCTTTCATTCAAAAAGAAAATTTAAAGAATCCTTCCTATTTCAAAATGACTAGAAGTTAGAACACATTTTGTATTAATGAATTTCTATGAAAGTGAGCCACAAACCTTTGAAAAATATAACAAAGAACAAAATGGGAGAGACGCAATATAATTAAATTATAATGTTCTAATTAAGAAGAAAAATTAGGATTATTTTTTTGCACCCTCAAAAAGGTATTATTGATTGTTATTAGTTGTATAAAATTAAATATCATTGATGGTGAAAAACACAAATGCATGGAAAGACTACACACTACAAATTTCAGTCTATGATGTAGTTGAAACTATGATGGAACATTTTCTCGTTGTGGCAAAAATGGTCACTATTTGGATACTCCTTGCTTTAGCAACCTACAATGAATAAGAGATTTACCAAATGGACATGAAAAAACATTATAAAATGGTGATTTTTCAGGAATATATATAACTCAACCAAAAAGGTCTAAATAATCAAATAAAAAATCATATGCTTGTAAACATATAAAATCTTTGAACATTTTTTAACAAGCTCCTAGATTTTGGAATCCAAAAATTAATATTTTCTTTTAATTTCATAAATACTCTACTTACTACTATAATAAAAAAAATGTCAAAATTAAAGATGATCAAATCATTAAATTGTATTATGTGTGAATGACTTACTCATTATAAGTAATTTTTATTTTTATTCTAAAAAAACTAATTTAATAAAAACATTTGAAATAACTTATTTAAGACTTATACAAGAAATGACACTTTTAGGATCATCACTCCTTTATGGTACCAAAAACAAGATACACACGTAAAGATATGCTTTAAAATTTATATGATTGACTATGAGTCCATTGTTATTCTTCTTGAATTGGATATTCAGCTTGACCATAAAGCTCCAAGTGAAAAGACCAATACCACTTTATATAGGTAATTAGTAAAAAAAAAAAAAATCTTACTATATCTAAACAAGACATTACTTATGCAATAATTATTGCATCTAGATTCATCCAAGACATAAAATTGACCAAAAATACTAAAGTATTTCAAATGAATCATAATTATGGTCTTTATTATTCTAGCACTAAAAATTCAAGTTAATATGATCATTGTGATGCTAAAATGAAGAAAAATAGGTTGGGGGATCAAAATAGGGGTATGAACCACTTAAGGACCTATTCTTCTTAAATTCATTAGAAAATGATATCGCAACAAAGAATTGACTAACTACCCTTAGGAGAGTCAACTCTATGGAGGAATCTTCATATTTCCTTTTTTTGCAAGGATGGGGTCATGGTCAAATAGCACTTTGGGGAGAAAAACTAAAAATAGTAAACTAACTTCAAAATTCAATCTACAATTTATATCTAATAGATTAAGTTCAATACTGATGGAACCAAAAATCAAATCACAAATCAGAGAAGGGAAAGATGATGTTTACAACTCACCAAAAGTCAGATGTTGAAGCTGATCTAGGACTCATTTGCCTAGGGGTGAATGGGTCTTGAGTTAGGGTTTGATTGTAACTTTCGGGAGCCTCTCCTATAAATTTGAATCCTTTAATTCCCATGTTTCAGGTTTGGAGAGCTGAAAATAATTTGTCCAAGTGATTTTATGTGAGATGAAAACGTTTGTGACAATGATAGGACTATCTGCACCCAAAACTCCTAAATATGTCAGTTATTATAATGAAATTTATGATAGGACTGTCTACACCCAAAACTCCTGAGTCTTTTTCTAGTGGAGCACAATAGATCATAGGATTTCCAGGTTCATTTCAACAACCTCTTCCTTCTAGGGTTGAAAACTTTCACTATTTACATTAGAATGGAAAATTACTTGAATCTATGCAATGACTCTTAACATCACTGTCTACAACCAGAACTTATGAGTTTGATCCCCAATAGAGTCGCTATTGTGTTGGTGTTTTAATTTTCCAGCTAAGGCTTTGTAATTCCCTAAGAGGTAGCCAACCTCTATATTCAAGAACTTACAAAGTTAGTGGCCAACTAACGAGATTCAGTCAAAGACTAAGATCTCCTACACTTTTGGCTTTGTGAAACCAAGGAGGGTTTTCCTAAGTGTGTTCATAAGAATTTTTCATGACCTGGTAAGAACACTTCTTCTTACAGATACAGTCCCCACCAATGCAATTAGATAGAAATTATCCTGGTTGTGGAAAACCAAAGAATAACAACAATTATCTTAAAACAATAGGACTGAAAATTAACATAATATTTTCATCTCCAAAGAGATAAGGTTTGATATATTAGATTTGTTCATATTTTAAACCACTATGCTTAGAACTATAGCCCTATACTCTCAAAATAGGGATCCTGAAGAAATTATACAGTGCTTCATCCATTGGGTGGGAGTCACATAAAACATAACAGAGATATCAAGGACATATCACCATAATGATTTACACTATGAGATTTTCAATTATCAAAACAATACTCCTTAAGGAATCCTGAAGACAACATCATAAATTTGTAACTCATTTTTGAGCAATTTAATTAACTCATTAAGTTAAAGCAGGAAAATGAGGTACACACTCAAATATACCATTGAAGTTGAATGAATGTATCATTAATAAACTCATTCACAACTCATGACATGAAACTAGGAGAACAATTTTTCTAATATATTGTCATTTATTGCTTCAATATCTTTAATTACATAAGAAGAGCCTTCTTGTTTTATAATATTCTTGGCCTAGAAAAAACATACTAGCTAATACCTTAAAAAAACCTACAATAACAAACTGACTATACAAAAACAAAGCCTTCGGATACCAAAAATCTGACCCCTAACAATGAGTCATAAAATCTCCTTTATAGAATAGGAGAGCAACAAGCCACGGGCTCCATTGTTAAAATAAAAATTGAATTTCATTCAAAATGAAATTAAATTCGAATTCACCATCTAAAAAAAATTCCTCATCATTAGAAAAACAGTACATGATCTGAGGAATCAAAAATGGTTACACCCAGTAACCAGTCGAAGAAAAAACAAAAAAGAGCATGCCACACATGTGCACATCCACATCCACCAATTGAACTGCCAGAACAGAACCACCCACGAGCAACACACACCAGCACCAGCAATCATTTAATCAACACACGGCCCTGGTACAGGTGACTGCTTCTAGTTCTAGCTTCAGTTTGAGGTGGAACCACTTTCTTTTTTCTATCCACATCAGCACTAACCCTAGCAACTCAGCACGGTGTCATTGCAATTATT
Organism: Sequoiadendron giganteum; assembly: GCA_007115665.2. Lineage (NCBI taxonomy): Eukaryota > Viridiplantae > Streptophyta > Pinopsida > Cupressales > Cupressaceae > Sequoiadendron > Sequoiadendron giganteum. The sequence goes on along the minus strand of CM021109.1, from coordinate 152,094,980 downwards.
GGTGAAAATGCAAGGACTTCTTCATCAACAGCCACGAGCTCAGTCATGGCCGCACGATAGTAGTGATAGTCTAAATCAGTCTTAGTACCATCGCCACCAGAGCTCGAAGAGAGCACGATAGGAGAATTGCAGTGCCCAGACTATTTGCCTGCACCTCGAGCACTCACCTCAGGAGCACGTTTTTCCTCCTTGCGTCACGAATTCCTTGCACCTACTCTGGTACTTCAGCGCACCTCAAACTTGTCCGTTGAATATGTGTATCTTAGAAACTATAAACAAGTCCACTACCTACAAACAAATCAACTCAAAAAAAAGAAATGATAATACTGAGCAATTCAGCAGGTATTTATAGAGTAATCCAGTGCAGGGAATAATAATTTTCCCAATGCTTGCACAAGCATGCAAATGATTAGTGGTTGATATTGCCACCACAAATTTATTTCAGGCATACAGTCCATCATTTTATTTATCAGGAGGCTACCGCTTGCATGCAAGGAAATCAGGAGAAAATCCACTATAAAACCTGCGCCATTAACGAAACAAGTTGTAGAGCACATAAATTCCTCACACAGATGAACAGTAACCTTTTGAATTTGAACCGTTGATGTGGAATAGACCTGGCAAGTTGGAAGACTCGGATCGAGTCAATGAGTGTTGAAAAACCACATTAGCATCTAGGAAAAACCATAGCCAATCATATCCCACAAAAATAGGAGGTTGCAATCGGGCAGCAGGCCCCACCTAGCCTCGTTCCAAAAGCTAGGCCACATGTCACCTTTTCACAAACCTCGCAGTACTTTAGGAACATTTACTCTAGTCGTGTGAGGCCTACAAGTGACGGTCATCATTAATTCCTGTCATTAAATTCCCACTGGTGAAATGACGCCCACTTGTCACTGTTGGTGCCTCGGGAAAAAACCCCACTCCTTTGTATATGACATATGGCGACATCTCGCACACCTCGTACCACCTAAGTGACATTAGAAGGAAAACCTACAAGGTTTGTGAGAAATGATCTAGATCAAAACCCGTGATCGGACAGTTCACCAAGCTGTATAAAACTCATAGAATATACTAGTCGGGCCGGCCGAAAAAAACCTTTGACGGCATAAGCATTTAAGCCCAAGTAACAAATAAGAGACTGATAGGTTGGGTGAAAAGGGGCTAGTAAAATAATGAAGGAAAGGCTCAGTCAGTTAACTTAAGTGATGAGTAACCCTCACTAACAAGTCAACTTTGAAATATAACGTGAGGGTTTTAAAAGATACCAATCAATCTTTCATGAGTGATCAAAAACCCTTTACCCAAAATATCAAACCTTATCCCTATTAAAAGTAACCGGTCATGCCCAATTTAGGCAAACTTTTGACAAATTTTAAAAGTCTCATCAGTGGCTCCGACTAGGGATGTATGCCCCCTACGGGCATAGCAAGAATTCAAAATCTTTGGCTTCGCAGACCAGACTATTGAATCACACAAGTTCCTTAGCAAATTTTCTACCATTTTTTTCAATTTGAACTTGTGTATATCTAACTTGGTGGCCCCAGGCCACCAAACAAGAGAAATAAAATTTTACCCCTGTCAAAAACAAAATTCTCTATTACTTGGAGTAAACCAAATCTGAAAATTTTACCTCTTGATGCTTATGAGTTACTAAAGTAATCAGTATCCTTGGAAGTATCATAATGTTTACTTATACTCCCATGTATTTGATCGGTCAGCACCCTGTGTCCAAAAATTAACTATAACATATGACCATAATGACATTTTACCTTACCTTGCACACCTAGTCATACTTCATAGAATGTTGACTCAATTGAGATGAGAAGTGGAAACATTCATAATTTATCTAGTTTGCAACATCACACATCCTGACATCATCATCAGCTTGTACATAGAACTGAAAACTTTCATATAAAACTGTGTGCATGTCACACAGACCCTCATAGTACAATAAGGAGGACACATAACTCAGGGAATCCTCACCCTAGTGCTTTCCACACAAGCTTATTTGCCAACAGCTTTTTTTAGGTGTTTTGGAACACATCCTAATACCACAGAGGTGGCCCAAATAAGTTACATCTTTCTCCAGGGAATGTGTGAATACATTCATCTCAGGTTCCTTAGCATACATCCCTTCCTCCAATCCATTATCAATTCCCAAATGAAAAACTTAAAAAATAGAGTCAAACACATCAATCTCATCATGGGAAATAGAGAAACAACAATATGCATTGGCCTCTTCGTGTTCAACACCACAAGTTGTATGTGTTAATTTATAAGTGGAAATTTTGGCACAAGTTGAAGACTTTTCACCAGCAATATCAATGTCACCTGGTAACAACAAATCACCCTCAGCTTCATACAAACAGTCAATAAAATCAATAGTACCAATATTTTCATCAATATGTTGGTTATCTCCAATAATATTCTTTTGATCACACACCTCATTGTCCTCAAGTTCGTCAACATTTGGACAAAAAACTTGTTTCCTTACCAGTATACCTAGGGTATACTCTAAAAATTTACCATTTGAAAGTTGTTCCTTCATTTGGGAACAAGTAAAAACATGAGGTTCCAAATTTCCATAGCATTCTGGTAAGAGGAAAGGCTCATCTCCATCCTCGGTAAGGCAATCATCACTTCTAAAATCGCGATCATTATCCTGTAACAAAATCTTAGTGACATGAGCATTATAATCAGGATAAGGAAAAGCAATGGGTGTCTCACTTAATCCTTCATCATTTTGCCCCTCAAATTCTTCTGCAGTTTTCCAACTTTCTTCTAAAGGGCAAGCATTATCTTTATTTTGTGTAGATACATTCTTGGTTGATTCTGCAATCTCTATCCATTTAAGGACTTGGGCCAAGTTAGTAGGTTTTAATTCTTTTGGCAAAGCACTTAGCCCTATTTCATAAAGTTCACAAAACAAGTCAATGCATTCATATTCATTAGGTCTGAGACCTCTAGGAATTTGTATTAAGGCTTCTAAAAATCACAAGAAAAATTCATATGGTGATTCTTCCTCTTGTCTATTCATTTCATACAATTCTGGCACAAAAGAAGTTTGATCATCACCACTCAAATTGGACTGGATTTCAACTTGGATCTCATCATCATCACACTATAGTGGTGGAGATATTACAATTTTCAAAACACTCTTATCATAATCAATGTTTTATGCCGCCAACTTTGAAATTTTACTAGTATGAGCTAGGCCAGAGTAATCAATACTTGCAGCCTAATACCCTTTCATCATTGAGTATTTCATGTTGTTCTCAATCTCCATAGCCATTTGATATGCTTGGTGTAGGTTTGTAGGTTCTTTATCCCTTAATAGGTAACCCATCCTTTTGTCAAAAGCACCAAGATATACAACCAAGCATTCAGCCTGACTTGGTCTTATTTCTCTAGGGATTTATCTTAAAGCTTTTCAAAATCTAAGATTAAAATACAAGATTAGCTCCTCTTCTTTTATATGGATTCCCATAAAACCTTTTCTTAATATGTTTGGATTGACTCTCTCACCAAATTGTTCAATAAAAACTATCACCAACCAATTCCATGAGTTAACAGAATAGGCGGGTAAATATGAAAACCAATCTGTGGCATCACCCCTTAAGGATTGCACAAAAAGCTTCATAACAACATCTTCATGACTGATTTCATAATCCCCCATTACATAAACAAAATCCTGTAAATGCCTACAGGCAGATTTTGCACTTTGCCCTGTGTATTTAGGCAAATACTTCCTAATCTTCTTAGGCATTAGATTAGGATACCCACTGATATCACTGAAAATAAAAGACATATACCTTTGAGTTAGAAAACCCCCTGAAGGGCTTAATGCAACTTGTTCTCTTTGCATATTTATGTCTGACTTCTTATATGAGAAACCTCTTATACCCATTTAAAATTTATCCAAACAATACATGTTTATCAAACATATCATTTATCATTTCAACCATGATTCCATTAGTGATTGAAATTATTATTCCTTGCTTTTAGAAATATGATGCAACATAAACATATTTCGTAAGTCTTTTACATATTGCATCATTAGAATTATGGAAAATCTAATCATTGTTTCTTCCTTGATGCTAGACGTCTAGTTTGGAACCATGTTTCATCCTTAATTACAAGCACCTCCGACAATTAAAATAGTGAATTGTTTAGATGTACTATGAAAATGAAAATACCTGGTAACTTTGGCAGAAATAGTTAATCTTCTCTCCCTGACTGTAAATATCGCAGATCCAGGAATTTTCCTTCATATATCAATTGGTTCTTCAGAAAAATTTGCCACCTCTTCAATAGAGGACTAAATTTTAAAAGAATATGAAATTCATTTTCAAAGCTTGTTAGATTCTAGGTCTTTGTCCACAATAGATTCATACCTCAAACATTCTAACACCATGTCACTACCAATCTCTTTCTAAATCATAATTCGTCACCATCTAAACTTAACATTCAGTTCCATATAAACAAATGATTCTGGATAGCTACCTCCAACTACTATGGTTCCTCTTTTCTCTTTTTCTTTTAAATTTCTCAAAAGTTCTCCCCAATAAAACCACCATTCAACTAATGATTCAGGCAAAGGGTCTATTCCACTGAGTTTAACCTTTAAGGTTACCAGTAATATGTCAGTTATTATAATGAAATTTATGATAGGACTGTTTGCACCCAAAACTCCTGAGTATTTTTCCAGTGGAGCACAACAGATCATAGGATTGTCAGGTTCATTTCAACAACCTCTTCCTTCTAGGGTTGAAAACTTTCACTATTTAAATTTAGAATGGAAAATAATTTGACTCTATGCAATGACTCTTAACAACACCGTCTGCAACTAGAATGACTGAGTTTGATCCCCAGTAGATTCGCCATTTTTTTGCTGCTTTAATTTTCCAGCTAAGGCTTTGTAATTCCCTAAGAGGTAGCCAACCTCTATATTCAAGAACTAACAAAGTCAGTGGCCAACTAACGATATTCAGTCAAAGACTAAGATCTCCTACACTTTTGTCTCTATGAAACCAAGGAGGGTTTTCCTAAGTGTGTTCATAAGAATTTTTCATGACCTGGTAAGAACACTTCTTACAGATCCAGTCCCCACCAACGCAATTAGATAGAAATTATCTTGGTTTTGGAAAACCAAAGAATAAAAACAATTATCTTAAAGCAACCTGACTAAAAATTAACATAAGATTTTCATCTCCAAAGAGATAAGGTTTGATATATTAGATTTGTTCAGATTTTAAACCACCGTGCTTAGAAAAACAACCATGTACTCTCAAAATAGGGATCCTGAAGAAATTATCCAATGCTTCATCCATTGGGCGAGAGTCGCATAAAACATAATAGAGATATCAAGGACATATCACCATAATGATTTACACTATGAGATCTTCAATTATCAAAACAATACTCCTTAAGGAATCCTGAAGACAACATCATAAATCTGTAACTCATTTTTGAGAAATTTAATTAACTCATTAAGTTAATGCAGGAAAATGAGGTACACACTCAAATATATCGTTGAATTTGAATGAATGTATCATTAATAAACTCATTCACAACTCATGACACGAAACTAGGAGAGAAATTATTCTAATATATTGTCATTTATTGCTTCAATATCTTTAATTACATAAGCAGAGCCTGCTTGTTTTATAATATTCCTACCCCCAAAAAAACATACTAGGTAGTACCTTCAAAAAAAACCTACAATAACAAACTGACTATACAAAAACAAAGCCTTCGAATACCAAAAATCTGACCCCTAACAATGAGTCGTAAAATCTCCTTTATAGAATAGGAGAGCAACAAGCCACGAGCTCCATTGTTAAAATAAAAATTGAATTTCATTCAAAATGAAATGAAATTCGAATTCACCATCCAAAAAAAATTCCTCATCATTAGAAAAATAGTACATGATCTTAGGAATCAAAAAATAGTTACACCTAGTAACCAGTCGAAGAAAAAACAAAAAAGAGCATGCCACACATGCGCACATCCACATCCACCAATCAAACCACCAGAATAGCACCACCCACGAGCAACACACACCAGCACCAACAATCATTTAATCAACACATGGCCCCAGTATAGGCGATCGCTTCTAGTTCTAGCTTCAATTTGAGGCATAACCACTTTCTTTTTTCTATCCACATCAGCACTAACCCCAGCAACTTGGCACGGTGCCATTGCAGTTATTGGTGAAACTGCAAGGACTTCTTCATCAACACCCATGAGCTCATTCATGGCTGCAAGATAGTAGTGATAGTCTGAATCAGTCTCAGACCCATCGCCACTAGATATCGAAGAGCACGACAGGAGAATTGCAGCGCCCAGATTGTTTTCCCGCACCTCGAGCACTCACCTCAAGATCATCAAGAGCACGTTGTTCCTCCTCGTGCTGCGAATTCCTCTCACCTACTCCGGTACTTTGGAACACCTTGGACTTGTCCATTGAAGATGCATATCTTAGAAACTATAAACAAGTCCACTACCTACAAACAGATCAACTCAAAAAAAAGCAATGATACTATTGAGCAATTCAACAGGTATTTATAGAGTAATTCGGTGAAAGGAATAATAATTGCCCCAATGCTTGCACAAGCATGCGAACGATTAGTGTTTGATATTGCCAACACAAATTTATTTCAGGCGTACAATCTATCATTGTATTTACCAGGAGGCTACCGCTCGCATGCAAGGAAATTAGGATAAAATCTACTGCAAAACCTATGCCATTAACGAAATAAGTTGCAGAGTGCAAAAATTCCTCACACAGATGAATAGTACCCTTTTGAATTTGAACCATTGATATGGAAGAGACCTGGCACGTCAGACAACTCAGATCGAGTCAATGAGTGTTGAAAATCCACATCAGCATCTGGAAAAAACCACAACCCACAAAATAAGGAGGTTGTAATCGGGCAGCAGGCCCCACCTAGCCCTGTTGTTCCAAAAGCCAGGCCACATGTCGCCTTTTCGCAAACCTCATCATACTTTAGGAACATTTACTCTAATCGTGCGAGGCCTGCAAGGGACGATCATCATTAATCCCTGTCATTAAATTCCCACTGGTGAAATGACGCCCACTTGTCACTTTTGGAACCTCGGGAAAAAACCTCACTCCTCTGTATATGATAGATGGTGGCATCTCGCACACCTTGCACCACCTAACTAACATCAGCAAGAAAACCTACAAGGTTTGCAAGAAATACTCCATATCAAAACCTGTGATCGAATGGTTCACCAAATTGCATAAAACTCATAGAATATACTAGTGGGGCCGATCGGAAAAAACCTTTGACGGCATAAGCATTTAAACCCCAAGTGGAAAATAAGAGACCAATAGGTTGGGTGAAAAGGGGCCAGTAAGAACATGAAGGAAAGGCTCCGTCAAATAACTTAAGTGACCGGTAACCCTCACTAGCAAGTCAACTTTGAAATATAACTTAAGGGTTTTAAAAGATACCAATCAATCTTTCATGAGTGATCAAAAACCCTTTACCCAAAATATCAGACATTATCCCTGTTAAAAGTAACCAGTCATGCCCAATTTAGGAAAAAATTTGAAAAATTTTAAAATTCCCATCATATCCACATGCATGTTATCACTTATCTAATCAATTGAAAGCAATGCAGCCTCTCCCAAACAGCAACAAGCTTGATAATAGCTTCTCAATAAATGTCACAAAGAACTTCTAACTCTCAATTTTATAGATTACTTCACTCAAATAGCAACTCTTTCTCTCAATATGATAGAATTCTCTCTCTCACACAAGTAAAACTAAGAATAAGCTGAAATTAATGCAAAGTAAAGGCTTGCAAGAAGAATGCAGAGTAAAAATACTAAAAAGATTATTTTTTTCTCTCAAATGAAATTGCTCTACTATTTATACAGCAGCATGGGGCTACACACCCTACAGTTTAGGCATGGATATGGACAACAAACACCATGCACAGTACACATATATCACAGCAAAAAGGTGGCGACTATGTAAGCTCATACTCAGCAAACCATCTACATATTGACCTTGCTAGATAGACATCAAATGGAGACTTATTCAAATCCACACATGGATAGTTCAAATTATCTCCCGCAATAGATATCTATAGAAAATGGGTTTCCAAAGGTGGAACCAAAGCTTCCACACTCCTTTCAATGTTGGTGTGGTTTCCATGCAATCAAAAATAGTCAACTACCAATTTGTAACACCATGCATTCATCGACTTGATCTAGGGATGAGTCGATTTAGATATTTATTCTCTTTGACAAAGTAATCGACTATTTCTCATGTTTCAATAGATGTTGGTTCAAGTATAAAAACATGGCAGTCTAATTTTACCAAGTCAAAGATAATCTTCCCCATAGGCGTTGACTAAGTCTATGTCATGCATCAACATAAGGCAACAAGCTTAAATGCAATAAATGTGTTCCATAAAGCATGGCAGCAAGAGTAAAACTCAACTTCTCAAGATACAGTCATAAACAATATAATCAACCTCAGAGCTTGCTTAATGTTAATCAATCTCCAAGCTCATACTTACCAAGCAATTCCATCTTAGCATGCTAAAATTCTTTGCTTGATAGTTTCAATACGTGGTAGTCATATCTATTACTACTTGTGCACCTCTTTTCATTGTTGCATTTATGTATACAATACACCCTATTTAATCTCTTACCTTATGTGTTAGAAGCACACTATAGCAATTTCCTATATGATAGGATTAGGCATATAATAAGTCATAAATTCTTATTCAAACATTTTTCAAAGTTCTAAACTCTTTTATGGCCATGCACTACCAATACTCCTCTCATAGTTTAATTTTGATATCTAAACAATATCATGGGCTGCACCATTCTATGTGCCCCATGCATTATCCTAGATATTAGCATTTATAAGATGTTTTGACAGAAATATATATTAGGCTATAATTAGCCTTCAATAATTTTCATAGCATATCTTTATAAATATATATAGCAAACATTCATAAATACATATTTATATTACATATTATATATATGCATATATATATATATACATATATATACATATATATACAAATATATATATATGCACCTATATATTTATTAATGCTTATTTTTGTGTGTATATATATGTATATATATGTGTGATATAAGAGGGATTTGTTGCTCACGGGTCTCTTTGTTCTGAAGAGATCATCAGGGAATGGACTTCCCTTATACACCTCAACTTGAATGAATCAATGAAACTATAAAGGGAAGCGAGAAAATGATCTTAGGCCTTGAGAGAGCAAGACTTTGAGATTTTCACCTCTAGCCAAGGAGCTCTCGATAAAAAGATGTCATCACAGTTTTAGGATGCTAGTACAGTGCACTATCGTCTAAAAGACATGTTGGCATCCTAAGCCATGAAGAACTCATGAGCTCAAGCGGGTGAAGCTGAATCTCACTTTTGGACTCAGGTCAAAGATGTGCAAGACTAAATAACCAACAAAAAGCTAAAAACTAAAGGAAAACACAAAGAACTCGAGATGAGATTACCTTCATGTGTATGAGTCTTTATTCCAAACTTCACTTCACAACCTACACATAGAAGATCAAGGGGAAAAGGTTGGGGCTATATACGGGTCTACCTCAATCAAACCCCAATTTTGGTGTTCCCACCTCCATGGATAGCCAGGTTTGGAAAAGAGTGTAAACAAAGTAAACAAAGCGTGTGGTGAAAGAAAAACCCGATTTAGAGTAGACCCCACACCACAAATTAGTAAATGAGATAGTAAAAAGGAATGATAGGGAGAGAGACTGTTACCCATGGGTCAAGACCCTCTTTCGATGCACACAGGCACACCGCTATGTGCTTTCTTGAGAGCTAGTAGGTGCTTGAGATCTGGTAGCTTCTTGAGAGCTGGTAGCTTCTTGAGAGATTGTAGTTGTTGGAGGGACCTCAATCCAGCATGGCTTCGCCTATAAAAGTGTTATTATTCAAGGATAGAGCTTACCCAAGACTAGAGCAAGTAGTGACAATGTTTCAACTGATGACTTCCAACCCCAAAATGAGAGCCAAAAGGGAGTTTTCATGCATGCAAGGGTGGCACAGAACCGTTTCATTCGAGACCTAACCGCTAGGACACATGTTTCAAGGGTCAAGGTTCTAGATTCACCATTTCAAACTTGAAAAACCACTAGGATGCTAGTGTGTCACACAAACGTTCATGCACCACGTAGGCATCCAAAGCCTAGATTTTTGGAAAACACCTTTTCATGCTTTTTTCATCTTGCCATGTGTCCACATGGAGTTAAAATCATGAAATTCTGATTCATGGGATTTTGCCATTAATGTTTCTAAGGTGTCATAAATGCTAGGCAAGATGTGAAAATGTGAAATTTCCCCTAGGTGCAATTCTTTGACATTACATTTTTCCCCCAGTTTAGTGGGCTCGATTTTGGAAAAAAATAGCCTCACTAAAGTAGAGAAGAAAAATTTCACCCGAATTTTAGATTTTACAAAAAATGTGTGCCAAAGAGAGGGACCGTAGAGGTCACCGAGGTCGAGCTAACCGATACTAAGGATGACCCCAGCTTCTAAGCTCAATAAATAGCAACACAACGGTCAAAAAAAATTGTTCAAAAACTATATCCTACAAAAACTAAAATTTTGAGTCAGTTTCAAAAAATTGGAAGAAACTACCATGGAGAGAAGAATGATCAAGAAAATTTCATCGATTTAGAGGAAAAATATGATCAAGAGGTGACTATATGCCCCCTCCTGAGTTTTCCCCTAGCATGCTGGGGTAAGGTCAGGAGAAACTGAGGAGCCATAAACTCTAGGAAAAATGGGCCCCGGGGGACCTATATATACCTAGGTGGGCCCCTAGAAGGGTAATTTTCACTTTTCACTATGAGAAAATTATTGAATTTTGTGAGAGAAAATTCAACAAAATGTCAATTAGGAGAGAGTACAAGGCATCAAGGCTATAGAAGCTATGTGAGGACAACACCGAGGGTCATGAGGTGGACCAGATAGGCCTCTTAACCTCGATTTTCAAGCATTTCTGATAATTTTGTGCATTTTTTCACTCGTCAAGGTGTGCACGCATCCTAAATTTGCGCCCGTGTCCTCCTTTCGGTTTGTCTTCCACGACATGTGTTGGGGTCCTAGATCCACGCTATCATCCTAAGGACACGCTAGCATCCTCCAAGCGACCATGGTGGTCAAGGATGTAAACATGGCGCGCATACGACTGTGCAACACACAAGTGTCTGTCAGCATTTTTTACTTTTCCTATGATATATCTAACTTAGAGCTTTTTCACTTTTTTGCAGGACTATCTAGAGATTCGGGAGCATCCAGGAGGGTGAGAATTCTAACTTATCCACAAGCAGAGGGATCACCTTTCTCAAGATGAGGTCATACACCTAGAGCGGGTCGATCTCTAGCATGTATTCACTATGTCAGAGATGTGATACCATGAGAGGATGCTCACTACTCTGATGGAGTGGTGGGACACCAAAACATCATCTTTCTAGTTGCCATGTGAAGAGATGACTATCACTCTCGAGGACGTCTATCAGATCCTCGAGCTACCCATCTGCGAATGGCGGGTGGTCCTAGATGACACTTGATCGGTGCGAGTGTAGCGAGCGCGTCCTCTACTACACAGGGAGGAAAAATGGTGGCGATGGCACTGGTCATATATATACTCACTGGTATGACCAGGCGAGGACCACAGGATCATTGCTTCATCGAGTGATGGTTGTCACAGACGCCTTCTACATCACCATAGACGAGTGGGGCTCACACCTTCATGAGGGCCTTGTTCCTATCATCAAGGAGATGGTTGAGCATCGGACTATTTTTTCCTGGGGGCATAGCATGTTGGCACACCTGTACTAGGATCTTCGGTGGTATGTGCACTATGAATACCACAGTCTTACAGCATGCACACTTTTGCAAGTGTGGGCTTTCGCCCACATCATATGCACCTATCTAGTCAGTTTTCCCCAACGACGATTGTATCAAATCCCTATGGCCCACTAGTACAATATGATAGGTCAGTGGTGTTTCAGAGACCTATAGTTTTGGAGGCTACAGTTGGACACTATGGTTGCGGGAAAGGTTCACAAGAGACCCTACCGTTATTTTAGGTGGGTTGACAACAACAGGTTCTTGAGGAACCTACAATAGGACCATTTTTTGGTTGGTCGTCATGAGTTTATCGTAGTTCCTTACTTCTGGAGTCGGTTCATGTGGTAGCTCAGCCGTATTCAGACCATACCGCCCAACGTGCCCACATACACCAGGGCACACCATAGTACAACAAGGGTAGGTGATGACCCTCACCCTTCTATTACAGACATCATCTTCTCAAACGATGATGAACCCGACCATGATTTTTTGGCCATGGCGGTGGTAGATAATGTTGGGGTAGCGGTTGATTTCATGTGGTGGTGGGAGAGGCATTGTCCTGCTCCAATTTTGGGCGAGGGTGCTCCAAGAGGGGATCTAGGCCCATAGGAGGACACTCCCCACCAGCCTCTGCAAGGCAGGAGGAGAGGTTTCCAATAGGGTGGTGTGGAGGAGGAGCTGGTATAGGAGGAGGAGGAGGTGGCACCTGTGAGGCCAAGGCAGCAAAGGAGATCAGCTTCCCCCATAGCTACTCATGTCTCATCAGTGCCACCAGTCTCCATCATCCCAACAAAAATAGCATTAGCATTGCCAAGATCGGCCACCGATACCGGTGGTGCAGGCCCTAGTGTCGACCCACACCCTGATCCCACATGGTAGCCAAGGGATCTAGGTATACATAGTACATTATTTTCATGTTCATTCTTTTTATCTCTTTGTGTATGATTATTTATATATGTCATGTGATATTGATTCTTGTTTGTCTCTCTTTGATTGCAAAGGACACATAGGGATGGATTAGGTTCATAGCTCACTGTAGTTTAGAGGTGGCCCTTACTGTTTTGATCCATTGGACAGTCCTTGAGGCCTACCAGCCAGTTTCAGCAAGGAGGTATGCCCCCACTTTTGAGTTGGTAGCACGTCTAAGGACTACGTACGAGGAGTGAGGTGCAGAGGTCATATAGCTAACAACAGAGTTGATGGCCATGCGGGGACAATGAAACCAGTTGTCGGGGGAGTTGTGGATGGTGCTCGCTGAGCGAGACAAGATAGTGAGGAGGGTCGATGCCATCGAGGTGACACATGACGCTCTTCAGAGCCGCATCAATGAGCTCAATGTGCAGTCGGTACTTGTGATCCTGATAGATGTTCAACGGCTACCTTAGGAGGTGATCCAGGTGAAGATGGACATTTGTTCACTACAAGGGAAGCTCAGAGGGGCAGGTTTATTTTCATTACACTCACATCGATCCCATTTGAAAACAACCGTGCAGCCTCCTCCCAGAGTGCCAGAGCGGCCTTCAAAGCTAGAGGGCTCAAGGAGCCATGTACCATAGGGATAGTATTCCCTCTTCTTGTATATCATTTTTGTAGTTGGATATAGATACACACATATACTTGTAGATCTTTTGTATAGACACATATTCAGCAACCACACATTTTTTATAGCAATGGCCCAATACATGTACATTACATTTGATTCATACATTGGAAATATATATATATATCATTTTTAGTATCATGGCTTTCTTTATGTGTATGTTTCCATTTTCATGCATGCTCATGTTACGGATGTTATTTATATGGATGTATGTTTTCATTAGATGTTAATCATGATTTAATTAAATATTTTTGGGTACATGTTAATTAAATACTATGATGATCTAATTACTTTAAAATATGTAATTTGGTGTATGATACATAGCATAGTTAGACACGTATATGTATGTTTTATGACACACACATGGTCACGTCATAAACACAAAAGTTTTTATAATGTGAAAATGAGCAAATGTCAATATATATCATATTACTACCTTTTAGGGAGAACACCACACATGTGACACATTAGGACACAACGCATAGTATCGACGAAGATGCATCGCATTAACAAGCTCTTTTAAAGGTTTTCCATCCATAGATGATAATCCATAGGCACCCGAACCATACACAAAAATCATGATGTAAGTACCTAACCAGTTAGGACTAAACCTCCCTTTCTAATCAGGTGGCATGTTTACATTCTTCTTATTTTCATATAGAACCGGGTCTCCTAGCTTAAAGGTCCTAAGAAGCACGCCTTGATTATACAGTCTAGATAGTGACTGTTGATAATCTTTAAGATGACTGGGGGCCTATAAACGATGCTCATCAAGAATCTCCATCTAATGCAAATGATTAATTCGATAGTTTTCATCATCAATTAACCCTCTAAGGGAAACCCACAAAGATGGGATTTCTAACTCCAAAGGCATGATAGCTTCGGCGCCATACACGAGGTTATAAGGTGTCATTCCTGTCATTGTACGAACACTTGTGTGATAAGCCCACAAATCATATGTTAACTGAATATGCTAGTCCTTACCATTTTCGTTAATTCTTTTATGAAGAATGAATTCAAGTGTTTTATTAGAAGCCTCCACTTGGCCATTATATTGTCGATAATATGATGTGGAAAACCTATGTTGGATATGAAATTTCTCAAAGAATTACTTTACTTCCTTGTTTTTAAATGGTGTACCATTATCAGAAACAAGTGTAGCGGGAAGCCCAAAATGAGAAATGATGTTGTTCAAGAGGAAGCTACAGATAGTTTTAGGATTCGTGGATCAGAGTGGAATAGCTTTGACCCACTTTGTGAAATAATCTGTGGTGGTAATGATAAAGGTATGTCCTTTGGAAGGAGGTGATATTTTTCCAACAATATCCAACCCCATTTTGCAAACGGCCAAGGAGAAGTTTGATTTTGCAACTCCTGAGTAGGAGCATGGATAAGATAGCTATGTTGTTGACATTGAAGGCACTTCTTGACAAAACCAAAGGAATCTTGTTCCATTGTTTTCTAATAGTATCCCATGTGTACAAGTTTCCTCAGCATGGATCTACCACCAAAATGTCCACTCCTAGAGCCTGAGTGGGCTTCTTTAAGGGAAAGGGGTATATCTGCTTTAGTGAGTCATCTTAGCAACAAGTCATTATAAGCTTTTCAATAAAGAGCGTCAAATCATATGACATAACGAGCTGAAAGCTTTTGTATATGAGTGCGATCATTTTTTGTCGCATCATCGAGAAAGTTTCTAGCCTTTAGGTAATTGTAGATATAAGAGAACAACTCTCTTGAGTTTACATGGAAACAAGCCAGAGCCTCGTGCTTGAGTTGGTCAGAAATCGTTGGGGTTCATGCAACCTAAACCACAAATTGATATTCTTTTGTATCCTCTTTTGAAGGTACCAAGGGAGCAATGCTTGCTATGGCATCTGCATGTCTATTTTCTCTCCTAGGGACACTCTTTATTGTGAAAGAAGAAAAATTATTAAGAAAGAACAAAGTGAGGTCTCGATATCAGAATAATATACTTTTCTTAGCCGAATAATTTCTCGTGATCTAATTCACAATAAGTTAAGAGTCACCCAGTATACAAAGATGTTTAATCTTTAGCACAATCACAGCACGTAAGCCAGCAATGAGAGATTCATACTCAATGATAATATTAATGCAAGAAAAATATAATTGAAAGGATAGAGGGATCAGTTTTCCTTCAAGGGATATCATGACCACACCTACTCTAGAACCAATCTGACACCTCAATCCATCGAAGTACATCTTCCATTTAAGGTCATAGTTAATCATGAAAATATTCTCATCAAGAAATAGATCCAACGCAGGGAAGGAGCGAGATGAGGGAGCATCTACTATTTGATCAGCAACCACATGTCCCTTTATCAATTTTTGAGTGACAAACTTCATATCAAACTCAAAAAGTAACATAACCCACTTCGCTAATCTTCCCGCAAGGTCAGCACTAGAGAAAAAATGTCTCAAAAGATCTATTTTCACTATTACATGAGTTTCAACACGGAGGAGGTAGTGCCTTAGCTTTTGCGTAGTGAATATAAGCAAAAGGCATTTATTTTCCATGGATGAATAACGGGTTTCATGATCAACAAGGATGCGGCTTATTTAGTAGACTACTCTCTCTCTCTTCCTACGTCATCATACTGAGCTACCAGAGCTACCAAAGTGTATGGTGATGCAGCAAGGTAAAGCAAAAAGGTTCTATCTTGCATAGTCGGCATCAATACAGGAGGGTTAGTCAAATAAGCTTTGATGGATTCAAAATAAATTTGGCACTCTTCATCACATATGAAGCAAACATCCTTTTTCAATAAGCAAGTGAAAGGGAGGGTACGATCAGCCAATTGAGATATGAATCTACGAATCACCTGAATCTTCCCTGAATCTTCCCCTGTAAACTTTGCAACTCAGTGATGTTCCTTGGTAGAGGCATTTTAACAATAGTAATGATCTTATTCATGTCAACTTTGATTCCACAATAAGAGACTATGAACCCAAGAAGCTTTCCAGCGTCTACGCCGAAGACACGCTAATGGGGATTGAGTCTCATCTTGTAAATTCAAAGTCTTTCAAAGATAAGACGAAGGTTTTTCACATGATCTTGACGATTTACAAACTTCTCCAAGATGTGATCAACATAATCTACTAACATTTTATGAATGAAATCATGGAATATCAGGATCATCACTCGTTGGTAATTCACTTAGGTGCATTCTTCAACCAAAATGGCATGACCACATAGCATAAAGTACCCCAAGGGGTAGTGAATGTTGTCTTGTACTAATTGTTCGAGTTAATATGGATCTTATTATAACCTGAGAATCCATCCATAAAAGATAACAATGCATGGCATGCAGTCGAGTCCACAATCATATCTATGTTAGGTAACGGAAAATAATCTTTAAGAGAATCTTTGTGAAGGTCTCGAAAGTCAATGCATATATGAATACGACCGTCAGGTTTTCTAATAGGGACTATATTCAAAATCCAAGGACAATAGACAATAGGACGAATAAAGCTTTCTTTCAATAGCTTTTCTATCTCAGTCTTGACCACTAGAGCTACCTTGGGATTGATCTTTTGAATTTTTTGCTTAACCAGCTTGGTGTTAGGACATAAAATGATATTATGGACCACTTTGCATTCATCAATATTGGGCATATCCTCATATGTAAAAGAAAATATATTAGGGTGAGTACGTAAGAGATCATATTGTTCATCTGCTTCCTCGAAAGAGAGACACTTCCCAATCTTGATTACCTTTTTTGAAGATTTAGGATCCACGAGGACTTTGACAGTATCTCCTTTAAGGAGAGGACTATGGTCCTTGGAATGAGATATCAGAACATCATCACTGATGTTAGATAGAGGGTCTTCCTCATCAATGATTATAATGGATTCTTTGAAGTATGCTTGTTTATGTAAGCGATACGAGAATCATTTCTTGTGATGATAAGGAGGTAATATGGAATAAGCACCTATAAATTCCCCTAACACTTCATCCAAAGAGAAGAAATCCACAGGAACCTTCTCAGCTTGTCCCCTTTCTTCTATCAACTTAGGATGGACCAAACTTAATGGTTCGGATGAAATCATATTAACACTCCACCAAGTTTTTTGTCTAGATTGTTCAACAGAGCATCTCAGACCTAGATAGCATTGTTGTTGCTTAAATTGGATAGAGACTTGTATTCCTTGCTCAATACATCCTAGGCCTTTCTACCCATAGCCATATCGAGAAGTTATTTTGTAACCAAACCCATAACAGGTTTGTATAACTTCAAGAGGGGGCGGCTCCTTGTAGAGTGTCTCATTCCATCAATGGACGTCAAAAGTTTCTACGGGAGTGGTCCCACTTCCTTTACTTGGTTCATAAATATTAACCTCCTTTATAGGATTGGGGTCACCTTCTCGGGGAGGAGTGATCTCCTAGATAGGATCACACTTCTCTTCCTCAATGGGAGGGTTATCCACCCTCATGATAGAAGAACCTAGAAATACTATACCTGAGGGGTCTGATTTTTACTCTGCTATTAAAAACTCAGAGAAGTTCAAGGAACCCCAATCATCACCTAACTAAGAGATCACTTGATTGAGGATATGAAGGAGAAGATGGGGGAGGCTTAGGATCTTATGCTTTAGGCGGTTCCTCTTGTTCGGCACTCGCTCAGGGAACAACTTCCACAGAGGATATCGATGAAGAACATGCCATAGCATTTGCAGTTAAGGAAGGAAAACAATTCTTAAGAGTAGATGCGGTCGAATTATAACCAGTAGCATCTATCAAATAAAGGTGCACAGCCTCTAGATCTGCTTTAACTGTAACCACCCACTTTTTAGCAACAAACTTTAAGGAACAGTGTAGGGTAGAAGTTGTTGTTCACATAGCATGAATCCAAGGTCTCCCTAAAAGAAGAAATTACAAAAATGGACCAGGCATCACATAGACCAACGTGGGCAAGGTAACGGGGCCTAACTACAAAGTTAGTATTATCGTACCTAGAGCTTGGTGGCCAGCATTATCAAACCCATGAATATACAAGGAAGAAGCTGCTAAAGAAGATGAATCAACTTTAATTTTAGGTAGTAGTTCCATACATCAAACGTTGAAAGTTGAACTAGTGTCAATGAGGGTACATCTAATACCTATGTTGTTAACATTAACTATGATCATCAGAGGTTCCACTTGCTTTTGCACATCCGGAGGTAGGAGTTCTTATGGGTGAAACGTAATATTCGGTGAATCCACTCAAATATTTGTCATCAACGCATAGATGTTTGTAGGCCTAGTAGAGGAAAGCAAGATAATCTTTTGTAAAGCTTCCTGTAGCATATATTGATAAACTGGAGCGGTCTGAAGCAGATCCTAAAGTGAGATCTCAACGCTATCCCTCATATATGCATAGACTCATCAGGGTAACCAACGTTGGTTGGAAAAATTGGTTTATGGGACTTCAATCCTAAACAATATATTGTGTGAATTAGTTTCTTAGTATTCTTGAGAATATTGTCTCAGTTGCAAATGAGAAAAAATGATAGGATTATGTGAACCATGATCATACTATGAGACATTCAATGGAATGAATGATCAATATAATATTATAGCCAAATAGGCAAAAGTGGTAAATCAAATCTGGAATGATTTGTTGAATACTTATAAACTTCTAACATTGAGGTTTGATCCATTATATGGACAGGAAGGTTGAAAATTCTATTAGGCTGAAAAGGGCTAAGAGATAGGGTTAACCTTAGAATTGATAGATTGCCAAAAAGGAGTAATAGATCAAAGAGGTCAATGAAACTTTTTTGATACAAAGCTTAAAGTATGAAGCAATATCAGAATTTGACAGGTGTCCAGGATCAATGCTATGCTTAATTTGGACAAGTAGTGAAGAACAATACTTTATGGTTAAATGGAGGTGTAAGTGACAGACGAACTTGGTTTTTGAGTTTCCTAAAAGTGTAAATACCAAAGGGGAAGGATGAGACCCACGGTGTAGTGCACAATACATCGCTATTCCTTTTCTATTTGGATTACACTAAGGATAAATTCATGGACCAATGATTTCTGGTCACTATGTCTTAGGTGTCATGAGGTATATAGTTACTATTGTACCTAGGATGTACATAAGAGGTAATATGATAATAGAATAAAGCTCTTTGGGAGAGTATGTGTCAAGCATACAATTTTTCCCTATGTGATAGCGAGGGCACTCAATGCAAGGTCCAGGAAGGGTAAGGTTGCAAGGTGGGATGCTACATAGGAAGGATTTTTTATGATTCCTAAATGAATTGAAAAGAGTAAGCATAAACCCTTACTAAACTTTATCTATGTGTTAAAGTGTTATAGATCATTGGGGATGATGATTCACAAGGGGGAAGTATGTTACACCCCAATTATGTAGTTACTATTTACTATTACTAGGTAGGGTAAATGTGAATGTAGTTTGTATTCTAATGGTGAATAAAATGTGCTTGCACTTTGTTATCAATGCATTATAAATAAACGATATTTCATTTGATGTTATGAAAATATTGCATATATGTGAAATGGATGGTTATTGAATTGATATTCTAACTTTGGAGATGTATTACGTATACTACATATTTTGTGAACAATTGACTATTGTGGGCATGTGTTAGTGGTTGCAGGTAAATGTGCATTCCTCCAGGTGGAGGGGAAGTATCACTCAAGAGAAGATCTTGGTCAAGCACGATTGATAAACGTAACCTATCTGAGCTTTCACACACTCACAATAGAAAGGTTGAGTCTAGACATAGAAGTGGGAAGTTGTTAAGTCATCCTTAGAATGATGTGTTTTCATTAGTAAGGGTCTTGACTACTATTGGATGTATGCTTGGGTAATGTTTATCTATTTAGAACTTGTGAGTCCTTTATGTTATTGTGCTTTCTTGTGTGAATATAATCATGTGGTCATAATCATTCAAATTTATAATGGATCATTTGTCTAACATGTTGCTATATATTATATATATTTGCATATATGCACAAATACACACTCATCTATTAAGCTTTTATGATTATGTGTGTATTTGTGCATATATGCAAATATATATAATATATAGCAACATGTTAGTCAAATGATCCATTCTAAATCTGAATGATTATTACCACATGATTATATTCACACAAGAAAGCACAATAACATAAAGGACTCACAAGTTCTAAATAGATAAACATTACCCAAGCATACATTCAATAGTAGTCAAGACCCTTACTAATGAAAACACATCATTCTAAGGATGACTTACCAACTTCCCACTTCTATGTCTAGACTCAACCTTTCTATTGTGAGTGTGTGAAAGCTCAGATAGGTTACGTTTATCAATCATGCTCGACCAAGATCTTCTCTTGAGTGATACTTCCCCTCCACCTGGAGGAATGAACATTTACCTTCAACCACTAACACATGCCCACAATAGTCAATTGTTCACAAAATATGTAGTATACGTAATACATCTCCAAAGTTAGAATATCAATTCAATAACCATCCATTTCACATATATGCAATATTTTCATAACATCAAATGAAATAACGTTTATTTATAATGCATTGATAACAAAGTGCAAGCACATTTTATTCACCATTAGAATACAAACTACATTCACATTTACCCTACATAGTAATAGTAAATAGTAATTACATAATTGGGGTGTAACATACTTCCCCCTTGTGAATCATCATCCCCAATGATCTATAACACTTTAACACATAGATAAAGTTTAATAAGGGTTTATGCTTACTCTTTTCAATTCATTTAGGAATCATAAAAAATCCTTCCTATGTAGCATCCCACCTTGGAACCTTACCCTTCCTGGACCTTGCATTGAGTGCCCTCACTATCGCATAGGGAAAAATTGTATGCTTGACACATACTCTCCCAAAGAGCTTTATTCTATTATCATATTACCTCTTATGTACATCCTAGGTACAATAGTAACTATATACCTCATGACACCTAAGACATAGTGACCAGAAATCATTGGTCCATGAATTTATCCTTAGTGTAATCCAAATAGAAAAGGAATAGCGATGTATTGTGCACTACACCGTGGGTCTCATCCTTCCCCTTTGGTATTTACACTTTTAGGAAACTCAAAAACCAAGTTCGTCTGTCACTTACACCTCCATTTAACCATAAAGTATTGTTCTTCACTACTTGTCCAAATTGAGCATAGCATTGATCCTGGACAGCTATTAGATTCTGATATTGCTTCATACTTTAAGGTTTGTATCAAAAAAAATTCATTGACCTCTTCGATCTATTACTCCTTTTTGGCAATCTATCAATTCTAAGGTTAACCTATCTCTTAGCCCTTTTCAGCCTAATAGAATTTTCAACCTTCCTTTCCATATAATGGATCAAACCTCAATGTTATAAGTTTATAAGTATTCAACAAATCATTCAAGATTTGATTTACCACTTTTGCCTATTTGGCTATAATATTATATTTCTCATTCATTCCATTGAATGTCTCATAGTATGATCATCGTTCACATAATCCTATCATTTTTTCTCATTTGCAACTAAGACAATATTCTCAGGAATACTAAGAAACTACTTCACACAATATATTATTTAGGATCGAAGTCCCATAAACCAAATTTTCCAACCAACGTTGGTTACCTTGATGAGTCTATCCACTAGAACATTATGTCAGTTTCACCGACATAGACAGATTGATATGTCTTGTGTTCTTCCACTCTTCCTCTGGAATCTTAAGAGAGTACATATTTCCTATCGATGATGACATCTTGTCCTCATTTCTTGGCACACTAGACATTGTCTTGCCACATTTTGTCTAGCATCTTACTCTATCTTTTCCTAGATTATAGTGGTTCCTCATCCGACAAATAACTTTGTTATTCCAATTTCCTAACTCTAACATCAATTTCCTCATTCCATTCCTGAATCTTCCAAAATTTTGGGTGCATAGGTTCTTTTATATCCAATAATAGTCTATTATTTGACTAAATGAAAACCTATTTTATCATCTCATGCCACCTTCAATTTCCAAGTAATAATGGTTAGGATTTTAGTGGGGATAAATCTCCTTAATCTTAGGACATCCACAACTTGGATTTCTTCCATCCTTGGATTATTTCTGAAGATGCAACTCATCTTTTAACTCAATCTAATTTTCCTAATAAGATTTGGTACTAATTTTGAGTATTAATCCCCATTCAATCACATTGGCCTGTAGAAGATACCAAATTTAATTACATACCTAATTACCAAGCACGAAAATTTCTCATTAACTCCATTGATTCACTTAATCGAAGAGGTGATTCCCAACCTCGTTATAACCTAATTTTGGGATAGAGTCATCTATCAATGACTAGTCTAATGTTATAATTTACTCTAACCCTATTTGTTTCGATCAAGACCAAATGTACAACCCAACCAAGTAACTCATTTCCAACCTATAGGTGGCAATGAGTAATCCAGTACATATTCCAACACATTAGGTAAAACTTAACCTAACATGTCTCTCTTAAATCAAATGAAATTATCGTCCCAAATAGGTTATTTAATCCTATGGTTCCATTCAAGAGTAAGGTATGATCAAGTGATCAATCAATTAAAGATAATTGATGTGGTTGCATAGTGTCACATCCTACCTTGTGTTTCATACCATCTCTATGGCTTTATAGCTAAACCATTTCATCCCTAGGTCTCTTAGCACAATAAGCTTATAGTGTCAAGTTGCTTCACGACATGGATATATTTCATAATATGTAGTTTTACTAATGGATATATTTCATAATATGTAGTTTTACTACCTATGTATAGAAATAAAATTGTTATCTAAATCCCCCATTTAAGGTATATAGGAGTGTAGAGACACTTTCTTCCAATCATGAGTAATATAGATTTCTCCTTACCTATTTTTGGCAATGGTCTTCCCTTTCATGATCAAATTATATGTCTATCCTTTCCTAAGGCATCAATAATAATATCAGTTGATCTTACCAATAAAATATGTATAAGGTATGGTGTACTTATAGGTTACAATCCTTGACCGTTCCACTATTTTTCTCCAAAAATTCCAATAAATTTTTCCTTGTGGTCATAAAATGTATGACTTAGTTGACATCATGACTTGCAAAGAAGTCATTAGTTCTTCAAATTTTAAAATACATTCATGATTTTCATTGGTTGGGGTACTTAATTGTGTCAATCTAGTCTCTTCCTTCCCCCCTTAGTTTTTCCACAACATTCAATCTACTCAAAGTTGAATTGCTAGCAGACACTTGCTTCCTTGAAATGATTTGTCATTCCTTGTTGTTGGCTTTGTTTTTCCTTTTTTTTGCCTCAATGGCATACTTTGAGCATAATTTCCCAAAGTTGGATTCATCAATGATTTCTAATCTCGTAGATTCAACAAATGGATCATCATAATAGGAGATCTATTGGCTAATCAGCAACTTTACAAGTTAAGAGGCACTCTAATATTCTAATTCTCTTTCCAATATCCTTTTTGTGGAGAAATGTCCATACCCACAAAGCCTCTTTGGTTGATGTACCTTTCAACTTAGAGTGTTGTTTCCTTACAACTTCTATTAATTTAACACTTAGTGCCATACTATACTCCATTTCCTTTTGGAAATTCTAAACATATTTTGGATTTCGTTGTCATGTTGGTGAGTTCAAATTTATACTCCAACCAATCTATGTACTATCCAAACCTTTGATCAAGTCAACCCAATTTATATTTTCTAGTTTCTTTCCTACAATCATCTTTTCAAGTGAATTTATCCCAATTCTTGGAATCTTATTCTCTCATAACCTTTAGAGATACCAAAGTTTTTTGGTCTCTTTTTCTCATCTTAATCAAAACTCCAAATTGATCTCATTAATTTTGGTTGGTGGAACCATGTCCACATCGTTGATTACTTCATTCTGACCATTCTAGTCTTTTCCCTTTTCCTAGGTACTAGCTCTTTTCCTGCAAGATCATCTCCTTATACAAGAATTAGATTTATTTCAATAGCTATCCCAACTTGTGGATACCTCCTTCATTGACTCTCTACTTTGATCTAATTTATGTCGTCATTGCATACATATAGATTCATAGTATACTTACTAAATCCAATAATTCTTGACTCTTTTCAACTATAAGTTGCTACTAGAATAAGGGGGTTATCTCATTTCTTCTCATTCCCTTAGACTCACTTAGTTATCTATAGTAAGATAAAGGTATATATTGGTTATTCTTCCTATCCTTCCTACTAACCCTGCTTGCATAATCTTCCACAATCCAAGGTAATATCATAATTTGTTGGTTTAGGAGTGTCTACTCCAAGGACAACTCTTAACTAGTCCCAAATTTAAACAAATTCCTAGGAATTATAATCTTCCTTTTCACTTCCCCGTGTTCTTTTCTCTTGTCATTGTGGCACAAGAAATTTTCATCCATTATCTTTTGATAAGGTTTACGCATTGTTGCATAATGAGATCATAGGTTCTAGAGTTGAACCTGGTAGCTCTGATACCACATGTAACACACCAACCCTTCAATGAAGTAAAATTTTCTAATTTTTCACCTTGCAAGTAAATAAAGTATGTAACAAGCCATTTAAATAATAAATTTAATTTCTCTATTGAGAATATACAAACAAGTTTCCATAGAAATTACAATAAAGATTCCATTTCATTACAATAACTTCCAATGTTACAAAAACAAAATAATGCATACATTTACATACATATCTCCAATGAGCTTTAGAAAAAATAGTTGTAAGACGGTCCAGGATCCTTCCTTTCAAATCTTGGTTCTTATGTCGTCTTCTGTAATGGAGAAGCATCACTCAAGCACTTTTTTGCCAACCGTAGACTCTTAATGTAGTCCCCCGCACATCTATCATTCGATAGATGGCCCTTCCCTTCGAAAAATATATTGGTAGAGTAATCGAATAATGACAACCAACTCAGCGTAGTTTTGTGTCCTACATAACTAGAACTTTGTAATCCCACAATCTCATACTAGCATGTAATATTGGATCACGATGAGTTGATAGTGGAGCCAGAGGCAGTCACACTACTTTGGCCAAAGTGTTCTCATTCAATACTTTGAATGAAGGTCATCTATCACATACACTACTCAGGACCAATTTGACTTAAGCCCATCTTAAACTATGCATAGGTATTTCCTTAAATGGATAATCTATCACCCCAGAGATAACTTATCACCATTTAACATACTTGGAATAATTAACCTGCTTAACAAGTAAGTACACAAGCTAGGTATTTCCTTCAATGGATAATATATCACCCCAGAGATAACCTATCACCATTTAACATACTTGGAATAAACCTACTTAACAGGTAAGTACACAAGCTAGGTATTTCCTTCAATGGATAAGCTATCATCCCAGAGATAACCTATCACCATTTTTACATAGTTGGAATAAATCTACTTAATCAAAGTAAATACACAAGCTCCCTCCCATACTAGATAAACAATCCTAGGAGTAAACACAAGATATTATAGTTAAATCAATAACCTAGCTAAGATTAACTCATATGTTACTCATGTTTAATCATATCTAGTATGTAATACCTATGATAAACACCAACATCATATTATGGAGTAGATACAAGCACATCATAAAAACAACATAAAAGAGTCTATCTCCTTTTCAAAGACATTCTAGATTCCCTAAATGCAAGTATTCATAAAAGACATTTCAATAAATCATGGAGAACAATCTTTCATAAATAAAATAACAAAGAAGAATATCATCATGCCTATTATTGCTTATCCAATCAATTGACAACAATGTAGCCTCTCCCAAATAGCAACAAGCTTGATAATAGTTTCTCAAGAAACATCACAAAGAACTTCTAACTCTCAAGTTGATATATTACTTTGGTCAAACAGCAACTCTTTCTCTTAATATGATATAATTCTCTCTCACACACACACACAAGTAAAACTAAGAATAAGTTGAAAATAATGCAAAGTAAAGGTTTGCAAGAAGAATGCAAAGTAAAAATACTAGCAAGAATAATGCATCCTCTCAAATGAAATTGATCTGTTATTTATACAGCAGCATGGGGCTACACATCCTACAATTTAAGCATGGATATGGACAAAAAACACCATGCACAGCTATACATATATCACAACAAAAGGTGGATAATTCAAATTATCTCTAGCAATAGATATCTACAGCAAATAGGTTTCTAGAGATGGTGCCAAAGCTTCCACACTCCTCTCAATGTTGGCACAGTTTCCATGCAATTAGAAATAGTCAATTACCAATTTGCAACACCATGCATTCATCGACTTGATTTGGGGATGAGTCAATTTAGATATTTATTCTCTTTGACAAAGTCGTCAACTATTTATCATGTTTCAACAAATGTTGGTTCAAGTACAAAAACATGGCAGTTTAAGTTTACCAAGTCAAAGATAATCTTCCCCATAGGCATCGACTAAGTGTATGTCATGCATCGACATAAGGCAGCAAGCTTAAATGCAATAAATGGGTTCCATAAAGCGTGGCAGCAAGAGTAAAACTTAGCTTCTCAAGATATAGTAATAAACAATATAATCGACCTTAGAGCTTGCTTAATGTTAATCGATCTCCAAGCTCATACTTAGCAAGCGATGCCATCTCAATATGCTAAAATGCTTTACTCAATAGTGTCAATATGTGGTATTCATATCCATTACTACTTGTGCGCCTCTATTCATTTTTGCATTTATGCATACAATAAACCCTCTTTACTCCCTTACCTTATGTGTTGGAAGCACACTATAGCAGTGGCCTATATGATAGGCGTAGGCATATAATCAGTCATAAATTCTTATTCAAACATTTTTCAAAGTTATAAACTCTTTTATGGCCGTGCACTACCAATACTCCTCTCATAGTTTAATTTGGAAAGCTAAACAATATCATGGGTTGCACCATTCTATGTGCCCCATGCATTATCCTATATATTAGCATTTATAAGATGTTTTGCCAAAAATATATATTAGGCTATAATTAGCCTTCAATAATATGAATAGCATATATTTATAAATATATATATAGAAAACATTTATAAATACATATCTATATTACATATTATACATATACATATATACATATATATAGATATATATGCACATTGATATAAGCATTAACGCTTATGTATGTATGTATGTATGTATGTAAGTACATATGTGTAGGTATATATATGTATACATATATGAATTCCCATATAAATAAATACCACAACCACTCATTAATCAAGTAATCCTTTTGACACCTCAAATACGTATATCCTTATTTATCATTTCCTACCAAAAAATGCACACACACGCACACACATCACAGGTTACTCTTTCTTATCATTATAGGGTTATAAATATACATATTTATATATGCACCTATACAGATATATATGCATGTCGATAAATAGCATTAACACTATCCCTCATATATATATGTATATGTGTATATATGTACTAATATATATATTTATATCCCAAGTCAATCAAGCATGTATACTTTCGGTATACAAATGAATACAAACGAGTAAACATTCACACACAATAATAATATATTATATGTATGTATATACACACTCCTCTATTAAGATTTTACTCTTATGTGTGTATTTGTACATATATATATTATATAGCAACATCTTAGTCAAATGATCCATTCTAAATCCGAATGATTATGACCATGTGATTATATTTACACGAGAAAGCACAATAACATAAAGGACTCACAAGTTCCAAATAGATAAACATCACTAAAGCATGCATTCAATAATAATCAAGACCCTTACTAATGCAAACACATCATTCTAAGGATGACTTACCAACTTTCCACTTTTATGTCTAGACTCAACCTTTCTATTGTGAGTGTGTTAAATCTCAAATAAGTTATGTTTACCGATTACCCAACCAAGATCTTCTCCCGAGTGATATTTATCCTCCACCTAGAGGAATGAACATTTACCTGCAACCACTAAAAAATGCCCACGACAGTCAGTTGTTCACAAAATATGTAGTATACATAATACATCTCCAAAGTTAGAATATCAATTCAATAACCATCCATTTCACATATATGCAGTATTTCCATAACATCAGATGAAATATCCTTCATTCATAATGCATTGATAACAAAGTGAAAGCACATTTTATTCACCATCAAAATATGAATTACATTCAAATTTACCCTACATAGTCATAGTAAATAGTAATTACATAATTGGGGTGTAACAAAAACCTACATCATCATATTATCTCCAAAAACATGCATGATGCAAGAAGACTTTGATGTGACAATTTGATCTTGATTGTTGCAATAATTTTTCTCTTGAATGCCTTGAATTTCCCTTGAAATTCTCATAAACTTGCTAGGTTCTTGAATTTCTTTTCTAGGATTTGAAATGATGAAATAACCTTATATTTATAGATATGTAACCTTAATTTCTTGAAATTCAAATATCACAAGCTGACATTTGAATATGTTAAAATACCACTAAAAACATAATTTAAATTTAGATCCTAGGTCTAAGGGAGGACATATTCGCCCATTGGTGAATGGGTCCTAGGTCCCTAACCCTAGGACACACATTGCTCAAAGAGAAGTGTTATGTTAAGGCATTAATGAATTTTGGGTTTCCTCTTCACAAAATGTGATTAAATAGGCTTGGATTTAAATTAAGGGCCAATTAAGGAAACTTAAGCTCAATTAATTAAAGGAGCCCTAGATAAGTGTTAAAATGTAAAGAGGTTCACTTTACAACACCAAAAATAAGGCACAATTAAGTCCAAAATAAAATATTAATTCCAAATTAAGTGAAAATGTAAAATGGATACATTTTTGTACACTATATTTATCCCCCACTTTATTGAGAGAATGACTTTGTTTCAAACTCACACTAAAGTAGACATTAAAGATATATGTATGCAACAATGACAAGATTACTCAATCATACAACATCAAAGACTTAAAAGGAAAGGAAAAATAAAAAAGGTGGGCAAAGCCTCAACTGGCCAACGTAATGTGGAACACACCTCAACTATTTGTCCAAAACAAGAGGTTGGATCAAGCCTTAACTTTCCAATGCAATGTGGAACATGCCTCAGTTTTTTGTCCAAAATAAAAGGGTGGATCAAACCTTAACTATCCAACGGGATGTGGAACGCATCTCGACTGTTTGTCCAAAACGTTCACAAGCGAAACTCAATGTCCATTATGCAAAAGATACATGCTCACTCTAAGCTAATAGAACCTCGTGCCATCCACTAGGTGAGCCCCCAGAAAAGCGGCTTAGTGATAAATTCATGCTAGGTCTACATGATCTCACTGTACTAGTCATACCAAAGCTATCCCTATGATAACTCTGATAGGGTACCACAAAATAAAAACTAGAACTTTGAGCTTCACAAGGTTAACAAGTTGTATTATGCTACACTTATGAACAAAATGAAAATAAAGGTTTTTTCAAAGGGATCTTGCTTAGTTCATGTAAGGTCTCTTCTTAGGGAACATCGTACCTAATGTCTCCAAGAGAGGAAAATTCAAAGAAATATCACACTCCTGGAGTACATCAAACCCAATGACACCACCAATAAAAAGATGCATCGTGAGAAGAAAGAAAGTTGCACAATGAAACATGAGGAATGTTGAAAGTTTCAAAAATAATGCCAATGTATGCCCCCACTTTAAATAAATTGCTAGCACCATTTTTGTGAAAAATTTTCTTTAATGTAGCCAATAATTAATGCTAATCAATAAAGAAGACATGAGAGCTTATTCAGAAAGCCATATGCTTGAGTCACATGTTTCCAAATGAAGTTGCATCATGAAAAAGAGAGGAAGTGGTTTCCCCAAAAATGAAATCCCAAAACACATGAGGGATCCATGGATTTGGGGTCAATATATATTTGCTACAATGTTGTTATAGAGCTCGCAAACTTCATCATTCCCCAAATACTCATATAATGGGAAGAATGACACATAGAGAGAAAAAACAAAGAAAAGGCTTTTGGATCAACATGGAAGATACCTAAATGTCTCAACACCTTGTGTCATCCCCAAAAGGAAAACACAAGACAAAGAAAAGATAAATGTTTACGACATATAGAAGAATGTAGATACAAATAGAGGAATGCACATGAAGAGAGATACATCAAACAGATCAGTACTGTTCAGATAGCATTACGTGGATGTAATCACACAAAGAACATGAAAAAAGAAACAAAGGAAAATACTAGTGAGGCACATGTGATTCAACCTATAGCATGTCGTCGGCATCCCAATATTGATCAATATATACAAAACGTGAATCACTAGCCAAAAGGAAAACATCAAGTGCCAAACTAGGACAAGCACCAAGTTCAACACTCTTATTAGGAGGATCATTATTTAAGCTCATAGAAGATGAAAACAATGAAATCAACTCATTATGCGCTTGTTCATCAATCTTTTCAATTTCATTATCATCATCCAAGTTAATCACAATAGGAGGTCTAATGAAAATATCCATAGATGTTTGTTGTTGTTTATGTTGTGGCGAGGGTGGAGAGGCATCATGCATTGCTTGAGATAAGTTTGGATTTTTATTTTCTAAGTTGTTATTTTCTTCTATTGCTTGTAACAAACGAGTAACAGCGCGACGTCTACGCCTACACTCTAGCATTTTGGTTTCTTTTCATTCAGTTTTTAAGTTGTGATTGTGTAGGAGCGGGTTTGTCAACCATAGGTTCCTTTTCTTCCCTTAGGGGATGAACAAAAGGAATCATGGGAGGTTTTTCAACCACTTTCTCTTTAGCTTTGTGAACTTGTTTCACTTTAGGAGGCATAACTATATTTGTTTGATTATCTCACGGATCTTATAGGAAATAAGGGAAGGATTTGTCATTGGTCGGTGTTGGTTACTTGGAAGGGCTTTTGGTTCAATCATGGTCTCATCAAGGATAGGAGGCTCAATTATGGGTGTAGGCATATTACTAACGGATAATTCTACTATGCGCTTTGCCTTAAAATTTTGATAGGATTTGAAAAAGAAGTCCTCACAGGGTCTAATAGGTTCAATAGGCTTGGGCCAAAATAAATCCAATGAAAAGTTCCCCCAGGAAGACATGCAATTAAAGCCACTATGATGCATAGTGAAGATCTCATTGTCAAATTGAGACTTTAAACATTTATGCACAACCGATGATACGAAATTCATGGAGTGAAGCCATGGATAGCCTAACTTCACATGAAATTGGTCTGACAATGGCATGATGGTGAATGAGACATTTAATTATTTCAGTCCAACCTTTAAAGGGATATTTATCAAACCAATCGTAGGGCAAGAAAAACCATTATGCATTTTGATCCATGCTTCTGGTCTTTCATATGTATCTTGATAAAGCTCATGCACAAATAAGAATTCTTTAATAATCACATTCACAACACAAACAGGATCAATTAATATCCCTTTAGTACAAGTTTTTCATTGATTCTTCTAGCTATGCAAAGAGGACCATTGGATGCATGTTTAAATTTGTCTTGTTGTTAGAAATCAATTTCAAGCGGCATCTTATTTAGGCCCTTATGAGGTTTAGCATCAATAAATGTAATCATATCATCCATAAGGTTGTTCCCATTGTTTTTCATGTTTTCATCATTTGTGTCAACATTTGTGTCAACATTCAACACATCATTCTTTGTTTCGCTAGCTTTGACAAAGGAGATATTATGATTAGGCATAGGATTGGTAAAGATTTTTAAAAAATGGTGAGGAGGAGCTACAGACTTATTACCTTGATCATTAACACCTCCAATCAGGATATGATTAGAATCAATGAGGTCTTGCACAAGATTTTTAGACTCTTACAATGTTTCGTATCATGTCCATTTTGTTGATGGAAATGGCATAGGCATTTGGTCTATAGTTTGAAGGTAAAGTCTTAGTAGGATTAGGAGCTCTAACGGGAGGTAAGAAAATCAAATTCTTGTCTAAGAGTTGCAACATGATATTATGAAGGGTATCAAGTAGAGGTGTAAATGTTTATTTCTACCCGCAAAGGTATATGGTTTCTCCATCTTTATAATAGCCACTTGGTTGTCAACATTTTTATTTTATTGAGGGGGATTAAGTTGTAGAAATCCCTTGTTTTGTTTCTTGAAAGGTTGATAGTTGGTTTGAGGTGTAGATTCAAGTTTTTCGGGATGGTTAGAGGGAGTTTGCACTTCACGACTACTAACCGAATTTTGGTAATCACAAAGGGTTGTACACAACTGTGTGAAGGAAGGAAATCTCAACATCTCAAGCTTAGTTTGGATTTTATCTTGCAAATTGGAAATAAACATTCTTTGAAGGTCGACATTTGGAATCTTAATGTTTATATGTGAATAAAGCGTTTGGTATCGTGCTATAAAATCAATGACCTTTTCATCATCCTTTTTATTACATGTCATCAAATTTGCTAAGGTCATCTTAGGACCCATGTGAATTTGGAAGTGGTTTTAAAAGGCATCGATAAGTGGTTTTCGATAAGGAGAAAAACCACTCTAAAGCAACATCTTTCAAGGATCGAGGGAATAGCTTAGCCAAGATTTTATCTTCAAAATAAAGTCACTACATAGGGCTATGTAAGCGGAAACATGGCTAACAAGATCTCCTTTCCCACCATATTTCTTAAACCTAGGAACCTCTATACCTTGTGGCATTTGTGTTCTCAATATCTCCAAGGATAACGAATTGGTTTTGTTGTATTGTGAAGGTTGGACATTGTTGTTTTGGTTTAGTGTGGAAATTTGTTGTTGGAGGGATGACATATTTTGCAAAAGTGTGTTAAGGACTGCATCATTGTTGGTATTGTGAGATGGAGGTGAATAAGTCGGAGTGGTGTATGTATGTGGAGGGCAAGTGAATTCTAGATTTGTGAGGAGTGATGTTTGAGGAGATATGAGATTTGAATTCACAAAGGTAGAAGGATTCCAAGTGGAAATACCTAAGGAAGTGTTGGCATTGCTAGTAGGTTGGATGGTTGTAGTAACATGAGTACTAGTGTATGTAGGAATACAGGTAAGGGTTGTGGAAGGAGGAATTGAATTTCCACCTTGGCTTTGAGTATACCCCAAAGTTTGAGCACAACTAGTCATGGTAGAGATGTTCTTATCAACAATATGAGCTAGACTTCACACAATATCTATTCCATATTCATTTTCAAGAATTTTCCTCACATTATCTAAAGCAGGAATGGCACTACCAGAAATGTTTTTAAAGTCACAAAGTTTTACATTTTTTCTACTTCTTCATCTATCCTTCTTATGTTCTCTTGCAGGACATTAGCAACCATTGTTTCAACATCATGCACATTAGTTGTGGGTAGGGAAGTCATTGGAAACGAGGTATGAAGACTATGATCCATAGTGGGTTGATTAATATCAACACTATTAGTGAAAGAGTTGGAGAACCCAATATCCACAGCGAATGGTGTATCGCGGAATGATATGAGTCTCAAACTATGTCTCACAATAGTATTGCTAATAGGACACCAAGTTGTGAAGCTCATACAAGTTTCAAAAACTCAATGTATACCCAAAATGGATAAAAGGTGAAATGCAATGAAGTAACCTAGAATGTAAAGTGTAATGCAAATATGTAAATACAATTTTCAAATTCTAAACAAGATAATTTTTTTATTACTCTATGCAAAAACCTAAAAATGATGTCTTGTAAATAAAATTTTGTATTCACACAATGCACTAGATTTATCAAATGAAGCTTAATATGATCAATTTTAAGTAACAAAAATTTTGCAAACTGAAACAGGAAATTGAAAACAGCAAAACATAATACATAAACAAAAGTTTTAATGCCCGAAAATTTAGGAAATAGCCTTGATCCGGGATTCATTCACCCTTGGGTGAATGGGTCCTAGTTTAGAGTTTTTTAAAATGTTTTTACACATTTTTGAGTTAATTCTAGTGGTTTCCAAATTCTAAATTAAAACAATGAGTTACAATTTGAATTTTCTGTGAAATTAAGGTTAAATGCAAATGCAAATTATGACAAAATAACAAACTACGAGACCTAATTTGATGTGCAATTTTGATTCAATTTTTAAATGTAAATGAATGATGATGCAATGCTATGTAAATGATTTGCAAAATGATTATTTTTTGTATTATTTAGATTTTAAGAGATGCAAGCATGCAATCTAACACCTTAAATGAAATGCAAACTAATGCAAGTTAAACAACCTTGAATGAAATCCAATGCAATGCAAATAAATGCAAGATATAGATCTAGGGTGGAAGTGAACTCCAAAATTAGAAAAATGCAATGATCAAACTCAGGTTCACCAAAATGAAACATAAAAAAATGGGTTAGAGTTCAAACACATGTGGTTTTATATTAAATTGGAAATATTTCACCAAACTTACTATAAATAAAAAGGGGGAAATGGGGTGAATAAACCTACCTATTCTTCTATTTCATTCAGGAAATGAGATCCCTCAAGTCAAAATCCACTTTCAACACTTAGGTGAGTGAATTCTTTGAGGAATAAAGAAAAAGAGATATATATAGGTGGGTGGGTTACCAAAATGGGATTGATAAACCACTTGGGGACCTATTTCTCCTTCTATTTCATTAGGGAATGAGATCCACACCATGATGTGACTATCAACCCTTAGGTGAATCAAGTCAAAGTGTGAATCTACATATTTCCTTTTTTTGCAAAGACAGGAATCTTCGTCAAAGAGCACTTTGAGGAGGAAAACTAAAAATAGTAAACTAACTCCAAAATGCAATCTACAACTTCGATCTAATAGATTTAGCTCAATACTGATGGAACCAAAAATCGGATCACATATTAGAGAAGGGCAAGATGATGTTTACCAATCACCAAAAGTTAGTTGTTGAAGTTGATTTGGGACTCATTTTCCCAAGGGTGAATGGATCATGAGTTAGGGTTTGACTGCAACTTTCAGGAGCCTCTGCTACATATCTTAATTCTTCAATTTTCCTAGGTTTCAGGTTCACAAAGCTAGAAATAATTTCTTCAAGTGAGTTTCTGTGAGATGACGACAACTTTTGCAACTTTGACAAGTTCTTCAATTTTTCTCTTCGAGAGATCTTCAAGATTTCTTCCACCTAAATTTGCAAATAAAAATCAAGAGGGGGGAATGTTTTTTTTTTTGTGAATGGGGGTTTGCCTTGGTCAAACCCCGTTTTGGTAATCAAACCTTCAAATGAAACAAAATAGCATGAAAGGAATGATGAATGAATGTCACAACTCACCAAACCCTTGAATGAACCTTGGAATGTAAATCTGCAACTTGCATAAAATGGCTTCAGTGGATGTGGATCTTGAACTTTAAATCTTGACTTGATATAATGCTTTGAATGATTGAATGGATCATGAAACCTACATCATCATATTAGCTCCAAAAACATATATGATGCAAGAAGACTTTGATGTGACAATTGGATTGGTACAATAAATATTTAATAAATCTTCTCTTGAATGCCTTGAATTTCTCTTGAAATGCTCATAAACTTGTTAGGTTCTTGAATTGCTTTTCTAAGATTTGAAATGATGAAATAACCTTATATTTATAGATATGTAACCTTAATTTCCTGAAGTTCAAATATCACAAGCCGACATCTGAATATGGATTTGAATATGTTAAAATACCACTAAAAACATAATTTAAATTTATGTCCTAGGTCTAAGGGAGGACCCGTTCGCCCATGGGTGAATGGGTCCTAAAATGTTGGGTTTCCTTTTCAGAAAATGTGATTAAATAGGCTTGCATTTGAATTAAAAGGGCCAATTAAGGCAAATTAAGCTCAAATAATTAAAGGAGCCTTAAATAAGTGTGAAAGTGTAAAAAGATACATTTTACAACACAAAAAATAAGGCACAATTAAGTTCATTTTAATATTAATTCCAAATTAAGTGAAAATGTAAAAGGGATACATTTTTCTACACTACAGATGTTAACTATGTTAATGATTGTATTGATACAAAAATTGGTCATCTCTAAATTTGGTGTCAATATTATCACATTGATTACAAAAAAAATCTTATTCTCTTTCATTCACGTAACTTAAATATATAGAAATACAACAAAGTAACAAAAGAATCAACATGACTCAAAATATTATTAGACAAACTCATTATAGGTGCTACTAAAAGTAATACCTTATTATATAATAACTAAAGATGTATTGCTCTTGAAAAAAATCATGTTCAACATTAATAGACAAAGCACATTGAAATAAAGTGAAGTCCATGTGCACTTCATACTAAAAATAAATAAATAAAAGGTAGTATTGTTCTCAAGTTTTATCAATGATCAAGGACATATTTTTATAAAACTTGTGTAATGCAAAACTCTCTAAATTTTAAACAATGTGTTGGACCTCAAGGAGTTACTATTGAGGATTGAAAAGATAATTGGTATTCATGATTGTGTGTTTACAACAAGAGATGAAAGCTCCTTATAAAGAAATTTACAAGACGATGTTCTAAAAAAAACAATCGTTAATTGAAGCAAACTAAAACAAAAATCAAAAAGATACTAAATCAACTAAAGCGTAAACAGAAGTTACTAAAAACTCACTCAATTAACTAAAGCTAAGATGACCATTAATATTATATTTAATATTTTAATACCCTCCCTTAATGGTCATCGTACAAACAAAAACTAAGTCCACCCATAATCTTCTAGAAACATATCATTGGTAACTGTAACGTGAGATGTAGAACCGCCTTGCAATTACCGATCATTTCCTGTAGAACAACCAAATCTAGACTTCAGCACCCAAAAACAATGAGCTTTTGTTGCTCCCAGATAGTAGATACTAAAGACGCCAACCCTCCCAATTTCCAAAGCACGAAAAAACAAGGTAACATTGTGATCAATTGGCAAAACATTGGACAATCAACTGCACAACTCACGAGCTATAAGACTTTTCAAAAAAACCTTCGAAAACTCTGAAAAAACAAGAAATTTTTAGGAAAAATCCTTTAAAAACTTATATGATTTATAGATTTTTTTTCAAAAACTCTTTAAAATCCTTTAAAAATTTATAGATTTTTTTTCAAAAACTCTTTAAAATCTTCAGGTGCATGATTTTTTGTTGAGAAAAAAATCATCCAAAAAACTAGTTTGCAAACTCTAGCAGCAACCCTCAATTTTTTAGATAGGAAAAAATCGTCAAAAAACTCTTCATAAAACAACACTTTGTAAAAAAATTCAAAAAACTCTACAAAAATTTTATTTTTCCCCAAAAAAATTGTCAAAACTGGCTCAAATTTCTTTCATCAATAGAACCCTAGCTTATTCACAAAATCTGTAGGAAACCCTTCACGTCATTTGCAAAAATGAGTACAAAACTAGCACCAAACACCTCAGAAAACTCCACAAGTCTCAGCAAACCTTGGACGCCACAAGAAAGGCAGGAAAAAACCACAAACTCCAACAAAAACTACTATGAAAACCCACAAACCTTCAAAGAGCAACATCCAAAAACAAGTCACCAAACCCTTGAAAATCTTCACAAAATTCCTCCAATTTTCTCAAAAAATCGGCACTAAAAACTTAAAAATTTCCTAAAATTTTATTTAAAAAAAAAATCGACTAAAAAAACCATCTAAAAAAATTTAAAAAACTGATCAAGTTCAAACCTAAGCTCTGATACCATGAAAAGATAATTGATATTCATGATTGCGTGTTTACAACAAGAGACGAAAGCTCCTTATAAAGAAATTTAAAAGACGATGTTTCTAAAACGAAACAATCGTTAATTCAAACAAACTAAAACAAAAAATCAAAAAAATGCTAAATCAACTAAAACGTAAACAAAAATTACTAAAAACTGAATCAGTTAACTAAAGACTAACTAAAGTTAAAATGACCATTAATATTACATTAAATATTTCAATAAAGATGAGTGTGCATGACAATGTCATCTATTGGTCAACTATTATATTATATGCAAAGACCCACAAGCATTATATAATGTATTCATCTATATTCTTGCTTCCACTTATAAAACATTATATTATATATAAGACCTATAGACATTATGGTAAAAACCTAAGGTGATGTTCTATTTAAAAGCTCGAGTTCCAATTTTATATATATATATGAACATAAAAAAAAAAAATCAAGATTTAAATTATGGTGAATATTATCATGAATGTACCATCTCCATTTTTACATATATTTTATTTTTGTTGCATACTAAAAAAAAGACCTATTACTTCAAAAGTTCATTTTTCAAAAGAGATTGACTCTATTCACTTCTTATAATCAATCATTATGCAGTGATAAAATATAATGTTCAAATAAATATAATCAATCATTATGGAGTAATAAAACATAATGTTCAAATAAATACTTTCAAAACTTTAATTTTAGATTTAGAATTTAGTATATAAACATATTATAAAGATATTTAATTAATTAATATAAAAATTTAAAAAAAAATAATAATATTGATTAATTTATTAATTAAATACCAAATGTCTTAGTAAAAAGATTTGACTATTGATAAGTAAGAGGTTTCTTCCTGATAGCAATATCATAGGTTTAAACATGGGTCAATGAGTTTGACTCGAAAACTACACCATTGAATCGTGATAGCAATATCATAGATTTGACTATCTTCCCAAAGAGTGTAAGTGACCTTCACTCCTTATATTTAAACAATCCAATTATAAGACTCGTGTGAATTTGAAATTGGAATTGCAATACCTACGAGATTTATGTGATGTCATTTAAAAAGAAGGGATTTTACCTTAGTTCTCTAAATGTCCAACCTCAAGCCCTTCGAGTTTTTCCTTGGATTGCAACCCCCATATGAGATAATTTCCAAAGACCCTCCGCGGGGCCTCGAAAGAAGCAAAACTCCTCTAATAATCTTGCTGGAAACCGCAAAACTTTCCCTGCTCTGCTTGCGATTGAACTTGAAATCACCACTACCATTAAAAGAAGTAACAAAAACGTTGGTGAGAAAGTGGTCCACAATCCATAATTGTAATATGGCTTGGCAAGGCTCTTGCATGGGGTAACAAAATAGCAAGAAAGATCGACGCTATTAATAATTGTCTCGCTCATATGGGTGTGGTGATGAGCAACATAAACAAAATACTGCAGATGCGTAATAATCTGCATTCTTTCAGAGAATGCAAGATTGTTGAAATGCTGCATGAGCAATGTAAGCTGGCTCCATACCTTGAAAAGCAGGCCACATGTGCATTGACCTTGGTGGAAGCAACAATGAGAGGATCAGCAAGGACCAACCCATTTCACAAACCCCAATCTATTGCAGGTAATCCAAGTTTGAGCTCATTGGGATACCAACGACAAAGCAATCCTTTTGATACTGTTCACAGAGCTCCTCATACTTCCAAAAAATGTACAGTTTTCAAATCTGTATTAACTGATATATTAATGCTGCAAATACGTTAATAGTGACGTACATTCTAATAAGTTCAAAACAGTTGTTTCTTAATAACAGTAACAATACCCTTTGTAAGCAGGATAATATTGGCAATTTTAGTAAGGCCTGTCGCAATAAGGTTGGAAATGCATTGAATGCCTCAATTATCCTCTCCCCAACATTCACAAAATGTAACCTATCCCTTATATTTAATATTATATTTTAACTCTTTTTAAAACAAATGATGAACGTGCCTTAGTTTCAAATAGTTGTATATTTAAGTGGATTACATTGAATGAATATTAATTGAGGTGTGGTTGTCTATTAACTATCCAGGAATCTTAAAGCAAACATTCCATAAACCATGTTGACCTAGCAACATGATCACATGGAGAGCATCCATGCAATGAGTTCCTTGGATTTCATTCTATATGCAATTTAAATACAAATCCTCAAATAGGGTTACAAAACCCCAGTTTTCCAATCAAAATACATCAACTAGTTCTCACCAACAATCAGCATCTTTGCAGCCATTACTTTTCATGGATGCAAATATTAGTTAGATAACATTTTATTCTTTATATAATTTAGATTTCATTTTCTATTTTGTACAAAAATAGAGGACACTTGTTATCTCCAAATGCATAGCACACTTTGTTTTGCAGAGTCCAAGCCTTTCAAATTCTCGTGAAAAATAACCTTGGTTTTTCAAACATTTTACATCCGACACAGGCCTCTTGTTGACAATTGTTTGTTCTCCCAATGCAAACATGCAATCTACCCAATACAACAGTAGTCCTGGCATACCTTGCAAGCACCAAATGTCTTTTGCAATGACAAAGCAAGATGCATCATATCTAAACTTCAAGATTATCACACTCAATTCACAAATGCCTGGTGCTGCACTCATGCTTTTTTTGCTCCACCACATAATTTTTAGCCATGTCACTTTAGAGCTCTCGAAAGGTACCTTTGAGTGGCTTAGATCATTTTAAACTATTTTTCCAGTTCTTTCAAACTGATACCTTAAGTTATTTTTATGGCTTGGGCTTTCTTGTAAAATGGACGTGAGTGATGGACCTCAAACACTCCAACAACACCACTTACAATCCAACAATCCTTCCCACAAAGTATGACAAATGCCATGGATTATTGTGGGCAAGTCACATGAACCTAAAACATAATATTGAAAGAACTTTCAAAACCTGCAAGCCCAAGATTTCCAGTAGGGACAAATCGAGTTAACAATCTGCCACTTGCCAAAGGCACTGACAATATTTAATATTTTAAAAATTTATATTAATCTGGCTGGTGGAAAGCCCCAACTATTCAGTTCATCTGTAGCTCTTATGTGTACCTAATGCTCTCTTCTGCATCAAAATTTGGGATGAAAATCCTCAGCCAGTCTGACCCCATTGATCTCTCAAATGAAAAACAGTGTGGTCAAAGAAAATTTTAATCACATCTTTTCTCCTGCAACTGGAAGAATCTCTCTTCTGCAGAGGAACTATATGCAGAATTTTCTGATGACAATTACTATTGACCTTGTTTATCAAAACATCCAATATTTTGACCTGTCCTTGGTAGTGTTGTCATTGATAAACATTCATATAGGAGGAAACTTCTCTAGAACTTGATGACTCTGCCCATTAGATATAATTTTGCACATTTCTTCCTTTAAAGCAACAAGTTTGTCACAGAGTTCATTTCTCAGAGAAGGTAAAGTATCTGACAAGCCCAATTTCTGCCTGGAAATGATCAAACGAAAAGTAGGTGTTGTGGCAGATAAAACATTATGGTAACTTCTCAACAGGACCTGACAAACTTCATTTTCATATAATCTTTGCTTGTCTGAGATTTTTGAAGATAGGTCTTCCCATGGACTATAAAATGACCTGTACACGGAGAGAGCTTCATATCAGTTCATCACTTAATAAATATAAGTAATCCACCTAGTTCTACTCCTCGCACCTATGTTCAATAGATAGCTCCTGACTTTCATGAATATGTTGAAATTTCTGGACCATTTCCTACATTCATGTCATAAGGCCAAGAACAAAGCAATAAATACTCATAATAGAAGAAATATATGCTAACCATCGCCATGAAGGATTGACCTCTACTGGACATGGAACCTCTGACAAAAGTAGAGCCAACATACTGGAGTGATCTGTATGCCAAGAAGTCCCATCTGGTGCAAAACCTATATTGAATGATTAGAAAATCCACACAGGATGCTTGGTACAAAATTCAATTTAATATACAAAATAGCAGCCACAAATGTTTCTTTACTCACCTATTAAATTTATACCACCTGAATGCAACAGCAAAGAAACTGCAGCAACGACTGATGTGAGAACTCTGCAGCGAACTCCAACAAGCTGAAAGAGATATAGTATCAACTGAGCCAAACTCTTGTCCACCTCAGGGTTTTTCTCAATCTCTGAAAGACAACTTGATGCATTCAAATAGTTTAGTAATGACACTAAATTTTTAAAGTTAGGCTTTTCCATGGGATACAGGGCATGTCTTTGATTGCCTGTCCTAAAAATCTTCCCACAGATAATGGAAGCTACTAACCACCGAAGCAACTTAGCTGTTAAATCTTCTTGATATCGTTTAACTTTAACTGATTTCCACTGCTTGTCAGTATATACTTCCTCTTCAATACTCGATTGGGAATGGACTTGTAAAGCACTGGAAATAGCCCACAAACCCAATTTTAATAGCTTTAGTTTATCCTGCAATCAATGACATGATTAAAATTTTGAATCCAAAATTTTCCAAGAAGATGGCATTCACAAACAAGTCCACACTGATTGCAGATTTCACCTTCCTCTTAGATGATAAGTAACAAGAAGACCATAAAATATTAAGAGATTCAATTAATTCAACATGGACATTCTGAAGATGTCATGAAATTTTCTTATGCATGGATGGAAACCAATTTACACATTCGCAATTCATAAGAAATAATCAAGTAACACCATGATTATAAAAAATACAAAATGGGCTGTGCAACATCAAAAGGAAGGTCATGCATAATCAGGTCATGTGTTCAAAATTTCAAATGTAATAACTGCAGCATAATATTCACAATTTAATTTCTAGTTCATGCATAGAGTTGACTAAAGTGACCAGTGGTTCAATGCAATGTAAGTCATGAAACCCACAAATAAAAATATAAAAAAAAGTCAGGAGACAAATTGACTGTCATTGCAAAAACAAAAATGCCCCCAACAAGAATGCCCGTATATGTAATTAAATAGTTCTTCCATGTAAGAGACTTCATAGTATGTTTCATCGTGCTTTAGCTTAGTCTCTGGACATAATGCCACTGAAGTATTCTAGTAAGCAAAGCCTCTTATAAAATATTAAAACTTAAAAACAAATTACCCTAGTCAATCTTCTTTAGAAGAAACCCCACTAAAATCCACAAACTATAAAGGAGACTACACTTGACAAATACATAGAAAGTATTCACTTCTAGACACCTTTTAGAATGTACATTAATCATTTCAAAAAGAACAAATAGCAATCCCGTAGAATTTCAAACTAAAACTTCCACTGCCTACAGATGCACTATTACTTGAACTAACAAACCTGAACAGACACTGAAAACATCTCCATTGCATGTTCTATAGAAAATTTACAACAATCAGTTTCAAGGCTCTTGATTGCATAAACCATTGTCTCGGCTCAAAAAATGTTACCCAAAAACATCAACATAATTCCCAAGATACAAAACAAAAGAGTTTGAAACCAACCAAATAAGAGCATGCAAATAAAGAATGCAAGACTTGTAATTAATCCAGAAAAATATAACTCATAAATACACTATGCCAAAATCTGAAGAAAGAGAGATGAAAACCTTATATTTCTAATCACTCATTTTCTAAGACTAAAGTTACAAGAATATCAAAA
Organism: Sequoiadendron giganteum; assembly: GCA_007115665.2. Taxonomy (NCBI): domain Eukaryota; kingdom Viridiplantae; phylum Streptophyta; class Pinopsida; order Cupressales; family Cupressaceae; genus Sequoiadendron; species Sequoiadendron giganteum. The sequence goes on along the minus strand of CM021109.1, from coordinate 152,051,138 downwards.
CTTCTCATTCTGGGGGAAAAAACACCAATTGAACTTTTGAACAATAAAAAACAATATAAAAATAAGGACATAATAGTATGAATCTGCACCACAAACCAGATATAATTGTACTGGATCTGCCCAAGCTCCGTTCTTGATGCAATCCGTGTACCAAAGACATACTTAAAACAGATTCATTCTTTTGAACTAACCGGTACCCAAAAAAAGGATAAACAACAAATGAAATTGGTGAAAATGAGGGTTTAAGACGAAAAGAAAACCCACATTCTCATCATTTTTTCCATGCTTCTTGAATGACAGAACAGCAAGAGTTTATCACTCTCAGGTGCTAGCTTGAAGAGAAAAATGTTTCCAGCTACCCTGTTTTTGCACATATTACCTTAGATTTCACTTTGGGCAGCTTATTTTGACTTCTTGGATTTGGGGAAATTGAGTCTGGGTGTCAAAGGTAGACCTTCTGCTACACTTGAGTGGTGATTAATGAGCAGAAGCAAATAAAATTTTCTGAGCAAGGGTGTATGGGTAGTGAGGTTGCATTGGCACTGGAGTTCCAGCGCCAGCTGAAGTACAAGGCCGAGTTGCACAAGGAAAGTCGGACACGGTGTTCGCATGAAATGCTGCATGGATAAACAGAAGTCGGACTAGGAACCCGTGGTCCCAACATGGGGCGAGTTGTTTTGCAGAGCATCAAAGGAGAGTGAGGTTGAGCTCGGGATTGCATCCTCACAAAGGATTTGAGTGCCAATCCCTTATGTGACTTGGAGGTTCCAAAAAAGCCGAGTTCCAATAGAACTCGCAAGGTAAGTTTGGGCAGTGCAGAGGCTGAGGGTAGTTGCAAACCCTGTCAACCCAAACATTGGAGTGTTGGACCGGTATGTCCAGTGAGAAAACTGTAACTTGTAGTGGAGGCCAAAAATGTTTTGGGAGCAGGCTGTAAATTGGGGTGATTAACCAAACCATATATTGGGGTAGCTCTATCAAATTGGAAGTTGTGGTCGTTGGTCCAACAATGTGTTCAACCTACAGCTACCTGGGAATCCGCTGAATAGCTTATGTAGGGGAAGTAGAGTACCCTATCACTATTCAAAGTTAGCATTCAACAGTGAATTTGCTTCCACCGAGCAAAGGGTCATACTAGAGAAATCCAAAGAGGCTCACAATAGCAACCAACATTCAACAGTGACGAAGTGCAGTGTGGTGGAAGTCGACTTTGAGTCGCAGGAAGAGGCCTGGGTTGTGGACTAAGTAAGTCGCCCTGAAGACCAATTGAGGGATTGGAGTGCACAAACTGGAAGAGAAGAATACCAAAGGAGTTCAGAGGGATTCCAGAGTTTGGAAGCTATCTGAAGAAGTACATCCTGGGGACAAAACCAGCAATTGGTTGCATTTTGAAGAGTGCAGCAAACTCAGGGGTGGGTGTTCTTGGGGAGTTCTTGGGAAGAGCCCGGATAGAACCAACTCAAGGAGTTCATATTGTAATACAAGCCAACGGCCACTTCTTCAATAAAGCTATCTATTTCACCTTTCATCCATGCAAGTCATTGTCTATTCAATGCATCTAAATAGTGTTTGTATTGTGAAGTTTTGTTGCATGAATAATGGGTTGTTGCAAGATTTGGACTTGATTGTGCTTAGGCATATCCCGACGTCTTTGTGAAAAGTTTGATCCTCAAAGGTAGACCAAGGAGGGCATTGGTGTCACACGGAGGCGTGGCCAATGACAATTGGTATTAGAGCACAATGCTCAGTACACTAAGTTCAATAACACCAAGTTTACATGTGAAGTAGTGGGCCTCGAGGTGAGGTTGAAGGGGATTTGATTTTACAGCAATGCATCCATGGACACCCAAGACATGTCTAGAGGTAGTGTTCAAGGAGGTGGTTCTGAGGAGGAACTAGAGGGCTTGCACTCTAGTGGTCAATCTTTGCCAATTGGTCCGAGGATCTCTCAGAGACATCCAACCATGAAAACCAAAGACCAGTTGAATGACTTGGAGAACCGCATGGAGTCCTTGGAGGATTGCAATGCAATAGACAAAATAGACCTATTTGAGGGGCAGGTTCAGCTGCTCCAAAGTCAAATGAGTGTTGGTGTCCAAGAACAGAGGAGATTGGAAGATGACATCCAACTTCTAAAGACTCTCATCACTCAAGGAGGGGTGAGTTCAAGCACAAGGCCAAGCCTCCAGACCCATATGAAATTCTAAAAGACGACAAAGTTCTAGAGAACTTATTTTGGGATATAAGTCAATATTTGGATACCTCGACCATATATACAAAAGAAGCAAAAGTGAGGACAGCCTCAACTTACCTATCAAGGAGTGCAAAGATTTGGTGGAGGGCTAGAGTGGAGGACCTAAGGGAGGGTAAGCTAGTGACAAAGGTGGACACATGGGACGAGCTGCAAGAGGCACTCAAGTTTCAGTTTAAGCCTGAGAACTCATCTTGGATAGCTAAGGTGTGGCTCATGGATCTAAAGTAGAGTGGAAGGATCAAAGATTACATCAAAACCTTCTTTGCCTTGATGTTGGAAATCAAGGACATGTCCGACTCAAACAAGTTGTTTTAGTTCATGAGAGGTCTCGCACTGTGGGCTCAGCAAGAACTTAGGCATAATAATGTCTAGACCCTTCCTGCAGCAATTGTAGTTGCAAACCGACTCTTGATTTCAAGAATGATTCATTGAAGAAGAATGGCAAAGGGTCTAGCTCTCACAAAGACAAGAAGAAGCCGCCCCCACCAAAGGATGATGGAAAATGCAAAGAGAAAGCTAGGCAGACTTCAAATACAAAGTCTGGTAGGAACCATAAACCCACTAGCAAAAGATCGATGAAGGGACTGAAGGATGACAAATCAAGGGCACTGGAAAAGAAGAGCAATGGGTGCTTTGTTTGTGGAATTTTAGGGCATTGGGCCAAGGACTATTTGGAGAGACAAAGGTTAAATTCCACGGCACAAGCACCAACAAAGAAAGATGGGTTAGCTTCAACAATGGGGGTCATCCAAGCTTTGAGTGAAGTGAATGCTCATGGTCCGTTGAAGGCCACACCGACCACACCAGTAAACAAGCATAGGTTGTGTTTTTGTGGATGTTTAGATGGATGGACAAAACATCATGGGAATAGTGGATTCAAGAACCACATGCAACTACATATCAACTAAGAAATCCATAGACATGGGGCTTAAGGTGCAAGCAAGCACAAGTTCTTTCAAAGCTATCAACTCTCCAATAAAAAAGGGGGCTAGCATTGTCCGAGACATGTTGACTATTATGGCGAACTGGTAGGGTAAAATGTATTACATGGCAATCAAGATGGACAATTTTGAGATGATACTGAGCCACAAGTTCTTGAGATCACGTAAGGTTGCGGTCATACCACATCTAGAATCTTTAATGTTTTTGGATCCTTTACAATTAGGCATGGTGAAAATGATGGAGAAGAGACAAACCGAGAAGGTGCACATGTTCTCTGCTTTGAGCATGAAGAAGGCAACTAAAAAAAACAAAGAACCGATGTTCCTAGCTGCATTACTTCGAGGTCATCTAGAATCTTTAATGTTTTTGGATCCTTTACAATTAGGCATGGAGAAAATGATGGAGAAGAGACAAATCAAGAAGGTGCACATGTTCTCTGCTTTGAGCATGAAGAAAGCAACTAAAAAAAACAAGGAACCGATGTTCCTAGCTGCATTACTTCAAGGTTGGGATGAGTTAGATGAAGCGCCAAGGGCGCTTATCCCATCAAAAGTAGATGAGATCATCCCAGAGTATGAGGACCATATGCCACTCAAGTTTTCCACACTCCCACCAAGACGGGTTGTGTATCATCAAATTGAGTTAGAGCCAAAATCGTTGAACTTAAGAAGCACCCTACAAGTTGTCCAGACCCAAAATGGTTGAACTTAAGAAGCAGTTAGAAGAATTGCTCGAGGTCGGGTATGTCAAACCATCTCGTTCTCCTTCTGGGGTGCATGTTTTTTCCAAAGGAAGAAAGATGGAACACTAAGGTTATGTGTGGACTTCAAGGCCTTGAACAATTTAACCATCAAGAACAAATACCCTCCTCCATTGATTGCAGATTGCTTTGATCGCCTATCAGGGGCGAAGGTATTCACAAAATTGGATCTCAAGTAGGGATATTATGAAGTGAGGATTGTTGCAGGGGATGAGGAAAAGGTGAAGTGTGTGACCAGATGTGGGTCCTATGAGTTAATGGTGATGCCCTTCAAGCTATGCAACGCGCCAATGACAATTTGCACACTTATGAACAATGTGTTCCGTCCACTCTTGGACAAGTTTGTGGTTGTGTATTTGGACATCTTGATATACAACAAGAACATGGAGGAACACAAGGCTCACCTTGTTGAAGTATTTGAGTTGCTTTGGGAGCACAAACTTTTTATGGAAAAGGAAAAATGTTCCTTTGCCCAAGAGGAAGTTCAGTTCCTCACTCATATGATTGGGAAAGGCTAGATCCATCCAAATTCAAAGAAGCCAAGGGCAAGGAAGTTCAGTTCCTCACTCATATGATTGGGAAAGGCTAGATCCATCCAAATTCAAAGAAGCCAAGGGCAATTGTGGACTAGGAGTCGTTGAAAGATGTCCATGAAGTCAAGTAATTTTTTAATTTGGCAAATTAATATTGGATGTTTGTTGAGCGCCACTCAAGGTAGGCAGCTCCATTGACAAATCTCTAGAAGGATAGAAAGTGGAACTGGTCAAATAAATATCGAGTAGCATTTGAGACACTATAGGAGAAACTCATAACAGAGCTTGTGTTGGCATTGCCCGACTTTTTTAAGCCATTTGAAGTTTAAAGTGATGCTTCGTACTATGCAGTAGGGGGTGTGCTCATGCAAGATGGGCACCCATTGGCCTATGAGTCAAGGAAGTTAAAGGACAAGGAGAAGAACTACCCAATGCATGAGAAAGAAATGATGGGGATCATTCATCGTCTCATAACATAGAGGCACTATCTCTTGGGGGTTCACATTGTGGTGAAAATTGGCATCTCCTCAACCTACTTTAAGACATAGGTAAAGTTAACCCCAAAGTAGGCTAGGTGGCAAGAATTCCTAACCAAGTTCGATTTTGAGATCATCTACAACCCAAGGAAAAAGAATGTTGTAGTTGATGCTCTAAGAAGAAAAGGATAGTTGTTGATAGTTGAGGTGATGTTGGAAGAGCCGACTTCAAGGGAGAGATAGATTACACTATCAACAAAGGTGTTGGAGTCCATCAAAGAAGGTTTGGAGATGGACCCTCAAGCTGCAGAGCTATTAAGACAAGCATAGAGGGACGGACTTGCAAGTTCAATGTCAAGGATGGACTATTGTTGTTCACCCCGGATCGAATTAATGTTCCAAAATGGAAGAGCTTGAAGAGGGACATGGTTCATGAATGCCATGACAACATTTGGGCTAGTCATCCTAGACAAAGAGAACCTTCACACTCTTGGAAGGGGACTTCTACTGGCCTAGAATAAGAAAATATGTAGACGAGTATGTTTGAAGTTGTCTCATTTGTCAACACAACAAGGTGGTGACGCAATCTCCAAGAGATTTGCTTCAACCCCTTCGTGTGCCAGTTAGGCCTTGGGCTAGTGTCAGCATGGATTTCATTACCGGGTTGCCTAACATGGATGGGTATATAAGTATCATAGTAGTTGTCAATAGGTTGTCTAAATATGGGATTTTTGTTCCATGCAAGGCACCATGCAAAGCAAAGGACGTGGAAAATTACTTCTACAGGAATGTGGTCAAGTATTGGGGTGTGCCATTGAGTATTATTAGTGATAGAGATCCCCAATTCACTAGCAATTTCTAGACAAATTTGTTCAAATTGATGGAGAAAAAGTTGTTGATGGAGACTAGCCATCACCCTAAGACGGATATCCAAACCAAGCGGATCAATGCAGTGTTGGAGGGTTATCTGAGACACTTTGTTTGATCAAACCAATCCAACTAGCCTAAGTTGTTGAACTCATCTCAATTCAGCTACAACTTGCAGAAGACAAGATTGAGTCAGTACACACCGTTTCACTTGGTGGTCGGGTAGCAACCCTTGACTCCTCACACAATCATTGACAAGAAGGTTCGATGGATCTTATACAATGATTGGCAAAGTCGGCAAGGTCACCTACAAGTTAAAGTTACCAACTTGTATGAGGGTGCACAATGTATTCCATGTGAGTTAGCTCCATCTTCTTCATGAATATAAGGAGATCAGAAAAAATCTTCCAACAAGTGGTCCAACAAATGTTTTATATAGGCTAGATCTATAGGTTGAAGAAGTGCTTGCAGTGAAGGAGTGCAAGTTTGGAGAACATAGGAGGAGAGAGTTATTGGTTCACAGGCAAGGCCAGCCTAGGGAGAAGGCTTCTCAAGAGAAAGGTAAGAGCCTGTGGAAATTTGAGGACAAAGTGTTGGAGTTCCTAGAGAAGGACTCCGCACAAACCCTTTAAGTCCCAAAATGAGTTGGGTGTTCTCTGCATGCATCAAGGAGCGTGATCCAAGTGTCAAGGGCGTCGCCTATTTTTAAGTGGAGATGAATGGGTAGCGAGGTTGCATTAGTTCCAACGCCAACCGAAGTACAAGGTCAAGTTGCACAAGAAAAGTTAGACATGGTGTTTGAATGGAAAGTATGGGATTGCATCCTCACAAAGGAACTGAGTGCCAATCCATTATGCGACTAGGAGATTCCAAAGAAGCCAAGTTCCAGTGGAGCTTGCAAGGTCAGTTTGGGCAGCGCAGAGGCTGAGAGTTGCGAACCTCGTAAACCCAAACATTAGAGTGTTGGACCGGTATGTTCAGGGAGCAAACCGTAACTTGTAGTGGAGGCCACGCATGTTCTAGGAGTAGGCCATTGGGGTGATTGCCCAAACCATATATTGGGGTAGTTTTGTCAAGTTGGAAGTTGTGGTCATTGGCCAAACAATGTGTTCAACCTACAGCTGCCTAGGAATCCACCAAATAGCTTATATCATAGAAGCAGAAATCCTTTAAAAATCGTGATTTTTGCGATTTTTAAAAAATCATTAGGCTTGCCGATGTTTTCCCCAAATTTTCAAGATTTTTTGCAAACCATTGACTGGCAAAAAATTGTTGAAATCGCAATTTTTCGGCCTTAAAATAGTGAAAAATATCGCCATAAATCACGCTAACAACTCTCGCATTAAAAAACCCTAAATTTGGCGTGTTTTCTTCTATAAATCAAGGTTGTGATAAGTTAAGGGTGATCGCCATCGACTCTGCAATCTTCCCTACATACACACACGAACAGATTCCTTTTTGTTTTGAACTTTAAGATTGTGGTCTTGTCAATACGCCCTAAAATAAAGTAAACCGTAGTAAAATAAAGCAAGGGATTTTTTATTAATCAAAATAAGCAATTCCAGCCATTTTCACTAGTCGTGCCTGTGTAAGGTGACCTTATAAATGGTAATAGCGTTTACCACCTCCATGCCAAGAAAATTTAAGAAGCTAACTTTGATAACCAATTTAGTCAAAACTATACATATGAAACTTGCACAAAGAATGAGCAATCACCAAATCAGTCCAAATTGTAAATAACTTCATTGTATCATTTTAAGTTCATTGTCTATTTAGATGTTAGGTGATAGGCTTGACTCTATTGCCCTCAAATAAAACATGTGGTACCTATACAAAAATCAATGATCTTACTACTTTGTCTCTCTTTTTGTCTTACATTAATCATTATTTAAATGTCAAGTCAAATCAGTTATAGTCTTCCCCCTATCAGGTTGCAAGGTTGTCATGTTTTGGTCTAGTTTATTAGCTATCTTTTGCAAAATGTCCAAGGTTGTACTATTCCAAAATGAAAAACGATAAGGTTCCTCATTGATGATGACTGCAGCGATGAAATTAAAGTATGTAAATGTCTAATCCTAGATCTATAACCTACATAGCCTATAGGCACTTTACTTTGCATAGAGAATATTAAAAATAATTTCACTTCATATTTAAAACTTATAAAATAGCTCTTGAAAGATTTCAATCCCACATCCATTTTTATGCCAAGCATGCAAATTATGTTGGAAATATTGTCATTGATGTCAAAGTTGTTAGTTTTATAAGATCAGATTAGAATGCAAAAATTAATTCAAAATCAACACAAGAACACAGCCAATACCCTAGGAAAACCCTCCAACCTGAGGGAGAAAAACCCAACCAATCTATCTCTTATATATTGATTATTATAGGAGCAGAAATCTGCTTATAACTCAGACTAATACAAAGTCTCTTTTAGATCAATGAGCACCTCTCCTAGATGCGAATGTACAAACAATATATTTCTCCTTTGTTACAAACTTTTGATCTGCTACAATGGTGCGAACTTCTCCTTGAATAAATGCTTGATGAACTTCATTTGGAAATGGAGAGGGATCATGTGTATATATACACCAATGAGGAATCGCACCTCCTCAAGAACCAAGTCGGCCTCAAATGCCAAACACGTCTTTTCAAGAGGGAGCGCGATTTTCAAGGTAAGTCGGCTCCTCTAAATAAATAAACATAATTTATTTATTAACACTTAATATTTAATTTGTCTTATTATAAAATGAAGCACCTCTTCATTATCATATATAAATTTAAATAGCCTTAGCTATTATTTAAATTTATTTCACAAATCGATCTGGAAGTATTCATCACGTGGCTGCATATAATCATCAACACTCCCTCTCAACTAGGGAGGAATACTTTCATTTGCACAAGACATATCACCTCATCGTGATGCCAATTAACATGAATACATTTGTGAAAGAAAAAGAGCTTATCACCTCATCGTGAAAGCATATCACCTCATCGTGATATCAGATATCACCTCATCTTGATATCAACCATCATGGCTACCTCCATAGATGGTATGTACAACTGCTCATCACTCAATGTGATGTTGTCACCTCACCGCGGCGTTCACCATGGCTCTCCTAGAGGGTGAAACGCAAGTACAAGAAAAATCATCACGGACTCCCTCACGTGATGTTGTCATGGAGTCACACACATGACATCCACCATGGCTCTCCCAAAGGGTGGAAACAAGGGCTTTCACCTCAAATCTCAAAGAGAAATGCATTATCAAGGACTTGCACCTCAAATCTCTCTCAAATAGAGAAATGCATTAATAGAGGATCACTGATACTGAGACTCCTTCTCAGCTAGGGCTTGATTCTCCACCATACCCAGCTTATCTCGAAAGTACACAAACTTTATCCTGGAGAGAGGCTTGGTGAGAATGTTTGTCGTCTGCTCATCAATGCTGATATACCTCAACTGTATAGCTTTCCTCAATACCATATCTCTGATATAATGGTATTTGATCTCAACAAGCTTAGTTCTGTAATGAAACACAGGATTGACAGAAAGCTTCACACAGCTCTGGTTATCACAATGAATGATAGAAGGCTCCATTGATTGTCCAAACAATCCTGCAAGGAGCTTTCGAAGCCACACTGCTTCACGAGCTGCCACACAAGCTGCAATATACTTGGCCTCTGTTGTACTCAATGCCACTGAAGACTGCTTCCTGCTGCACCAGGCTATCATAGCAGATCCCAAATTGAAGCAACAACCAGAGGTACTCATCCAATCAGTGACACACCCTGCCCAATCAGAATCAGTAAAACCATTCAGCTTCAAATACACACCTAAAGAATATCTCAACCCATATCCAACTGTGCCACGCAAGTATCTCAGGATATGTTTTGTTGCAACAAGATGTATCTGTCTTGGTTCACACACGAACTGACTAAGTGCACTCACTGCATAGCAGATATCCGGTCTAGTGTTAACTAGATACATCAATGAACCAATCAGTTGCCTGTACATCGTGGGATCCACTAGTTCTAAACTAGATGTAGCCTCCTTCAATTTATGTAAGTTGGTCTCCATAGGTGTAGACATGGGTTTGCAATCAATCATACCAAATCTCTACAGAATGTCAATGGTATATTTCCCTTGACTTAGAATCATCTCATTTGGCTTTTGCCAAACTTCTAAGCCAAGAAAGTAATGCATGAGACCAAGATTCTTCATTTCAAACATAGAAGCTAGCTCCTTCTTACATTTGAGAATGAGGTGTTCTTCTCCAGTGATAATTAGATCATCAACATACAAAACCAAAATCAATACTTCACCATTAATTACCTTGAAGTAGAGGTTAGAGTCTGCATCATTCTTTGAGAAACCCAAACTCAATAGGTAACGATCAATCCTCTCGTACCAAGCACGAGGAGCTTGCTTAAGACCATACAAGGCCTTCTTCAGCTTGCAAACATGAGACTCCTTCCCATGTACCTCAAATCCATCAAGTTGCTCAATGTAAACCTCTTCCTCTATTACACCATTCAGAAAGGTTGTCTTTACATCCATTTGGTGAATCTTCCATCCTCTAGATGCAGCAATAGCAATAATGGTCCTGACAGAAGTATAACGAGCCACTCGAGCAAAAGTTTCTTCATAGTCAACTTCCTCTTTTTGTGAAAACCCTCTAGCCACGAGTTTGGCCTTGTACTTCTCAATGCACCCACCAACCTCGTGCTTGATCTTGAAGAGCCATTTAGAAGACACCATAGATTTGCCTTCGGGTCTACGAACAATGTCCCAAACATCATTCTTAAGTATGGATTAATACTCTTCAGTCATAGCATCTTTCCAAACCTGTTGACTAGAAGCTTCCTCAACACTGGAAAGGCTCTGACTCAATAATCTGACTCATCAAGGCTACATAACTAGAGAACTTATTAGGTCTCTTACTTTCTCTAAAAGTTCCTCTTGGGGTTGCAAAACTTTATGCATCCCGCATTATTTTCCTAGCCCAAAGAGGTCTTTTCCTTCAAATCACAATATATGTAGGCCCATCAGTAGGTTCCAAGGGCTCGACTGGATCATCATCTCCTTTAGGTTTTGGAGCCTCCCTCTGAATCTCAGGAACATGGTCAACTTCCATATTCTGAGGAGGCTCTTCATCATCTATCTCCATATGAGTGCCCTTGGATCTTTTGAATGCAACATCTTCCTCAAATGTGATCTCAATTGTCTTCTGACCCTGAATGTAGATTTTGTAGGCTTTTGATGTCTCACTGTAGCCTACCAAAATTCCCTTCTTGCCAGAAGGTTCCAACTTTGTTCTCTTTTCCTTTGATACATGAACATACACTGGACATCCAAAGATCCTCAAATGACTTATTTCAGGCTTCACCCGTGAGAATGCTTCTTCAGGAGTTATATTCTCCAAGATCTTGTGAGGACTTCTATTCTGAACATAGACAACAGTCCTGGATGCTTTAGCCCAAAGAGAGATTTGTAGTTCTTGGTCATGAATCATGGCTTTGACCTCTTCCACAATAGATCTATTCTTTCTCTCCGCAAGACCGTTCTGTTCAGGATTATAAGGAATGCTGAACTCCCTCTTAATCCCTGCTTCAATGAAAAAGTTACGGAAGATAACAGAAGTGTACTCTCCTCCGTTATCGGATCTCAAGTCCTTGATCCTCTCTCCGGACAAATTCTCCACCTGAGCTTTGAATTCTTTGAATGTCTCTAATATCTCCTCAGATTCTTTAGATTTCAAGAAATAAATCCAAGTCTTTCTAGAGTAGTCATCAATAAAAATAATGTAATACAAGAAACCACTTGAAGAAGAAACAAACATTGGACCACATAAATCAGAACGAATAAGATCTAAAACACATTTGGATCTACTTTCACTACTATGGAATGGACCTTTTGTATTCTTACCCAAAGCGTAGCCCTTGTAGGTTCCTTTGTGCTTCTGGTTGATTTTAGGAAGGCCGGTGACCATCTTCTCCATAATAGGTAGAGCTCGAAAGTGAAGGTGAGCTAATCTTCGATGCCAAAGATCACACAAACTTGAGGAATCATGCACTAGAGCCTGAAAAGGACGAGTGCATAGCCTGTAGAGACACCATGTCTAACTCCAATCACTCGAGCAATGTTGATGTTGGAGTTCTTTGCCCATATAAGAACTTTGCCTTTTGAAAATGCAACTTGGTAACCCTTGTCTTCCAAGGTTGAGATGGAAACAAGGTTTCTCTTGATGCCTAGACTAAATAGCATATCATCCAATTGCAAGGAAGAACCATAATCCAAGTGAAGAGATGAGGTCCCAACTCCTTTTATAGAATAACTAGCATCATCCCCAATAATGACTTGTTCACTAGAATCTTTCTCCACCAAATCAAATAGATGCTCCCTAAATCCGATGATGTGACGAGAGGCACCACTATCAATCAGCTAAGTGTTCATCTCGGTAGTTACATTGCTTGACAAGGCTGAATAGAATAGGTATTCACATGAATCCTTCTGCAGAGAGACTTCATCAACATTTGCAATGGCGGCCTGTTGCCTAGGCCTGGTAGGACATTCCTTTGCAAAGTGACCATACTTGTCACATCGAAAACATTGGACCTTGGAGAGGTCCCTCTTCTTCTTGAATGCAGGGCCACCATCAACTCCTTTATCTCTATTTCTCTTGAAATAACCTTTCTTCCCATCTTTCCCTTTCTTCTTTGAGGATTGAGTGGCAAGAACATGAATGTCTTCATTAATGGAGCTTTGCCCAATACCTCTTGCAGCCAACCTAGACTCTTCTTGAATACAATCTACCCTCAATCGATCAAACTTGGGAAGTTTCGATCTTGCACTAATTCCTTGAATGTAAGACTCCCAAGATGAAGGAAGACCATTAAGAGC
>CM021109.1:151774453-152038303 GCA_007115665.2 Sequoiadendron giganteum | reverse complement strand
ACGCTAACAACTCTCGCATTAAAAAACCCTAAATTTGGCGTGTTTTCTTCTATAAATCAAGGTTGTGATAAGTTAAGGGTGATCGCCATCGACTCTGCAATCTTCCCTACATACACACACGAACAGATTCCTTTTTGTTTTGAACTTTAAGATTGTGGTCTTGTCAATACGCCCTAAAATAAAGTAAACCGTAGTAAAATAAAGCAAGGGATTTTTTATTAATCAAAATAAGCAATTCCAGCCATTTTCACTAGTCGTGCCTGTGTAAGGTGACCTTATAAATGGTAATAGCGTTTACCACCTCCATGCCAAGAAAATTTAAGAAGCTAACTTTGATAACCAATTTAGTCAAAACTATACATATGAAACTTGCACAAAGAATGAGCAATCACCAAATCAGTCCAAATTGTAAATAACTTCATTGTATCATTTTAAGTTCATTGTCTATTTAGATGTTAGGTGATAGGCTTGACTCTATTGCCCTCAAATAAAACATGTGGTACCTATACAAAAATCAATGATCTTACTACTTTGTCTCTCTTTTTGTCTTACATTAATCATTATTTAAATGTCAAGTCAAATCAGTTATAGTCTTCCCCCTATCAGGTTGCAAGGTTGTCATGTTTTGGTCTAGTTTATTAGCTATCTTTTGCAAAATGTCCAAGGTTGTACTATTCCAAAATGAAAAACGATAAGGTTCCTCATTGATGATGACTGCAGCGATGAAATTAAAGTATGTAAATGTCTAATCCTAGATCTATAACCTACATAGCCTATAGGCACTTTACTTTGCATAGAGAATATTAAAAATAATTTCACTTCATATTTAAAACTTATAAAATAGCTCTTGAAAGATTTCAATCCCACATCCATTTTTATGCCAAGCATGCAAATTATGTTGGAAATATTGTCATTGATGTCAAAGTTGTTAGTTTTATAAGATCAGATTAGAATGCAAAAATTAATTCAAAATCAACACAAGAACACAGCCAATACCCTAGGAAAACCCTCCAACCTGAGGGAGAAAAACCCAACCAATCTATCTCTTATATATTGATTATTATAGGAGCAGAAATCTGCTTATAACTCAGACTAATACAAAGTCTCTTTTAGATCAATGAGCACCTCTCCTAGATGCGAATGTACAAACAATATATTTCTCCTTTGTTACAAACTTTTGATCTGCTACAATGGTGCGAACTTCTCCTTGAATAAATGCTTGATGAACTTCATTTGGAAATGGACTTCATTTGGAAATGGAGAGAGATCATGTATATATATACACCAATGAGGAATTGCACCTCTTCAAGAACCAAGTCGGCCTCAAATGCCAAACACGTCTTTTCAAGAGGGGGCGTGATTTTCAAGGTAAGTCGGCTCCTTTAAATAAATAATCATAATTTATTTATTAACACTTTTATTATTTAATTTGTCTTATTATAAGATGAAGCACCTCTTCATTATCATATATATAAATTTAAATAGCCTTAGCTATTATTTAAATTTATTTCTCAAATCAATCTGGAAGTATTCATCACGTGGCTGCAAATAATCATCAACACTCCCTCTCAGCTAGGGAGGAATACTTCCATCTGCACAAGACATATCACCTCATTGTGATGCCAATCAACATGAATACATCTGTGTAAGAAAAAAGAGCTTATCACCTCATTGTGAAAGCATATCACCTCATCCTGATATCAACCATCATGGCTACCTCCATAGATGGTATGTACAAGTGCTCATCACTCAATGTGATGTTGTCACCTCATCGTGACATTCACCATGGCTCTCCCAGAGGGTGAAACACAAGTACAAGAAAAATCATCACTGACTCCCTTACGTGATGTTGTCATGGAGTCACACACATGACATCCACCATGGCTCTCCCACAGGGTGGAAACAAGGGCTTTCACCTCAAATCTCAAAGAGAAATGCATTATCAAGAGCTTGCACCTCAAATCTCTCTCAAATAGAGAAACGCATTAACAGAGGATCACTGATACTGAGACTCCTTCTCAGCTAGGGCTTGATTCTCCACCATACCAAGTTTATCTTGAAAGTATACAAACTTTATCTTGGAGAGAGGCTTGGTGAGAATGTCTGTCGTGTGCTCATCAGTGCTGATATACCTCAACTGTATAGTTTTCCTCAATACCATATCTCTGATATAATGGTATTTGATCTCAACATGTTTAGTTTTGTCATGAAACACAGGATTGACAAAAAGCTTCACACAGCTCTGGTTAACACAATGAATGATAGTAGGCTCCATTGATTGTCCAAACAATCCTGCAAGGAGCTTACGAAGCCACACTGCTTCACAAGTTGCCACACAAGTTGCAATATATTTTGCCTCTGTTGTACTCAATGCCACTAAAGACTACTTCCTGCTACACCAGGATATTATAGCAAATCCCAAACTGAAGCAACAACCAGAGGTACTTTTCCGATCAGTGACACACCCTGCCCAATCAGAATCAGTAAAACCATGCAATTTCAAATCCACACCTGAACAATATCTCAACCCATATCCAACTGTGTCACGCAAGTATCTCAGGATATGTTTTGCTGCAACAAGATGTATCTGTCTTGGTTCACACATGAACTAACTAAGTGCACTCACTGCATAGCAGATGTCCGGTCTAGTGTTAACTAGATACATCAATGAACAAATCAGCTTCCTATACATCATGGGATCCACCAGTTTTGAACTAGCTATAGCCTCCTTCAACTTATGTAAGTTGGTCTCCATAGGTGTAGACATAGGTTTGCAATCAATCATACCAAACCTCTTCAGAATGTCAATGGTATACTTCCCTTGACTTAGAATCATCTCATCTGACTTTTGCCAAACTTCTAAGCCAAGAAAGTAATGCATGAGACCAAGATTCTTCATTTCAAACTCAAAAGCTAGCTCCTTCTTACATTTGAGAATGAGGTGTTCTTCTCCAGTGATAATCAGATCATCAACATACAAAACCAAAATCAAAGCTTCACCATTAATTACCTTGAAGTAGAGGTTAGAATCTACATCATTCTTTGAGAAACCCAAACTCAATAGGTAACGATCAATCCTTTCGTACCAAGCACGAGGAGCCTACTTAAGACCATATAAGGCCTTCTTCAACCTGCAAACATGAGACTCCTTCCCATGTACCTCAAATCCATCAGGTTGCTCAATTTAAGCCTCTTCCTCTATTACACCATTCAAAAAGGTTGTCTTTACATCCATTTGGTGAATCTTCCATCCTCTAGATGCAGCAATAGCAATAATGGTTCTGACAGAAGTATAACGAGCCACTGGAGCAAAGGTTTCTTCATAGTCAACTCCCTCTTTTTGTGAGAACCCTCTAGCCACAAATCTGGCCTTGTACTTCTCAATGCTCCCACCAGCCGCATGCTTGATCTTGAAGAGCCATTTAGAAGACACTACAGATTTGCCTTCGGATCTAGGAACAATGTCCCAAACATCATTCTTAAGTATGGATTGATACTCTTCAGACATAGCATCTTTCCAAACCTGTTGACTAGAAGCTTCCTCAACACTGGAAGGCTCTGACTCAATAATCTGACTCATCAAGGCTACATAACTGGAGAACTTATTAGGTCTCTTGCTTTCTTTGAAAGTTCCTCTTGGGGCTGCAAAACTTTTTGCCTCCTACATTATTTTCCTAGCCCAGAGAGGTCTTTTCCTTCCAATCACAATATCTGTAGGCCCATCAATAGGTTCCAAGGGCTTGATTGGATCATCATCTTCTTTGGGTTCTGGAGCCTCGCTCTGATTCTCAAGAACATGGTCAACTTTCATATCCTGAGGAGGCTCTTCATCAGCAATCTCCATATGAGTGCCTTGGATCTTCTGAATGCAACATCTTCCTCAAATGTGACATGTCTACTGATCTCAATTGTCTTCTAACCCGGAAAGTAGATTCTGTAGGCTTTTGATGTCTCACTATAGCCTACCAAAATTCCCTTCTTGCCAGAAGGTTCCAATTTTGTCCTCTTTTCCTTTGGAATATGAACATACATTGGACATCCAAAGATCCTCAAATGACTTACTTTAGGCTTCACCCCAGAGAATGCTTCTTTAGGAATTCTGTTCTCCAAGATTCTGTGAGGACTTCTATTTTGAACATAGACAACAATCCTGGATGCTTCAGCCCAAAGAGAGATTTGTAGGTCTTGGACATGAATCATGGCTTTGACCGCTTCCACAATAGATCTGTTCTTTCTCTCTGCAACACCGTTCTATTGAGGATTATAAGGAACGTTGAACTCTCTCTTAATCCTTGCTTCAATGCAAAAGTTACAGAACATAACAGAAGTGTACTCTCCGTTATCGGATCTCAAGACCTTGATCCTCTTTCCGAACAAATTCTCCACCTGAGCTTTGAATTCTTTGAATCTTTCTAATATCTCCTCAGATTCTTTAGATTTCGAGAAATAAATCCAAGTCTTTCTAGAGTAGTCATCAACAAAGATAATGTAATACAAGAAACCACTCGAAGAAGCAACAGACATTGGACCACATAAATCAAAATGAATAAGATCTAAAACACTTTTGGATCTACTTTCACTACTATGGAATGGACCTTTTGTATTCTTACCCAAAGCACAGCCCTTGCAGGTTCCTTCATGCTTCTGGTTGAATTTAGGAAGGCCGGTGACCATCTTCTCCATAATAGGTAGAGCTCGAAAGTGAAGGTGAGCCAATCTTCGATGCCAAAGATCACAAAAACTTGAAGAATCATGCACTAGAGCCTGAAGAGGACGAGTGCATAGCCTGTAGAGACACCCATGTCTAACTCCAATCACCTGGGCAGTCTTGATGTTGGATTTCTTAGCCCATATAAGAACTTTACCTTCTCAAAAAGCAATTTGGTAACCCTTGTCTTCCAAGGCTGAAATGGAAATAAGGTTTCTCTTGATGCCTGGAACAAATAACACATCATCCAATTGCAAGGAAGCGTCGGAATCCAAGTGAAGAGATGAGGTCCTAACTCCTTTCACAAAGTAACTAGCATCATCTCCAATAATGACTTGTTCGCTAGAATCTTTCTCCACCAAATCAGATAGATGCTCCCTAAATCCAATGATGTGACAAGAAGCACCACTACCAATCAGCCAAGTGTTGGTGTCAGTAGATACATTGCTTGATAAGGCTGAGTAGAATAGGTATTCACTTGAATCCTTCTGCAGAGAGACTTCATCAACATTTGCAATGGCGACCTGTTGCCCAAGCCTGGTAGGACATTCCTTTGCAAAGTGACCATACTTGTCACATCAAAAACATTGGACCTTGAAGAGGTCCCTCTTCTTCTTAAATGCAGGGCCACCATCAGCTCCTTTATCTCTATTTCTCTTGAAATAACCTTTCTTCCCATCTTTCCCTTTCTTCTTTGAGGATTGAGTGGCAAGAACGTGAATGTCTTCATTAACAGAGCTTTGCCCAATACCTCTTGTAGCCTACCTAGACTCTTCTTGAATCCAGTCTGCCCTCAACCGATCAAACTTGGGAAGTTTCGATCTTGCACTAATTCCCTGAATGTAAGACTCCCAAGATGAAGGAAGACCATTAAGAGCCAGCAACAGTTATTCTCATGAAGTAGGCAATAACAGATTCTCCTTTCGCCATCTTTAAATGATGGAGTTGTTGCTTCAGTGCAAGAGCCCAGCTTGAGTTATTGATTTTGTACATCTCCTCCAAAGTTTTGAACATCTCTCTTGCAGTCCTTAACTTGGAGACAATAGGAACAATATGATCCTTAACGGAATCAACTAACATCTTCTTTGCCCTAGTATCTTTCTTCTTCCATAGGGCCTTCTCTTCCTCATTCGTAGGCTCGGGGGCGGAGCTCTCCACAAATTATGTCAATTCGCTTTCCTCCAAGGTAAGCATGATCCTGAATCTCCACGAAGTGAAATTTGACGCTCCCTCGAGCCTATCCTCAATCTTAAAACCATTCACCATCTTGTCGAAGAGATAGAGGTAAACAAGATGAGAAATAAAATAAAGGGTATCGTTGTAAAACTCAAATCTGATCGAGATCTTCTTCAAACCCGCTCTGATACCATGTTAGTTTTATAAGATCAAATTAGAATGCAAAAATTAATTCAAAATCAACACAAGAACAAAGCCAATACCTTGGGAAAACCCTCCAACCTGAGGGAGAAAAACCTAGCCAATATATCTTTTATATATTGATTATTATAGGAGCAGAAATCTGCTTACAACTCAGACCTAATACAAGGTCTCTTTTAAAACAATGAGCACCTCACCTAGATGCGAATGTACAAACAATATATTTCTCCTTGAATTGATCTATTGTTACAAACTTCTGATCTGCTGCTCCAATCTGCTGCAATGGTGTGAACTTCTCCTTGAATAAATGCTTGATGAACTTGATTTGGAAATGGAGAGAGATCATGTGTATATATACACCAATGAGGAATCGCACCTCTTCAAGAACCAAGTCGGCCTCAAATGCCAAACACGTCTTTTCAAGAGGGGGCATGATTTTCAAGGTAAGTTGGCTCCTTTATATAAATAAACATAATTTATTTATTAGCACTTTTAATATTTAATTTGTCTTATTATAAAATGAAGCACCTCTTCATTATCATATATATAAATTTAAATAGCTTTAGCTATTATTTAAATTTATTTCACAAATCGATCTGGAAGTATTCATCACGTGGCTGCATTTAATCATCAACAAAAGTGATGTCAAGAAAGGTTTTTGGTGTCTAAGAAAAGTATCATTGATGTATGGACAAGATTGTAATGCTTATAATATGATAAGCTTAAGAAAAGCCAAATGTTACATACAATGATGTATGGTTTTTTGGAAATCGTGGTTGCTCCTCAAAAGATGTTATTTACTATCTTGCCTTTATCGATAATACATGAAATCAGGGGAGCTGTTACAGCCAGAATACCTATAGTATTGGTGCAATTCGTGTGGATTGCATCTGAATGAAAAATACAATATTGGATACTACTAAAAAGAAAGACTGACGTGACCCGAGTTGAAAGGGAGTAATCGAAGTCACTTGGGGAGGAACGATATCACAAGGTAGCCACCACCATATTATTACCGCCAATTGGTATTAAGGAGAGATTATAATATTTGAAGCCGCCATTTTCTTTGCTATTGGATGTTTCCATCCTGGACACATGAAGTAAATTGTCTGAATTCAAATAATATAAAACTTGTGTTCGGAAGACTTCAGGCCACTATAGATCACGTCGCCTGCATCTAAAAGATATATGTATCGAACCACCATATATCTTGGGCATGACAGAATGTTAAGAAGCTTCAAGCCACTATAGATCACATCGCCTGCATCTAAAATACGCACCTGTGTAGAATTCAATGCCAGTGAAGATTATATCACTATCATCATTTGAAGACTCTTCATTGCTATAGACAGTGCTTAATATTATAAGGCTATGGATATCCAAAGATAAAGATTTGATAATTTATATTGATTAATAAAACAAAGCATTGGTCGGCAATCTCAATTAAGGAGTGATGTTAATTAATAAACCTCTAACAAATGATTCACCAAGGGGCATCGATTAATTATGAAGAGAACAATGACTATTGAAGAGTCATACCATTTGTGAATGGACACAATGAGGAGTCGTGTCTCTTGACTAAATCATGGATATAAAAGAAGACAAGTTTCAAAGCAAAAAAGTGAGTTGGGAAATAAAAGTTATATCATTCGAACTCAAGCAAGTGAAAGAGTATCATATCAGTTGTGTGGAATAAATGCTATATCATCAAAACACAAGCAGGTTTTGATGGCTGTGTAAAATAAGAACAGCAATGAAAGGGTATGTAAAATGAATATCATCTGAAGTGTGATTTGAGAAGAGTGATGTGTGGAGTGAAAATGAATATAATCTGAAGATCATTGTAAGAAGAATCGAAGAATGGAATTTATTGAATATATTTTTTATTAAGAAAGGAAGAAGAATTAGTGTGCATTGTGTGGAATAAAGATTATATCATCCAAACACAAGCAGGTGTGGATAGCTATAAGATCAGAACAGCAGAGTGCTGGAAGCGTGTTGTGTAGCAAAGACAATCAAGTATATTTGATAAGAAGAGCAGCTTTGATGAGAAGGATATTAGGAGTCTTATAGCAGATTTATATTATAAGTTTGTGATCATACTCTTGGCAGTTTTAAGATCAATCTATAGCAGATTTGAGAAGGGGTTTACTACAATTTGAAGACGAGAGCTACAACAAAGTGTGTATCATTTGATAATCAGATTTGAAGGAATTAGTGGAGATTTGTAGTAGGTTTTGAATCAGACTTTGAGCAGTCAAAAGACAGTGTTAGATCAGATATGTGAAGAGTATTGGAGCAGATTTATAAAGTGTGTTGGATCAGATGCATGAAGTGATTATATCAGATCTAAGAGGAGAACTATAGCAGACTTGGTGCAGATTTAAGAGACATATTTGAGCAGAATTTCATGGAGAAAAAAGATTGTCCATCATTTGTTGAAGAAGCAACAATGAAGGTGGAACATTGTTCTTTCAGTTATTATCTTTGCTGAGTTCGTGCTTGGCAAGTGGGGGTTAGTACCTCCAGTGGGTTGGTGCCTACGAACTTTAGGAGTTGATGCTCCTTGTAGGTTGGTGCCTACTAAATCAGAATTAGGGGTTGGTGCCTACTAAATCAGATTAAGGGGTTGGTGCTCCTTGTAGGTTGGTGCCTACTAAACTACAAAATTGGTGATTCAAGTAGGTTCGTACCTAATATCTTTATAATTTCATATAAAAACATAAAGTACAATTGTTGGTGTCAACTTGATTATATTGTGTCTTATTGCATAGTTGATATTGTGTTGATGTTTAAAAGTTGAGAGGGTAAAAGTTTGTTGATATACTGATTCACGACCTCCACCCCCCTCCCCTGTAGTATATCTTTGTGCTCTTCAATTGGTATCAGAGCAAGGTCCCTCTTGAAAGCCTAACCACTTAAAGGAGATCCTTAAGAGCACTTATCTTTGATGGGACTAATTATACATTTTGGAGTATTAAGATGGAAGCCTATTTGAATGCCTTTGGGTTTGATGTGTGGCAATCTGTTGTTGATGGGTATACACCTCCATCAACCCCTCCAACGGATCAAGCCGAAAAGAAGAGAAGTGAAAACAATGCCAAAGCTAAGCATGCTCTTCTTTGTAGCTTAACAGATTCTGAATTTACAAAGGTCATGTGTTGCAAATCAGCAAAAAAAATATGAGTCAAACTACAAAACATTTATGAAGGAGATGCCAAAGTAAAGAAAGCTAAGCTACAAACTCATCAATGGAAGTTGGAGTCTCTCAAAATGAATGAGGATGAAGACATAGCATCATACTTTCTTCGTGTTGATGAACTTGTGAACATTATGAGAGGACTTGGTGAAGATGTTGATGATGCCTTTATTGTTGATAAAATACTAAGATCTCTATCCACAAAACTTGAGGCCAAGGTAGCAGCATTGGAATAATTGAGAGACCTAGACCAGGTAACAAAAGATGAACTACATGCGATTCTTGCTGCCTATGAAATGAGGATTGAAGGGAGAGCACCACAAAAGGAAGTTTCATTCAAAACATCCAAAAAGGGCAAAACCAAACATGAAGAACCTAGTGACAAATCAAATGACGAAGCAGAAGCCTACTTCATGGGAAAGCTCAAGAAAGGAAAAGGAAAATTTCCTTTTAAATGTTTCAATTGTGGAGAAGTTGGACATTATGCCTCTAAATGTCCCACAATGAAAGTGACACAAGCGAGGATGAAGAGGAAGTATACACAAAGAAAAAGGGAAAGAAAAATTCTACGCATAAGGCAAAGAAGAAATTCCAAAAACATAAAAAGAGTTTTTATTCAAAGAAACAATGCGGCTCTTCAGAAGAACAAAGTGATGACACTCAAAGCAATGATGGAGAAGAAATATTGTTCATGGCTGAATATGAAGAACACAATGCTAATCAAGAATGCATTGAAGAAGTAGAAGTTGATCAAGAATGCAATGAAGAGGAGAAGTAGATCTTGAAGAAGAACTTCATTATGCATACAAGAAAAATGAAAAATTAAAGAAGAAGGTTACCAAGCACAAAATAAAAATCGAGGAGATGGCAAAAAGCTTGGAGGAATTAAACAAAATAATTGAACATTTAATGACTCAACTTGTAGAGGCTGAACAAGTTGAAAATGAAATAAAGAACAAGTTAAGTGCAAAAGAGAGAGATTGTGACAAGTTGGAACAAGAAGTTGACATGTTGAAAAATGAATTGGAAAATCCAAAGGAGAAATGTACAAAGTTTGATGAGAATGTCACGAGTTTCAAGGAAAATGAAAGAAAATTTAACACTAGGCAGTTTCATTCTTTCAACGGATATTGTTTTTCATGCAACTATTTTGGTCACAAAGCAATGAATTGCAGATTCCATGCAAGAAATACTTCAAGCTTCACTAGGAGCAATTATAATTCAATTGGTCATGACATTATGTGTTATAAGTGCAACAACTTTGGACACATCGCATGATTTTGTAGATGTGGCTTTATGAAACCACTTATACAAGATATGAAAAACAACATGGACAAACAAACGGAGAGAAAGCTTACAAAAGTATGGAGAAGGAAACAAAAACAAGAAGATGACGAGGATAAATCTATGATAATGCAAGATACATGTCATACACTATTTTGAAAACAAGCACGAATTTAGAGGGAGCAAGTTGGCACTATCTTTCAGCCCCATGGAGGAGTACCTCAAAATTTTGAAGAGAAAAATCTACTTATGGATTGCTATCTAAAGAAGATGATGTACTGACTTCAATTGTTGGAAAATGTCTTGATGTCAAAATGAAGATGCTTCCACGCCGAAGCAAAATAATTTAGAAATCAAGAAATGAAGAAGTTAGAGAAAGATGAGTATTAGTAGATGGGAGCATACATTCAGGGGGAGCTATACACAGTATCTTGTAGCTCCATGGAACAGAAAAGGCAAGATTGATGGAAATCCCTTTATCATTGATATCAAAGGGGGAGAGAAGTAGAATGGGGGAGACTTAGAAGTGATGAAGAAAATGTTTCCATCAATGATAAAAGGGGAGATTGTTGGAAATATTGTCATTGATGTCAAAGTGATGTCAAGAAGGGTTTTTGGTGCCTAAGCAAAGTATCATTGATGTATGGACAAGATTGTAATGCTTATAATAGGATAAGTTTAAGAAAAGCATAGATTAATTATGAAGAGAACAATGACTATTGAAGAGTCATACCATTTGTGAATGGATGCAATGAGGAGCCATGTCTCTTGACTAAATCGTGGATATAAAATAAGACAAGTTTCAAAGCAAAAAGGTGAGTTAGGGAATAAAAGTTATATCATTCGAACTCAAGCAAGTGAAAGAGTAACATATCAGTTGCGTGGAATAAATGCTATATCATCAAAACACAAGCAGGTTTTGATGGCTGTGTAAAATAAGAACAGCAGTGAAAGGGTATGTAAACTGAATATCATCTGAAGTGTGATTTGAGAAGAGTGATGTGTGGAGTGAAAACGAATATAATCTGAAGATCATTGTAAGAAGAATTGAAGAATGGAATTTATTGAATATATTATTTATTAAGAAAGGAAGAAGAATTAGTGTGCATTGAGTGGAATAAGATTATATCATCCAAACACAAGCAGGTGTGGATAGCTATAAGATCAGAACAGCAGAGTGCTGGAAGCATGTTGTGTAGCAAAGACAACCAAGTATATTTGATAAGAAGAGCAGTTTTAGTGAGAAGGATATAAGGAGTCTTATAGCAGATTTATATTATGAGTTTGTGATCATACTCTTGGCAGTTTTAAGATCAATCTATAGCAGATTTGAGAAGGGGTTTACTACAGTTTGAAGAAAAGAGCTACAGCAAAGTGTGTATCATTTGAAGATCAGATTTGAAGGAATTAGTGGAGATTTGTAGTAGGTTTTGAATCAGACTTTGAGCAGTCAAAAGACAGTGTTAGATCAGATATGTGAAGAGTATTGGAGCAGATTTATAAAGTGTGTTGGATCAGATGCATGAAGTGATTATATCAGATCTAAGAGGAGAACTATAGCAGACTTGGTGCAGATTTAAGAGACATATTTGAGCAGAATTTCGTGGAGAGAAAAGATTGTCCATCATTTGTTGAAGAAGCAACATTGAAGGTGGAGCATTGTTCTTTCAGTTATTATCTTTGCTGAGTTGGTGCTTGGCAAGTGGGGGTTAGTACCTCTAGTGGGTTGGTACCTACGAACTTTAGGAGTTGATGCTCCTTGTAGGTTGGTGCCTACTAAACTACAAAATTGGTGATTCAAGTAGGTTGGTACATACAATCTTTATAATTTCATATTAAAACATAAAGTACAATTGTTGGTGTCAACTTGATCATATTGTGTCTTATTGCATAGTTGATATTGTGTTGAAGTTAAAAAGTTGGGAGAGTAAAAGTTTGTTGATATACTGATTCACAGCCCCCCCCCTCTCAGTATATCTTTGTGCTCTTCAAATTATGTTTGTAATTCAAAGACATCATTTTGCAAGCTTGAAATCAGAGACAGTGCATTACCCTGAATTCAGACTCCATTCTCTGATTGCAAGCTTGCAAAACTTTAAAGAGTATCTGCCTAAGATTTTAACCATTCTCTTGTACTGGTAATTCACTGTCTCTGATTTCAAGCTTGCACAGATTTAAAGAGTATCTGCCTAAGATTTTAACCCTTAGCCAATCCTTTATTTTATCACACTTACTTTTTCATCCTCCACTTTATTTCATTCAAGTCGTTGCCTTCTCAAAGCTTTTGGTCACTTGTATCATTTATGACTCCTTCATACACTAGCCTTTTCCACTTTTCTCAGATGTCATTTTTGCAAAGATTTTACATTATAATTGATTCCATATCTCACATATAAACTACTCTATTGTATGAGGTGCTCCAACCGATCTTTAGTTCACAACCTAAGCAAGAAACAGATGCCTTTAAGCTCAACAAACATAAACTTGATAAACAACATGCAAGCTTTCTACAATTCATGGGTTAAAATCTCTATTTTATTTGCTCTCTATATCTCTATGCTATGGAAATGACCTTAAATTTCAAAAAAGAGCATAGTTCCATGGGGACACGTCCCCCTTGAAAAAGTGGCAATCTCGGAGACGGGGACGTTTCTGAGACGTGGGGACGTCAGGGAAACGTCCCCCCGCCATCCCCCCGTCGTCTCCCCGTCCCTCTGCCGTCCCCTGGATGTTTCCTTCACAGGGAGTTTTTTTTGCGTCTCAGAGTCTTCTGGGCATCTCCAAGTCTCTAAGTTTCCCACTGTTAATGTGATTAAATTTCTTCAGATTTCTTCTATCTATTCAAGTCTGGTCTACAAGAGCAGAACATTTATTAATTTCAATGTTTTCTATTGTGGATCGGATCTCATGAATTGTGCCTTTTCATCTTAACTAAACACCCGATCTCTAATCGAGGTTTGTTTCTTAATAAACATAAATGCTTACAAAGTTCGATTTGTATTTATCTTGCACAAATAAATAATATCCAATCTAGAAATGATCACCGATAATGATGCTCGATCGGGATCCTATATGAAACATGAAAATATATACAATTGTCAATGGGCCCTTGGTCTATTGGTGAAGTTGAAAGGTTCTAAATGAGCCCACCAGGGATCAAGTCTTGCTGAGTGCAAAGGCTCCGACACTGAAAAAGGGATGAGGTTGGGATCGTGCCCCAGGCGAATTTGGCAGAATGGATACCCCTCAATCCTTGGCTCTTAGCCAAAGAGGTTCAGCCCTAGAAGGCTCGTCCTCCCGTATCGGGTAGCAAAAAAGAATTTGTGGATAACCTTCATCAAAAAATATATATATATATACAATTAAATATATATGTGTGTATACATATGTCAGTACATACTGACATATATATACACACATATATTATCAAATCGATCATCATTTCTATATCTGACCGAAGCTACCATATTTCAACACTCCCTCTTAGCTAGGGAAGATAAAACTAACCAAGTATATAGTGATATCACCTTACTCGTGATATCAGAAGATATGGTATGCTTCTAAGAGTGTCAAGTCACATGACATTCTTCATAACACATCTTCATTATGGTATGTGCACTGACATCAAGTCTCATGATGTCTACCATAATAAATCATGGCATATCCAAGGATACATTTATCCACCATGATTATCTCATAAGGATCATAATGATCTTCAACTGATATCAAGTCTCATGATATCTATCAAAATGTCCAAGAGATACTATCATGACATATCCACAGATATCAAGTCACATGATATCCATCATGATAGTGAAACTAATCATCGTAATAGTGATATCACCATACTCGTGATATCAGAAGATATGGTATGCTTCTAAGAGTGTCAAGTCACATGACATTCTTCATAACACATCTTCATTATGGTATGTGCATTAACATCAAATCTCATGATGTCTACCATAATAAATCATGGCATATCCAAGGATACATTTATCCACCATGATTATCTCATAAGGATCATAATGATCTTCAACTGATATCAAGTCTTATGATATCTATCAAAATGCCCAAGAGATACTATCATGACATATCCACGGATATCAAGTCACATGATATCCATCATGATAGTGAAACTATTCATTGTAAAGTCATCACCTTACAATGTCAAATACAAGTGTTCATTATCAGAAAGATTGTCACCTTTCAATAATGTACACAGGGGGGGGCATAAAGTCATGGAATCACACACATGACAAAAGAGTTTACACATTAAACATCTTTTAAATATTTTGGTACAAAATAAACAATTTGAATCTCAATCTCAACAATAACTTACATTTCAACCATGCCAAGTTTCTTCCTAAAGTGTTCAACTTTAACTCTGGAGAGAGTTTTGGTGAGAATGTTTGTTGTTTGATCGCTTGTACTAATATACTCTAACTGGATCACATTCCTTTCTACCATGTCTCTCACATAGTGGTAAGGAATCTCTATATGCTTTGATCAATCATGGAATACTGGATTCACTGAAAGCTTAATACAACTCTGATTGTCACAGTGGATAATAGTAGGATTCAAGGGCTCACCAAATAATCCCACAAGCAATTTCTGAAGCCATACTACTTCTCTTGCTCCCATAGAGGCTGCAATATATTCGGCTTTTGTTGTACTCAGTGCCACAGAAGATTGCTTCCTGCTACACCAAGATATCATCGCAGACCTCAACGTGAAACAACATCCAGAGGTACTATTTTGATCATCTTCTTTAGGTTCAGTAGGCTCCCTTTGAATCTTCAAGCACTTGCATCAACCTCCTGACCTCGTCGTCCAAGATTGCCTGCAACACTTGCTTTAGAGAAATGGTTTCCAACGCACACCTCTGTAGAGATTCAAGGTTGTCCTCTTCAACCTCATCCCAGATCACTCTATTATGAATAGGTTTGTTGAGCTACCAATGTTAAATCCAAGTTGACTGACTTGAGCAATTCTGATCTCAAATGCTGAAGAGGTACTTCAAGGATTTAGCATCAACACTGCAACCCTTATTCTCAGCGAAGCATAGAACTCCCTCTGAAGGTTAATTCTTCCTCTTCGAAGAGATGTCTCATGGTTGCAAGCAGTGTCTCCATTCTCTTCTTCTTTTGAAAGCAATCTCTTGGTCCATCCTAATGCACATTAAGAAGAGATTCCTTAATAGTTCATGTTGATGGTGTTTTTATGCATTTCTCAACACAGGTAATGCGCAGGTGCATTACCTCTCTTGAAAGACAATCTTCCACAATCAAATTGCATAACACTATCCCAAGGTCTCTCGGATATCAGGTCTTGACGACGCTTGGAATATTTCAGTTGATTTATGTGATTTGCTAGAATCACAAGGTAGACTTACGTGATTTAAAGCTGTAGGAGAATTGGGTCAATGAATGGAGTTCTTCGAATATGAAATTACTGCACTCAGCTGCAGGCTCAGACAACAGTCTTGGACTCCATTGTTTCGTCAGATTTGGCTTTACAATGTGCAATGAACCTTAGCACAGGTTGTTTCTGAAAAAAAAAAAAAGAGAGGCAGGGAAGGAGAAAGATTCCTGGATCTGCAACTACCGATGAACAGTGATCATGGAGGTTCCTACTATGGACAATTCCCTTAAATAGGATTTCACTAAATCTGATTTCTCACAATGTCATGAAATCTATGCTATCTTCTAAGGACTGCAGATATTCATCATTCATTCGCCATGTAAATGTGAACAAAGACAAAGTTCAAAGAGCAGCTATGAAATTATAGTCCAGGCTAACTTTACACAGTCACTTACCATCAACAAATAACCAAAAGTATGGACAAGGAAAGCATACACACAGTAGAACGGAAAGCTTCATAACCATAGAGAACATACTAAATCCACTAAAGCTAACTAAAGGATACTTAAAACAGTAAAGTAACTAAGGGGAGAAGAATCATGAAACATGTGGAGAAACCCAAAAATACACCAGAAAATGACTATATTTTCTATTATAATTTCTGCAATATGCCTTTACAACAACTCAACTCTCTTAAAATGAGAGGAGAGCCCTATTAATAGTTTCAAAAAGCAAAAATGAATGGCCAAGATTTGATTCCATTGTGTGGCCAAGATTCACTTTACACTAGGGTTTCACCTACCCCACAAATATATATATATTACATTTTCAAAATAACTTTTGTCTTTTCCCTATTTTGTCATCTAGTGGCAGCACTGTAGCAATTTCGTCCTTTAGCTATTTGCCCTTTGCTGCAGCTATTCTTTAAGGAATTCTTCATCGATGACAGGGTTGCCTTCACGCTTCTTTAAAGCTACATATTCTACAAAGCTCAAGATCAGTGGCTAAAGCTTATCTACCTCCATGATATCCGATCGCAGCACCTAGTAGCTCCATTCTTGGGAATTGTTGACAAGCTTCTTCCAGTCATCATCATACTTGGCAACATTGCCTCTAAATAGCTCTGACTGGGCGAAAGCTCGAGCAGCAAAACTCATGAAATCCGTGGTGATTTCAGCCGACATCCCATCTTCCATGTTCTTTCAGAAGTGTGGCTTTATGCTCTCTGGATTAATTTCAACAACGGGCAACTCGTACCCCGTCATTAGCCTGAGGTACCAAGCGCAATCCTCTCTGACCTCCTTGGCCCATTCAATATCCGAAACTACCTGTTCCAGAATCTGCTCCAGCTTTCCCTTTCGATGGTCAAAATCTCGCTTCCATACATCCACAAGCCAGTGGTCATCATCCTTGAGGGTGAGGTCTTTCACCCAAACCTCACTTGGCAACGCGAGTATGGCCTCAATTTTCGGGTAGGCTGCTATGTACTTCCTTGGGAACCCCTCGCAAACTTGCCTTGTACCGTCAAGAGTCCTCTGCACTTCCAAGAACTTATTTGTGGTTCGGACCGCCAAGTTAATCCCTGTATTTCCCATGTTTAAGACCTGTCGGAACCAATTTTCCATAGTCTTATCCAAGTTCCTTCTCTTCTCTAATTTATTGATCTACTTTTGAGACAACAACTGAGGCGAGGCCGAGGACGTAGTGGGCTGCTCATCCGGGGACGACCATTGCTGAATATAGGCTGTCAGATCGGCCACTTGTGCCTTTAGTTCTTCCTTCAAAACCTTATCCTGCTGGATAAGGTGTACCACCATGGCAACCGATTCCTGGAGGTGGTCGACCTTCTGCTCCCTTGTGGCCACTCCCAAATCAATGGTGGAGATGTTATAGGTTATTCCCTGTTCTCCATCCACCAGTGTCACTATTTGTACCGCCCTAGATCCGAAGGTATCCATGGTCACCTTCGATATGATCTTTGGCCTTTTCTCTTTCTTGGTGCTTATCTATGCTCTAGCCAGTATGGCTTCTAGCCTTGCCTTAGGATCCTTCAGGGTGGGAGTCTTTTGCTTCAACTACTTCTCCAGCCAACCGGGTATTTGGGGCTCTTCCCTAGGTGATTCACCTTGCTTCTGGTTGTCCTTGTCTTGAGTTCAGTGGCTCTGACGACAAGGGCCCCCTTCTCAATTCCTGCATCCTCCTTCTCCTCATCGAAGTCCTGTTCGAGCGTTATACACTTGGTGGGAGACTTGGTGCACAATTGCTCGTTGGAGGGATCCTCCCTTTCAGCACCCTTTTCTTCTTCATTTTGGTTGTGTTCATGTTCCCCGAGCTTATCTTCTTGCTCATCTTCATGGAGGGATGCTTCCTCATCATGTTCTGGGGTTTGGCCATGCCTTTCAGTTGGAGACCTGTTGCCTTCAGTCTCCGGAGCAACAACTTTTTCATCCACCGCAAGCTGATC
This sequence comes from Sequoiadendron giganteum, assembly GCA_007115665.2. Taxonomy (NCBI): domain Eukaryota; kingdom Viridiplantae; phylum Streptophyta; class Pinopsida; order Cupressales; family Cupressaceae; genus Sequoiadendron; species Sequoiadendron giganteum. The sequence continues at coordinate 152,019,910 of CM021109.1, read as the reverse complement.
CTCGGCTTCCTTATCCTCGATCTCCTTAAGTTGCTTGCTCCACTTGGCTTCAAGCTCGGGATCATGGGTTTCCGGGACTAACTCAATGTCAAGCTCCTCGCTGCCCTCACTGGAAGATTCGTAGGCCACCTCATCGATCTCCTGGCGTTCAAACAAAGGGTGCTCATGGTATTCAAATTCTTCATCTTCTAATCTCTTTGTAGCCTCTAGCTGTCGTCGCTCAAGCTCATCTGATATCTGCATTGTCGCCTCCATTCTTGGTGGTTCGATAGGGGGAGGAAGAGCTGGAGTGTTGGCCATAGCCTGGGCTATTGCAGCTTGTACTAGTGGGCTCGTAAGCATCCCTGAAAGCTCGGATGGCACATTTTGCATTTATTTTACGAAGGATTCCAGGAGGTTGAGGGCAGGCATCGTGGCAACGGAAACGAAGGGAAGGGAAGGAGACATAGAGGAAGAAGAGATCGGCGAGGTCGTGGCAGAGGACGAATCCACCGGTATGACCTACGTGATTGGAGAGGCGGAAGCAAGGTGGACAAAGATGTCCACCGCAGGCGGGGAGGAAGCGGAGATTGCAAGCGAAGTATGTGGGATGGTGGCAACAGTAACAGCAATTGCAACAAACGAAGACCTCGGCGGGTCAGACCCTTCCCCTCTGATCCCACGTAGCAGGCCTTTGGGAATCACAGGCGTCTCTGCGCCTCCGGGTGTTTTCCTTTGTTTCTTTGGTGGCTCGCCGTTTGATGCCTTTCGGGCATAAACCTTCGGTTTGGGCAACTGCTCACTAGCTTCTTTTCTCTTTTTGGTTTTGACTGATGGTGGGGTTTTGGATGTTTCCCCAACTGTAGCAACGGCCACCCCGCCATCAGAGCCACTTGGTTCACTTTCAAGTCCCTTAAACGTTAAGGCAACTCCTTGTTGCTTCAGTCGAGCCACCTGTTGGTCGATCCATGCCTTCGTTCAGACCTCAACGGGTCTGATGAGTATGTCGAGGTCATCAACCTCTCGCTCGTCCCAATCAATCATAGGCAATGGCAAATTGGCGACGGCATCATATTCCAAATCAATCATCGTGCTTTCATCCTCTTCAATCTGGTCTGCAACTGGACACAAGTTGATTCTTCGTACATAGAAGGCAATCATACGCATGTATTGTCGCAACTGCACTTCAAGATCATCTTTACAATTAGCCCAGAAATCCTCAACATTATGGAGGTGGGCATACTCACATCCTAGTGCCTTTCTGATATGACCATATGGGTCAATTCGAGGCCGAGTTGTATATTGCCGGAAGTGGTATTCGGCCAACTCCTTTTCCGAGTACCCCGCGCATTGGGAGGTATGAATTTTATACATTCCTTGGCTGAGCCCTATGGGGTAAGGTGTACCCGCCAGATACTTGCTGCTCAGTATATTATGAATGAGCTGCAGCTGCCAAGTCAGCTCCAATAGTATAATCCAGTCATTGGGGTAACGGGGCAGCTTGTTTGGTCTTTCTGTGAATCCCTCGGCATGGATGTACATGAACTTTGGAAACTGTATATACAAGAAGGCATAATTCTTGAGAAGAGCTCTGGCACTGTGAGAGATTCTCCTCTCAAAATGGCCTCCTAGAGACCTAATGACGGAGGCGATGAAAGCATCATTCACCCTACAATAATCCCTCTTTAAGTTTTTGTATTGTAATTGAGGGTATTTGTCATAAGGTTTGAGCTCTGCTCCCAATGCCTCACTGGGTACTCCAGTCAATCCATGATAATGTCATCGATCGGCGAGGGAGTACACCAAGTAGGACGTCATGAAGAACTTGGAGGTCTTCTTCACATTCGTAAACTGTTCGTGGAAGCAATCACTGATTATCTCCCCCCAATAAAAGGCAGTGTCGTCACCGCGGAGAATTTGCTCCACAAAGTACAACATTCATTCCTAGAAGAAGGCCGCAGCAGGAAGACCCATTACTCGGCTCAGCAAGGTCACGAGGTCGTGGTAGTCTTCGAAGAAATCGCTGCGAAATAGCTCATGAGGGAGCTTATCGGCACTACCCCGCTTATCCTTCAACCAGTACTAATTGATTAGTTTCTTGCATTTCAAAGGATCTTGCTCCCATTGTGCCTTGCATTCTTCTATGGTGGGGGTTTCCATGCTCTTGAAGGTAGGAATGTGGAAAGTTGCCGATATACTAGGCAGGGACATATCTGCAAGGATATTCCCATCTCAGTCCACTATAGTTCTGGTCTCAGGCTGATATGCCTCTACGCATGCCATTACCAATTCTGAGGCTACCAAGGCTCGTAGAAAGCCTGCAGCTTTGGCAAGTCCGCTGCTCCTTATCAACTTTGCATTTTTTGTTTTGGGGCTCACCCTGACTCTCTGTGTAAACTCACCAATATCGACCTGACCGATATTGGTATCAGTGACATCTCTCCAAAGAGTAGTGATTCGAGACTGTAAGGGCACCCCTTGAAACTTATATTTCATCTTATCCTTATCCTCCTTGCCTCAGGGTGCCTTGGTTGTTCCTTTCCCCTTTTCCTGGGAGGCACCAGAAGTTCCTGCGCCAGATTCCATAAATCCTGCACAAAAGACATGAATCAGCAACATTATTGTGGGAAAGCAGCCTCGGACAAGTCCCTGCACATCAAGGTTAGATCCACAATCTTCATTCATATCTGATAAACATCTATCATTTGATAAAACATCATTAGAAAGCAAAGCAGGTGACTCGGGCTTCTAGGGTCAGAGTTCCCTTGGCAAAATGTTGTTTGGAAGGGAAAATGAGGCATGGGACTCCCAAAGGCACTTCCCGATGTTGGATTTGCTCTATTGAGGGTTGGCATGAAAGAAGACCTAATTTTAGCAAGTGGGTCAAAGTCCATTTTGGATTTAGAGGTCATTTGAGCTCTCATTTAGGCGTTCAAGTATCAGCTGCAAGAAGGCCAACTAAAACGGCGCAGAGAAGATGGAACTCCGGCCGTCGGATTCCGAAGCTAGGACTACCGTCATCGGGAAGCAATTACGAGTTAGTCGTCTGGGACGGCGAAATGTAGGCGACAATCCGGGAATGAAATTCCGAGGGGTAATCCCCGGAGACAATTTTAGGAGTTGGGAAAGCCCGGCAGCGAACAAAGGATCGAGGCCCGGAGGACGGATAGTCGGTCAGGTTCAGCCGTTCGGAACGGCGAGAGCAGAACAGAATCCCAGAGGCGGAATTCCGGAGGTCGGGGTCTAGATATATTTTGGGCGTTGGTTGATTCTAGCTGCTTTGAAACGAAAATGCAGAGTCAGGGTCTGGGAGTCGAAAAGACGTTCTGAATTCACCATTTGGGACGGTGACACCAAAACGAAATTCCGGAGTCCGGATTGAGTTTGGACTTTGGTTTCTTCCTTGTAAATTTGAACGGACTTTATGCTCCTGGGGTCCGAGGTCTGAAAGGACGCTCAAAGCAAGCCGTTCACAACGGCGAAGTTAACAGGGAATTCCGGGAATGGAACTCCGAGGATCGGATCCCGAGGACAATTTGTTCCTTGGCCGATTTTCGATTTTTTGCAAGTTTGAAACGGGCTTTGCGAGCCCGGGATCCGAGGGTCGAAAAAACGCCCGAGGGAGGCCGTTCACAACGGCGGGGGCACAACAGAAACCTGCGAAGGGAAATCCGGAGGCCGAGATCCGGAGCGAGCTTGGCCGATGTCAATTTTTTTTTGTGTTTTGTGCGGACGGCGTGGGAAAGTCCGGGCTCGGGAGACGCCAGCGACTGTTCCGAAGAACAACAACGGCGGGGTTAGGCTCTGGCATTGAATTCCGATGATTTTATGTGGTTTTCCCGGATTTTAAAAGGTGGGTTTTTTAGTGGGAGTACTAATCTACCAGATTTTAACCCAATTTTACATTTTTACTTCGTTTTAACCCGGAATTTCACAAGGAGGACGAGGCGCGCGGACGGCAGACATACCTCGAAATCCCGAAGAAGGATGTTGTTGAATGTGCGGAACACGGCAGGACAAGAGCTCGGGTGCGGGGGCAGAAAATGCTGGATGTTGGGAAGCTTTGCAAATTTTTCTCACTTCGGTCGTGTGAAAATGACAGTTGGAAAATCCGTTTGAAATAGCCAAAACCGCAATTAATATAGCAATTTAATGTTTCATACAACGGCCAGATAGTTTGGTGAGTTCAAATTCGCGGGCGGTGGCGGGAGGACCGCGGTCCAGCGACCGGGAAGACGTCTAGCCACTGCCACTTGAAAACAGAATGCTAAGAAGGGAAACCCGATAGGTCGGGAAGACGTCTGGCCGCAACTGTCTGCAACAGCCAATCTGGAACGGAAAACCGAAAAGGGAAACTTGGGAGGGGAAACCCGAGAAGGGAAACCCAAAAAGGCCAAAGATTTAACATTTTCAAAGGGGGCCAAGTTTGGTCAAACTTAAAATGTGACTTTGGAAGGTAAGTTGACCTATTAGGGCGTAAAATGGACATGCAAAACGAGGCGAAGCCAAAAAGGGACCCGACAAGCAAAACAGGGAAGAGAGGGTCCCCGTTCCGAACGGGGCGTGTGTGCAACAAGCACAACAGTTCATATGACTCAACTATTCCGAAGAGAAATACAAATGCTAGAAGCATACAAGATTCACTTATCCAATGTTATATCATGAATTAATGACTACATAAAAATTCATGAGCATTATTTAGGTATGAAATACTTATCTCTTTGTTGTCTAATCTTCCTCACAATCCACCAATTGTTCTTTCTAGATCTTTTCACTTAAACATTCAAATCTGCTGCAACAAAATAATTCAAAGTTGTTTGCAACTTAAAAAAACGTCTTCATGCAGCAAATATGTGGACACAAGACCTCTAGATATGTCCAAAATAGGAACAACAAACTTCCGTTTCATAAGATACGAATAGAAGCACCAATATAATCTGTACTGCCAGGAATAACCCTCAAACAATCCAAGCAGTGATCATACACTTCAAATGAAATACTTATGTGTATATTGCAAATGACGCCTTGCTCAATAATTTGCTCGGTTTCACTATTTAGTCTCTCAATCATGCATTGTGGAGTATGCCATCTAATATCGAAACATATGCGGTTCATACAGATATGCCTTCTATCGAGCAATCCAGTTCATTTGCTAATACCCTGAATAATACCGCTGCTCCTTAATGTATATATTCAGAATATAGCCACGAGCAACAAATGTAGACTATGTCAAAGAAATACATCCACCAGTGCAAACAAACTCAATAAACAAATATTTTCCTCCGCTAAGCAGTATAAATACTCATATGGTTGTTTGCCAAGACTTCCGTTTTGACTATGTACACTCCATGTACGCAGATACAGGGGACAAGAGTATTATCAGGCCCTTAAGAGTCATCCCTCACCATATTCGTTGAAGTCGTTGCAAGGAAGTATGACTTCATTGACGCCAACGTAGTCTCAAACCTCCGCCAATCAACCCAATATCGAGTCTTCAACTTTCATCAGCCACATGGAGTCGTTTGCCTTCTCAGTTCTGTTAGATAGCAAGACAAATCTACAACGATAGTTAGACGTCAGTCTTCACTTGTTGCAGCAATTGCTAATGAACCAGAAAAGCCAATGTTGATAGATTCTTTCGAATATATCCACACTATTTAGAATAGTTGCGCCAATTGCTAATGAGGAGCCACGAATGCTTCAGTCTCTGCCTTCTTACATATGTGAATCGATTCTTCTGAATGAAGGTTCGCACTGCCTCAACATATTCATACACCACTTTTCATGCCTCCAAGTATCGACTTTGTTCATAATACAGAGCCTAGAGCACAAGGGAGCCCAATTCATTTCACATGCTTCTCAAGGAGTGATAAGAGACAGTAAAGAAGAATCAATAACAGCAAATGAAATCTGTCATACTCATTCAACTATCTCTGTTGACTTCAACGCCAATGGACATTCATGTGGTAGGACCCAAGGATGAAGAATATCACCCAAACAAATCACGATCACTTTCTAAATAATTTACCTTCAACTTACGTGCCCATAATGGTAAACAATTTATTGCAAGGCTAGTAAACTCGAAAAAAATATGATAGAGCGATGTCATCAAGCTCCGCCCAAGGTGGCATCACTAGATAGCCCCAACAGAGATTTTAGTAGCGTTGATGTGAACAAAATCTTTCTCTGCGAATGGATGGTCCAAACAGAGTTCTTGAGAATCGATGCGCCTATGCTCCCAGTTAAATATGCGTTTAACTTCCAGCAATGCGAAATCCAATCGGAGGTGAGATGACACAAAGTTCTAAGGATTTCCGTGAGAGCTCTAATCTCTCGAGACCTAGGCACCGTCTGATCATCTATTCACGCAACCACCGGATTGATCTCACGGAAATGACGATGTGACTCCCAATCTAGGGTGCACGCCTGTAGGGGATATAGATTTTGGTTCTAGAGAATTCCCACAAGATGACGGCAATGATCAACGTCTTCCCCTTCAGTTAGAGCGAGAAAAAAGCCGCTCTTGTGATCGGATGTAAATGCCATCTGAATGCAATCCCGACAAGATTCCGATTGGTGAGTGGCGATAGCCGGAGGCTACGCAGCCACGAGCAAATCAGGAGTCACACCAACTGATAGTTGCTATACTCAGATCTGAATATAGACGCGAATGTTCAGGCCCTAGATGCTAGATCTTTTCCACTTATCTGCCTCTAATACAGTCGTCTCCTCTTGAGTGCTACGCCAATAGACATTATGAAGAATGAAATGTGTTTGCGATTTCAAGAGAGAATATGGTTTTAAAGTAATCTGATATCTTGAATTTAATCGAATCTTCCTTAACTTGACTCTGATACCATGTTAATGTGATCAAATTTCTTCAGATTTCTTCTATCTATTCAAGTCTGATCTACAAGAGTAGAACATTTATTAATTTCAATGTTTTCTATTGTGGATCGGATCTCTATTAAATATATAAGGAAGAGACACAACCCATGAGCGGACATGTCTCCACAAAGTGGAGGCATGTATGTTCATGAGATGTCTCATGAATTGTGCCTTTTCATCTTAACTAAACACTCGATCTCTAATCGGGGTTTGTTTCTTAATAAACATAAATGCTTACCATGTTTGATCTGTATTTATCTTGCACAAATAAATAATATCCAATCTGGAAATGATCACCGATAATGATGCTCGATCGGGATCCTATATGAAACATGAAAATATATACAATTAAATATATGTGTGTATACATATGTCAATACATACTAACATATATATACACATATTATCAAATCAATCATCATTTCTATATCTGACCGAAGCTACCATATTTCAACACCCACGTCCCCTATTAAAGTCAAATGTACTATGTAACTTAAATTTTTTTGTTTTAACTTTTATCTCATTTCTACGGTTCTACCCTACCCGTGCGTGCCTATGCAAGCATTTGGAGACTGCCTAAGAGTGAATGTGCAAACTGCAAACTGAACCAGAGGAGAGATCAAGGTTTTCGGATTTTTCAAGGGCATTATTATTCAACACTCAATAGGTATTTAGCATTTTGATTTTTTATATGCTTAAAGTTTTTATTTTTATTTTTATTTTCATTTTCATTTGAGTCTCTCAGTCTCGACTCTAGGCTAGGGCATTGGCAATGGGAGTGAATCCCTCAAAGGGATGCCATCTCATGGAAGAGGCGACGATGTCGCCTTCCATGAGCTGACATCCCTTTGAGGGATTCGCTCAAGAGTTTGGCGAACTGTTGACCGAATGCCTCAAACGGATTTCAGTTGCGCAATTGACATCCGTTTGAGGCATTCGATCAACAATTTGTTGAACTCTTGAGCGAATCCCTCAAAGGGATGTCAGCTCATGGAAGGCGACCGTTTGAGGCATTCGGTCAATAGTTCGTTGAACTCGAGTGAATCCCTCAAAGGGATGTCAGCTCATGGAAGGTGACATCGTCGCCTCTTCCATGAGTTGGCATCCCTTTGAGGGATTCGCTCAAGCCTCGGCCTCAAATAAAAATTTTTCAGAAAAATTTTAAAATTGAAAATGAAATAAAACTAAAAACTTCAATAAATTTATAATTATTAATTTATTTAAATATTTTATTTGCTGGCATTTCTGCAAAATGTGGAAGCACAAGCAAGGCATGTGAACTGTTTGACAGTGACTGAATGCATTCAATCAAACAATTCAAATGCCTTGCCTTGATGCATTCAGTCAAGGCATTTGAACTGTTTGACAGTGACTGAATGCATTCAATCAAACAGTTCAAATGCCTTGCCTTGATGCATTCAGTCAAACAGTTCAAATGCCTTGCCTTGATGCATTCAGTGACAGTCAAGCAGTTCAAATGCCTTGCCTTGATGCATTTAGTCAAACAGTTCACATGCCTTGGTTGTGCTTCCACATTTTGCAGAACAAACCACATTTTGATTTCTTAATTCTTATGCATATCTTGCGATATTGCAATCCATGAGACCACATTTATGATTTCTTTCAAGTTTCTAAGTTTCGGTTTATATTATATGTCATTTTTTTTACATCGTAGGTCTGATTATTTTTTAAATTTTTAACATTGTTTTTGTAGCATCATCATCATAATGAGTTCACACAACAGAAGTAATGATGAACCAGGAATTCAAAGTGAAAATGATTCATCAGATGATCCTGACTTTCAAATAGGAGGGGAGGCTATTGGTGAAGTTGAGCCACAAGTTCCACAACATGGCTCGGCCTCAAATACTCAAACTACCACAAGTTCCATTGGCACTAAAGATAATAGCTGCCTTTCAGAAATCCTTCAAGAATGGGCCAAGGGCCTATTTGATCCAAAAAAACCTTTAAAACAATTTGCATCCAAGGCAGCAGCAAAGCCTAGGGCAACTAGGGGCACTAGATTATGGAAGTGTCACATGTGTGAGCTTACATGGTTTGGCAGCAATACAAGAACTAATGCACACTTTCTTCTTATTTGAGGCAAAGGTGTAGATGTATGCAAAGTTGTGGCAGGTAACTTGAAGTACAGGGCTGAAATTTTAAAATTATGAGGTTGTAATGAGGATGAAGTGCCTGCATCTACTACATTGCCAAATAAGAGTTTGGGTGATCAGTTTTCAACAATGTCTACTTCTACTTTGCAGAATCAAAGGCCACCAAATCCGTTCAATTCAAGTGCGGTAGAGCCTAAGGGGAAACGTAAGATGGCATTTTCACAACCTTTAGCAGATTTATTCAATGTGCAGGGAAAGGATGAGGCAGATGATGCCATTGGCAAATTATTCTTTGCCAATGGCATTCCATTCCACGTGGCTCACTCTCCTTATTATAAGGAAGTTGTGTCAAAGATAATAAAGGCAAGACAATCATATATGCCACTAGGGGAGAATAAATTGAGGATAACAATCTTGGATCAAAACTATACCAAGATTAATATTTTGATGGAGAAAGATGAAGAGAACCTGGGTCACAAGTGGATGCAGCATGGTCATGGATGGGTGGAAGGACATTAGGCATCGTCCACTCATCAATATCATCGTCACATCTGTAGTGGGCCCTTATTTCCTTAGGGCTATTGATTGTTCAGGGCATAGCAAGGATGCCCATTATCAGTTTCAGATCCTCAAGGATGCTATAGAGGAGGTTGGACCACAAAATGTGGTGCAGGTAGTGACAAATGCGGCCCATGTGTGCAAAGTTGCAGGGAGGTTGATTGAAGCAGCCTATAACATATTTTTTGGACTTCTTGTTGTGTGCATGCTATGAATAATGCACTTAAGGACATGGGTAAAATCAGTTGGATCAAATATATTGTCAGTGATGCTAGAGATGCGCAGATGTTTATCTGCAACCATCATCATTCACATGCACTTTTCAGGTCCTTCTCCAAGAAGGAATTCCTGAAGCCTGTAGAGACTTGGTATGCATCATACTTTATTCTCTTGGAGAGGATGCTTGAGTTGCAAGAGCCTTTGCAACTAATGGTAATGACAGCAGAATGGAACAGATGGCCTGAGTCAAAGACACAGCAGGGATTGAGGGTTAAGGAGGTGGTAAAGAATGATGTCTTTTGGGTTGATGCCAAATATATTGTCTCCATCATTGAGCCAGTCTTCAAAGTTATTCGATTTGGGGATTCTAATGCACCTTCCCTTGGAGAGGTATACGAATGCATTGATTCCATGCTTGATCAAATGGAGGCTAAAGTACGAGAGAAGGACCCCACAATGCAATACTACACCGAGCATATTTATCCAATCATTTAGCATAGATGGGAGAAACTCAACACTCCCTTAAACATGGTTGCCTACGCATTGAACCCAAAGTGGTATGTGCCACGTCTTGGCAGAGTGACACCTATAGAGGATGTTGAGGTGAAGGAAGGGTTCATGAAGGCCATTTACAAAATGTATGATCCTATAGAGGCCAGCTTGCTTCGTACTGAGTGGACAAAATTTGCTACTCTTTGGGGATATTCAAAGGCAACCAAATTAGATTTGGAGACTATTTCACAGGAGGACCCCAAGTTGTGGTGGACTATGCATGGGCCTAGATCTTTGATTACTACTCTAGCCATTCGTTTGCTGTCCCAGGTTTCTAGTTCTTTTGCTTCTGAGAGGAACTGGTCCACTTATAACTTCATCCACTATGTTAAGAGGAACAGGCTCACTTCTAGGAGGGCAGAGAAGCTTGTGGCTATCCATAGTGCCTTACGTCTCATTGATCGCAGCACAACTACATACAAGGAGAGTCCAGCAGCTAGATGGGATGTAGAGCCAGAAGAGTCAGCACAAATAGATGAGGATGCTACACAGACAAGGCTGGTTGGTATTGGTTTAGATGAGCTTGAGCATTTGGGGTCCTCGTCTGACGGTTCCAGTGATGAGGAGATTGGCATGGAGCTTGGAGTTGGAGATCATTAGATCATTAGAGGCATTAGGCCATTAGCTATTTAGTATTTGCTATTTTGTTTTTGAAGTTTGAAGTTTGAAGACTGTTGTGTTGATAACTTGATACTTGATTGTAATTATGAATCATGACTATGAAATTTTGAAATTCAAATTATGAATATGAACAGCTAGTTCTCGTTACAATCACAATGTCTATTAAGTTACAAGTATATTTTCATTTGGATTTTCATTGTTTCAATGTTCACTAGTTCAATCAAATCATTGCAATGTGTATAACTTTAAAGTTTAAAGTTTAAACTCTAAAATTTACTTATTCCTTAGGCTTTTACAGTTATACATCTTTTTATAACTAATTTTTCAAGTACTATATGTATTTCAGCACACCGCTCCCCCGCCACCGTCCCCTCACCGCCCCGAAACTTAGGCCCCCTCGCCCCCGAAACCCGTCCCCCCGTCCCCGTCCCCAAAACTCGATGGAACTATGAAAAAGAGTAGTATTTGTCTCTTTTTCTACAAGTTTTTACGTTATTTTCAAATCCATTTTTTTCAAAAAGTCCTCAACTTTTGGTTTTCTGATTTTTTCCCCAAACGATTTTTGCTACTATGACTTATATAGGGGAAGTACAGTACCCTACCGCTATTCAAAGTTAGTGTTCAACAATGTATTTACTTCCACCAGGCAAAGGAACATACTAGAGAAATCTAAAGAGGCTAACAACAGCAACCAACATTCAACAGCAACAAAGTGTAGTGTGGTGGAAGTTAACTTGGAGTCTCAATAGGAGGCCTAGGTTGTCAACTAGGTATGTCACCCTAAAGCCCAATTCAGGGATTGGGGTGCACCAACTGGGAGAGAAGAATACAAAAGGAGTTCAGAGGAGTTCTAGAGTTTGGAAGCTACGTGAATAGATACATCCTAGGGATGAAACTAACAATTGGTTTCATCTTGAAAAGTGACTGCAAACTCAAGGGTGGGTGTTCTTGGGGAGTTCTGTAATGTCCCCGATTTAGCCCTACGCTCTACAATTGGATTTAGCCTATTTTCAGAAACTCATAGGCTAAGCAGAATGGGAACACTTACTATTTATAGTAAGTCATAATACTGCTCAGTTGGCATACAGATGTGGTTTTGGCAAACTTACTATTTATAGAAATATGCTATTTTTGGTAAGTATATTTATAGCAGTATCACTCTAGTAGCAACTCAATCTTTTGCAATTCAGTGTGGCCGATCAGTTTGGCTTTCTGTTGAGTTGAAGTGAATTTACTATTTTTGGCAATGGCTATTTTTAGTAAGTCTAATTTTGGCAGTATCATCATCTGCAGTTCAGCTCAGATCATCATGCTATTTGTGGTAATCCTTCAGTTTCAGTATTGGCATTGGTTTTGGTTATCTCCTTGGACTAAGTGTTATACTTAGTCAATTTCATGTTTTAAGTTGTACCCCCATGCCTAGGAGTAATAACTTCATGTTGTTTTAAAGAGGGGACATTACGGGGTCATGTTGAGCATTTAATGATTTATTAAATGCTTTATTGTTGCAAAGTAAAATGGACGCCTAAAGGGAAGGGAAATAATGTTTTAATATTTCACAATAAAGTGAATGGTTGAAGGTGGCGTCCCTTGGGAAGTTGAAGTGATTCAACTTCTTCGAATTCAAAGTGTTTCATTTGCCCATTGAAACTTATATATTGTTGCATTGTGGAGAGCTGAATATGATATTTTTGGAGAGCAAAGTTATGCTGCTGGTTTGAAATCCAAAATCCGACTAAGGGAAAGCTTAGCAATTCTATTCCACTCTTCGGGCCTGAAACTATGGTTCCCTAGGTGATGGATTGAGAGTGTGCTTCATTTAGAAGTACATATTGAGCTTCAGTGTTGGAGAAATTGATGTTATTTCCAGAATTCGTGGTTGTTGGTCCTTTCATGGCTGAAGGACATTTCTATTTACAACTTGGAGAGTGATTTTTATTTTGTTATGGGTGTTTGCTCTTTCCATTCCTAGACTAGAGGCGACCATTCTGGGAGGTTTGCAGATTTAAATTTGAAGTTGATGATTTTATTTACTAAAATCGCCCTTGCAAGGAGGCCGTACATTTCAGTTTGTATTGGGATTTGTGCCATAAATAAATAGTGGTGTTTTGAGGTTGTTTCTTCATCTCAGCAAGGGCACCTATCTTCTAGTTGATCATTGCACTTGGAATCATGCAATTCGGAAGAAATTCGATTGAGTTATGAGCATTTGATAATTTTCTGTAGTTGCTGATTTGACATTTCCAGAATTATAGTTTGCTGAAACAGAGTTAATTCATTTGTTGTTTCCATCTTCTTTCTTCATTTCTCATTATGTTCTAACATGGAAACATTGTAAGATTTAGTGCTTTAAAAAAATGGTGAACAACATTGTAATCTGCAGCTTTCTTATTTGTACAAACTGTTAACAGTAGTACTGTTTCAGTTTTAACATTGTTGCATTCTTTATTTAACTTCACATTAAGCACCCTTGGATGGTATACCGCCAATGAGGATAAATTGAATTGTAATCTTTTTTCATACCCACTTTCAAGTGGTGAATTCCCACTCTTCAGTGGATGCCTGCCACAGCAGAAGAAGTATTTTAATTGTAATCTTTTCCCCCCACTGTTTGGTGGTAGCGTGGAAAGTTCCTTTGGCTGGTTATCCGCCTTTGTTACATTCAATTTCAGCATTAGTACTCCACCATATGTTAGCACCTCGCCTGTCAAAGGATCTTGAGTGCACATTCTTGGTGTCGAGTTTAATCTCTCTTTCAGTGTAATCATTGTAATATTTGATTCAGTAGATCCTAGGGATCCTCTGACCATATGCCTGCCCCTCCTCCTTAAGTGGTTTTAGGGCGCATTCTTGGTTAGAGTTCTTTCATGCACGTTTTGAGTTATGCTAACCTTAACGGGTGCTTGGTTACATTGTAAATGTTCATTTAAAAATTAAAAAAATTGAGAGTATATTTCAAGTTCTTGCGAAGAGCTCAGATACTGAAACCATAGATGAAAAACTCGACGAGTTTTTAAATCTCGCAAGACTTTTGGCTGGCCGAGTTTTTGGGCCATTTACTTGCCAAGTTTTTGGCAAGTTTCTTAGAAAAACTCTACCACTCAGCAAAAAGAAACCCGTGGCCGAAATAAAGGCAATTTCTATTCAGTTTTTGCTCAGCAAAATGATGTGTTCCATGAAGGTTTGTGTGGCTTTGATGGTCTTAATTTGGGGTTTTTGTTAATGCAAAATGATGTACACAATGAAGGTTGGTGTCGTTTTGGATGTCTTAATTTGGACTTGGTGGTCGGGGCTCTGCCCCTCGAGCCTGCCCCGTATCACGACAAGGAGCACGTTAGGGGCACTGCCCCTGAACCCCACGAATCAACCCCACTGGGGGCATTGCTCCCAAACCCTCACAGGGGCACTACCCCTCGACCCCATTGGGAGTATTGCCCTCAAACTCCCATTGAATTCATTTGATTTTCTAGGTACTCTTCAAGTCCAAGTTTCCAAGTTTGCCTACAAGTCTTCATCTATAGTATCGTCTAGTTTTACCTCTCCCCTAGTTTTCACTAGACATGGGAAAGAGGAAGATGTAATTTTGTAAAATATATTAATGTAGTATTTGCTTTCAATTTTACAAAAACAATTTGCTATTTTCATTTTGTTTCAGACTATCAGCATCAGTGCATTCCACCTAAGGATGCCATTTTGTACCCAATTTGCTTTCAAATCAATCAAATACAACTAGACTCAGCTTGTTTCTTTTATGTACTCATTTATTGGCTCATTAGATGCATCTTATCATTGAAATTTGCAAAAAAAATTGTGTTTTAATGAAATTTAAGCAATTTTTTAAGTTGCCGAGTTTTCGCCGAGTTTTTGGCGAATCGAGTTTTTTGGGCTTGGCGAGTATTTCAACTATGAGTGAAACAACTCAGGGAGTTGATATTATAATACAGGCCAAGGGCTGCTTGTTCAATAAAACTATCTATTTCACCCTATATCGGTGTTGTCAAGTCATTGTCTATTCAGTGCATCTCAAAAGTATTTGTATTGTGAAGTTCCACTGCATGACCAACGAGTGGCTGCAGTATTTGGACTCAGTTGTGCTTAGGCGTATCCCAAGGTCTTCGTGAAAAGTCTGATCCTCACAGGCAGACCAAGTAAGTAGGGCACTGGTGCCACAGAGAGGCATGGCCACGTGACAAAGGGAGTCACAACATTGCCAAGGAAAATCCTGCAAAGCTGCTTCTAGTAGACCTCTACAGCCATCAAACATTAGGGCATGTGAGAAGCATCCTATTAGCTAGTAGGCCTAGGCCCTAGGCCCTACAGAATAATAACATACTTTGACATTTAGCTACTTGCATCATCATATTTTTGCACCTGCTATATGAAGACTCACAATTTTTTATTTGAGTTTTCTTTTCTGATATTTCTATTTCTAATATGTTTTACCATATATTATGAGGAATTAAAAGAGAATGGCAATGAACAAAAGGCTAGTGGTAAATTGGAACCAAATCATCCCTTCAGGCATTGTAGCTTACCTTGCTTGTTTGCTGGTACTCATTCCAATACTGTGCAGCTCAGAAAAAGAAATTAAATTACTCAAAAATAAAATTTATATTAAATTTTGGAGTGAACCAAGGTTTCTTCTCACCTCCTTATTGGATGCTTTTCCTGGATATTTTGAAAAATTGTACTTCTCCAAGGTTGACAATCATTGACATCAATTGTATTCTTGTATTTTTATCTAACTTATGTCAGTACCTTACATTTCATATTTTCCATAATATTTCATCCAAACCATGAGTCTCTTATATCCTATATTTATGTTTTAATAGTGGAAGACCAAATTAAACATCAAAAGCTGGCAGCATACTCTAATACAATAAGAAAATGATCATGTGTGCAGCATATTTTCATCAAGCATTAGGAGGTTTGGACAATGATACATATAGACCACCAAGAAATATCAGCCAAACAAACTATTGAGCTGTGCAAACCAGAATGTTCGTTGTTTAACTGCTGAAGTAAAATGTATGAACCAGTGAAACAATGTTAGCACCAACAGTTCAGCAGTATTACAAAGAATCATGGTTGTTTAGATATTATCATATCAGAGTTGGAATGATATGAATAATTCATCAAACTGTAGGTATTGATTCTGCTTCATTTATGCTCTAAAAATGAACTCATAATATGTCATTTTACACAAATGCAGAGCACAGTCTTAATGCATGAACAAACCAGCAACTATCCTTATGCCTAGGGTTGATCAAGATATTGGATTCTCGGTGACTAATAGTAAATACCAATAATTTCAAAACATCAAATGTTATGTTTCCATGAGTTTGCAAGCTTGATATTCAAGTATTTATTTATGTACAAAATTCAAATAAAAGGCATAGGTTAACAACAAATCCAAATAGATGCATTAGCAATTTCCACAACTAAACAGAAACTAAAAAGGTAATGTGAAAACAGAAGTCAGTGTTGGGCATACCTTGACAGTATTGACTGCTGGTGGAAAACTAGTGAGAATAATCTTCAATCCCAGTTGAACAATATCCCTAGAGATCATGTCAGGATCTGTAAGTTCAATTAACTGTATAACCTCAAATAATCCTTCGAAAGACAAACAAAAATGTGTTTGATAGAGTCTTCGCTGCTGAGATAAACTGATTGTCGATGCCAAAATTTGAAGAACGGATTTAATGAAAGTATCTTGGCATCCTAACAAGCTTGAATTATATACAAAGAAGCGATGCAAACAAGCTGCAGTTTGAGACAGTTGCTCGAAACCATTTGTAAGCAACTGTTGGCATATACTTCTCCATGAAAGCAAATCAACAATCATCTGATAGCACAAAAACTTTCATCAGTATATTGGAAACCATCAGCAACTATCGCAGTAGTAAAGATACTTGTGAGCTGCCATAAAATATCAGCATGAGTGAGATTCTGAATACTGACTCAGAGGATCTATACAAGCCATGTTATCTACAAATAAATGCAAGTACAACCTTAAAGAAGCAAAGATGTATCAGCTTATCTACTTCAATGAAGAGCAGGACAGGTGAGGAGGCAGGGGATGTGCAGGTCCAGGTGCTTCCTCCCCTCCTTTGTCAGGAAAGAGAGAGGGGGACTTTCAACCCTCCTTCATTGTGGGAGGTCAATTATGTCTTGACCAACCAAGAGAATACAACTCAATGAAGGAGCTTCAGTGGATTCAATGCTGTCAATCTGGAGCAATCTTATTCCTGTTAAAAAATTTAAAGAGTGACTAGACCTAGAAGGGAGGAAGCAGGGGGAGAGAGGGAGTGGGCGAAGGGAAGGGAAAGATTCTCAAGACACTTAAAAGGGTAACACCTGAAAAATGCAACAAAAGAGATAAGAAAAAAGTAATATCTTTAGCAACTTTATTCTTGTGATCCAGCCAAAGACCAGAGCCTTGGAAGCTGAAAATTGAAAATTCAACTCACTTGCAAGCAATAAACAAACAGAAATCAAGTTAAATATAAACCAATAAGGATGATTGGATCACCTCCAATGCTATAGACACAAAGCATATATCAGATCTGCCTAATTTTGACTTGTCGCAGTTTAAGACAGCAGAGGAAAGCCATAATAGCAAGCCTGCCCGCTCCACCAAATACTGAGCTAGTGCTTGCCTTTTAACTGCCTTCTGGAGTACCTGACATGCAAATTATCCAAGCAATTATAATTATGTCATAAATAACTTGGATACCAGCTATGAAGTAAAATGTCACTGTATCATTTAAGAGTATGAAGAAGCATAAGCTTTGATATCATACAATGCAAAAATTATGACCAAAAATCTAGTAAGATGAGACTACCTCTTGAAAGAATAAAGACCTTCATAAATGTTCATGATAAGTCACATAACTTGTAAATACTAATAAGTGTTTTCCAAACCATTTCTTACAAGCAATGTTCAACAAAGATTTGAGGGCGTGGAGATGGTAAGTGATAAAGAAAGTAAGAGAGAATGTAAATATCCAAAAATAACCAGAATAGGTTAATGAGAATCAGAAATTACAATCAATTCTATAACAGAGAGGACAGTATTTGAGGGCTATGGTGTGCATTGAACTCGTTTTTTGCTATAAATAAAGGACAAACTACTTATGAATGCTGTAAATTCAATTTTATGAATGTTTTTAAAGATTATTTTACAGATTTATGTGTATTTTAATGAGCAGAAATTTTCCCAGTCACCAAGTCCAAATCAAATCAGAGTCTGCCGAGTTTTTGCCAAGTCTGAATTTTTCAACTATGGTAATAAGTTATAACTATATACAAGAAAGTATAATCGTTAGATCATGATTATTGGAAGATTATCAATAATATTATTGCTTGCGTTCTTCTTCCATGCATTTGACTTTGGTCACAATTTTGTTGGTGGTCCTCCATTAATTTCCTTAAATTTATTATTTTGGACAAACTAGCTTACTGTTAAACACTTTAGGTAGAATTAATGGTTGGGTCCCAGCTTGCACAGTAAAAAGATTGCAAAAAGGTTTTAGTTTTTTTAGTTGGAACAACAAGGATGCCCAATAATCGCTTGATGGGTTGAGGGATGTGTGGGTGTCCTCTCATCCTCGAGAAACTAGGGAAACATCTCCTTAACATCTTTGTGTAGTGAAAGACATCCCTGGTCAATCACCCCTGCCTTTTACACACTTCAGGGACAGTCAAAGACTTTTTTGAGGCATCACTCCATTTCCAAGATGTTGGAAACACAAGCCACAAATCCCTTGTGAAACACTATCAAATTGAGTGAAGGGAATCACCCTATTTCCAAGATGTTGGAAATGCACAAGACACATCCCTTGTGAAACAATATCAAAAAGTGTGGCAGTGATACTGCTTCAACACTAACAAGAATGAGAAAAAGAAAATTGATTTTATCATGATCTGTCTACATATCATTGCCTTATATCCCAAGGTTTCTAATATTTTACTATTATTTAATTGAGATGTTTCTAGGGTAGGACTTGTGTTAGCATGGTTTGTGTGGTACTAGGTCAGTAGATTACCATCCAATTTAGCAGTTTCCTTGGGGTATAAAAACTGTCTTTACATGCAGAAATTGTTTTTTCGGTAAACTAAATAATCAAATATTTCTACAAGCCTCCCAGATTATAAAAATAGTAAAAAACATCAAATCCTAAGTTCAAGGTCAGGATTTGGGCGTAATAGTTCACACTTGTTTTGATGTATTTCCAAAACACGGAATTAATATATCATTATGTAACTTTTAGAAGAGGATTCCCCCTCTCTAAAAGTTCACATGTACATTTAAAATACCCAAAATATGATAAAAGTAGAATTTTAAGCCTGAAATGGGCACAATTCTAGTTTGTGGCTTGATGGAGGCTATAAATTGTACGTAGACTAAATTTATAGATAATAATAGTTTGTATGAATCTTGAGAGTCTAATCTCTGAAAGCAATGTTTTATCCTGTAGGAACTGATAAACAGAATTTCCTCCAAGCACACAGTTGCATCAAAAAGCTAATATTTAATAGCAGAAAATTTTACTTTACAGAGGAAACCAATCTCTTTCCCAATGAGGCATGTTAGCAATCATCCCAATGAATCCTGCATATAATGGCAAAATACAAAATGCTGGCTACAGAGGAACATCCTACTGATTCATACTTTGCTGCAAGTCAACAGCCAACAACAGATTGTCTGGCCAAATAGGAGTAGATTCTGGTAAAGATTAATACAAATCAGTCAATAAATGGCCACAGTGATGCCAGCAGCACCTCATTGTCTGTCTCACCATATCTCAAATTTGTCAGATCCAGTCAGACCTTGAAAGGTATTAAGTCAGTTACATCTACTATTCATTTGCAACTCATTTGCTCACCAGCACTGGTTCAACTAGCAGCAATGTTAGGGAATTGGCAGAGAACCCTGCCTACCCAGGTAAAATTCATTTCAGAATTGGGTTTTGTTGTGACCTAATCACACCTCACCCCATTGCAAATGGGGACCCCCTCTTTAGTCTTGTTTGGTGTCGTAGTGTTAAGTTGGTTCTCGCATTGGCTTCAGTTTCTTTGAGTCTCTTTCAAAGTGGAGGTGGGCAGGCAAACCCAAGGCTTGGATCTAGGTCAAATGAGGTCAAATGAGGTTTTTGATGCCACGGGAGGGTTCAGAAGGGCTGTTGCAGTAAAAATGATTGTTCAACGGGTGAATTCAGACAACCTTGCTGTTTTAGGAAAAGCTGCTTTTTTGCTTTTTTTCTTTTTCGAAAGCTTCGTTTTTGGCATTTTGGGACCAACCTGGGACTTACTATTTTTAGAAAAATAAATTTACTTTTTCTATTTTTAGAAGGTTCCAGGGTTAGGGTTGCAAAAATGGAAATGCTAAGGCATGAAAACCTATAAAGTCCGCCCAAGCAAGAAGAAATCTTCCTCAAACCATGAGGTGCACCCATGTTGAAAATCCAATAAAATTCTTGAGAAATCCAATTGGGAAGAAATCCACTAGGAATCATTTGAAATCCAGTTGAGGTTCGCCCACGTCCAAGAGTAACAATCAAGTTAATGAGGAAAAATTCTAGTTGGGCGAAGATGTCTAAGTGGATGAAATTGTCTAAGGCAAATGATGTTCTCAAGAAACCCAAAGGTAAGAAATCCACTTGAAGTGTTAATAAATCCAATTGGGGGGCATATTTCCCTAGAGGAAGTTTGAAAATTTTCCTAAGGCATGAAGTATACTTAGGAGAGAAGTGAAAAATCCAATTCAAAGTGAAAAATTCCAAATAAGGGTCGATTTTCCCAAGACCATATATGTGGCAAGCTAAGGCAAAGTTAACAAAGAAACTTCACAAACAAGCCAAAAAGAGGAGAAAAACAAGGAGTGCGCCAAGAGAAAATCAAAAAAGGAGATCTTGAGGATAAGTTTCATCCTTCTTTTTCTAAATTAACATCCAATCATGAGATGGGTCGAATTCCTAAAAAGGGCACGAATTTGTTTATAGAAGAAGCGCTTGAAGCCTCTTTTTCATTCAGCATAAGTATGAATTTCTTCTCAAGAAGTTGTAGCAAGCTCATGGGCGCCTCTTTTAGCTGAAGGAGTGAAATATATTTATAAATTGCAGGTTTTAATCAAGAAATTCAGGTTGCTACAAGATCACAAGCTGCAGATTTGGAGAATATTGAAAGAGAAATGAGAATTTAAATCTTAAGTTTGCAGACCTGCATTTAAATTTCAGCTTCAGACTTGAAGATTCCAATTACAAAATTAAATTTCTTTGAATATTCTTGAAGGAACAGGGATTGGTATTGATAATTTATTTTTGTTTGCATTTATTGCAGGCTGAATCATGATTTTTCAATTTTTGATCAATCCGTGCAGTCAAGTTGAAGTTCTGGAATTTTAAATCAATTTATTTCACCATTAATGCACTTACTTAGCCTCAGGGTTTTAAGCATAACACTTTCTTTATAGTTTATGCATGCTTTCTAATTTCGAGCTTCATAGAGGTGTTGTGTCTTCACCGAAGAATGTGGGAGGAGGAATTAGGAAGAATCAAGTCAAGGAGGTTCTCAAGTTTGCAGACCTGCATTTAAATTTCAGCTTCAGACTTGAAGATTCCAGTTAGAAAATTAAATTTCTTTGAATATTCTTGAAGGAACAGGGATTGGTAATGATAATTTATTTTTGTTTGCGTTTATTGCAAGCTGAATCATGATTTTTCAATTTCTAATCAATCCTTGCAGTCAAGTTGAAGTTCTGGAATTTTAAATCAATTTATTTCACCATTAACGCACTTACTTAGCCTCAGGGTTTTAAGCATAACACTTTCTTTATAGTTTATGCATGCTTTCTAATTTCGAGCTTCATAGAGGTGTCGTGTCTTCACCGAAGAATGTGGGAAGAGGAATTAGGAAGAATCGAGTCAAGGAGGTTCTCAGAGGGTTTTATCCAGAATCCCAGCTATCATCTAAATGGAAGAAGGTTGGAGACACCAACTTTGAGCAATTCAATGTAATCCTACACAAGAGAAGAATGTTTGGCACCCAAAATGAAATGCCTGCACCCATAGCAGCAAATATGATCAAATGTGGACTTCTTCAAGCAGCAGGCTTTCCACCTGCGGTGCAGTGCAGTGAATTGATGGTTGAATGCGCCAGAAGATATGATCCACAAGCACAATCCATCAAGGCATCTAATGGGATAACTTTGGCTTATTTCACCGAGGACTCAATTAGAGAAGTGTTTGGCATTCCTCGTCGTCACAAGATGTTGAGCAAAACTCAAGAGGAATCACAAGCAATGTTTGACCAAGCAAAGGAGGCCAATAGTACAAATGGTTTGAACTTGGAAGACTTAAAGGAAAATGTGTGAAGTGTTTATTTCAAAGAAATGGAGGCTATTAATGAAAATCAGCTAGATGATATGTTATCTCTCTTGATCTATTGAACAACTTTCAGTGGCAAGAGGGTAAGTGGGAAGACACTTTTGCTCAATGTATTGAAGCCTTGGATGTCATTGGAGTGCAACTAGATATCTTACCAAACATATCAATGGAGGAACTTAGTTTAGTAGTGACCAGGTTCATTGCATTTGCAGCTAGATAACAAGCCAAAGGGAATTGCGTTTTAGAATCTAGCTTGCTTGACTAGCTTGCAAGGTGTCAATGTCTTCATGCTCCAAGTGGCTCTTCTTCCTTGTGCCATGTGTCATGGAAGTTAGTTATGCTTTTCTAAATTAGGGTTTCTGAGAATAATCTTGGTTGTTGATCTTAGATCAATCTGGGTCTTTGCTTTGTAATTGGGGTGCCTATACAAACCCTTCTCATTTCATTTGTTAGAGGAGACTTATGAAATTGTTGCTAGAACACTATCAAAATAATGATTATACTCGTTTCTGAGCATTTGTTAGTTTGAAAGTCCACATGGTTTCATATTTCCTCAATAGAATAGATTTATTTTTCTGCAATTTTAAATAAATGAAGGATTGATAGTGTTGATAATGGTGAAATTCGTTCATACTTTTTTTAAATTGAATGATGTTCAATTTGATGTGTAAGGTTAGTCTGAACTTTTAAATTGCTATACTTGAACTTTATTACTTATGTTCATTGTTCGAATTGAAGATGACTTTGAGTAATAAGATATCATTCGTGAATCCCGTTGAAGATTGCACCATCTTTGTCTAGTTGTAGTTATACTTGGCAAAACAAAGATAGGTTTCAATTTTACCATCCAACATTTGTCTCTTGAATTGCTAGGAATAGTTTAGAGTTAGCCTAGCCTCTAAAGCCGTTTACCCTTTTCTATTTTATTTTCAAAATTGATAGTAGTAAGATCTCAGCACTCATAGACAATCGTAATCATATTTCAAAGTGTTGAAAAGTTGTTGCTGAAGTCTTAAAGGAAGAAGAATTGAACCAACTAATTGAGCATAAGTCCCCCTTGAAAAACCAACAAAACATACCAAACCCAACTGAGACTATCCTATATGCACAAGGAACCTTGGAGTCTACATTGTGATCACTTAGTTTAGCACATTGGAAACATTATTCAAGAGAGTAGGGTATTTCATTGGATATTTTATTCTAATGTTGGTCTAGGTCACAAAACCCACATCAACAAATTCAAGTATGAAATGTCTGGAATCGAGCAGGGTATGGTTTTTGGGGGGTTGGTATCATTGAACATACCCAGGCAATTTCAGGTTGAATGAGGCATTTCCAGAGTGACTCCAGCTGTAGGAAAAAAAAAATTGACATGTTTCATTTTATTTTTTTTCCATAAACCATGCACCAAAAACCCTATTGCTGATTTAATGTTTTCAATGTGTTTTTAAAGAGTCACAGCCAACAGCAAACAGAAAATGAGTCACAGCACATAGAGAACGTTTTCTGCCCGAAATGTCAAACCAAAACCTAAATCATTGACTGCTTTCTGCTCCCTGTTCATATTCCCAACTCGGTCTCATTACACACATTCTGTTTAACTTCAACTTTATTTAATAAAACTATGCTTTTAACTTTATTCTCAACTCAGAATGCTTTATCATATTAAAGCTAAACTATGAACCAAACCATATTTATTTCGTGTAGCATAGATATCAGTTACTATAAATATAAATATTATC
This sequence comes from Sequoiadendron giganteum, assembly GCA_007115665.2. Lineage (NCBI taxonomy): Eukaryota > Viridiplantae > Streptophyta > Pinopsida > Cupressales > Cupressaceae > Sequoiadendron > Sequoiadendron giganteum. Next base: position 151,995,844 of record CM021109.1, on the reverse strand, counting down.
AATATTAATTTTGATATTAACATGGAATAAATAGTATAGTATTAATATAGCTTTCTTGAATATAGTAAAATAAATAAATGTAATATATTATAGCATTATATTAATATGGTATTAAAATAGTGTAGTCTTTAGGCTGCAATTATGTATATAATTATGATTTTTGTTTTTCTTTGTCAAACATACCTACACAACCCAAAAAACAAAAATTATCATACCAGTGTGCTGTATCCACATACCCATACCCAATTCTGATTCCAATTCAGCAACTTAGACCAATAGGCAAATCCTTCTTTCTGACTAAAGCAGCTTATTTCTCGATAATAATTTGTTTGATAAGCCAATGTTCATTCTAAAGTCTATACCAATCAGCAATGGAAACTACAAAACTATTTTCCTATGTTACTAGTTTTCTTAGAAATCGCCCAAATTTAGGTTCAGTTCATTCCTGGCCTAGATTCGCAGACTGGTCCACTGTGGCTGCCAACAAGGCATGAATTTTGGGCCTCAGATTCAGCCAGGTATGTCTATTGATGTACCCTAGAGAATCTGGGACCAAAGTGAATGTACTGCAAACCATGGCATTTTCTTTTTTTGACCTTATTTTTTTTGTTTTTTGGTCCTCATATGTTGAACAGTCAACCTGAAAACCTAACCCTAAAGCCTAAATTGGAACTCAAAACAATTTCAAACATGGAAACAAACAAATTTACTCATTTTGGAAACAAAATACACATATCTCACTTTCATTTGTTTTTGTCATTGCATGTACAGAACTCAAGATTGATCATTGAGGATTCCGAAAAGGTTGCATTGTTATTCTTATGCATGTGCATGAGCCCCTTTGCTGCCAAGTGTAACATGGAGGAAGATTCTTGGATTGGAGGTAAGCTTTCTGGTTTTTTCTTCTACAAACAAACTCTATTGTTTTGTTTTTCATTCTTCTACATTTAAATGAATTAGGATCCATATTTTTATTTTTTTTTCATTTGATTGGTATTTGTTGTTTTCCATAGTTGTTGCCATAGGGATTTATAATGGTAGTTAGTTCTAGCTTCATGGGGCAACCCCGCTTCAAAACAAACCCAAATTCACCCTTCTAGAAGTACATTGACATGACAAAGCAAGTTCCAGTTGGTGGGGAATATGTTTAGATTTGCAAGCTCATACAATCAAGTGAAAGGCCATTTGTGTGGTATTCCTAGCATGTTCATCAAATCTTGCCCTAGTAAAGAGGATGCACCTGTGCCAACATCTAAAGACTTGGAATAAATTTGAGGCACAAACAAACAAAAGAAGCAGTTGCCCTTGAAGCAGTTGCCCTTAAAACAGCTCATCCTTTGGCAAAGAAAGGATCTTGATCAAGGAAGCCCCCTGTCTCTCCATCTCTTAGCAATCTTGAAGTTGTAGTAGAAAGCCACCTATTTTTGGCCATGTATGAAGAATAGCCCACTACATATAAGAGAATAAGGGGGCCATTCGAAAAGACATTTCAAAATGAATCCTAAGAAATTCTCGATCAACGCATTGCAAGATACATCTTTGAATGTTCTTCGATCACCATATTGGAAAGAAAAGCTAAGGAAAATTAATGAAGCTCTAAAAGAGTACATAGGCTCAGGTTTTGAGAAGGTATGTAACACCTTACTGTCCAAGGAGGTGAAACTTATAGAAGACTAATAGTAATTTGTTTGGGTGTTGAAAACACATCAGCAAGAAATGGCTCAAGGAAAAGAAATCAAAAGTGCCCGAAATATTGAAGAGGGGTGAATGCAAGAACAAATTTTCTATTATGATCACCTTGCTCAATTAGGTTATAGGGCAAGAGGAGGCGAGGATTTTTCAGGCCATGGGTGTTCTACCTTATGAGCACCATATGCAAGGGAGACATCCATTTTGACTGGGCTATCCTAATTAGCAAGTGTATAAGCAGTTGTCAGAATTTGAGAAAACTCATAAGTTCTCCATGACCTCTTATATAGTCTATGTCATGGCACAAATGAAAACATTTTTGAGATTGAACACAATTGGACCTTGTAAGAACACCTGCATCTTCAAACATTTACCAGAGTCAGAGTACACTCAATCTTTAAAACACGACAGGAGAGTGAATGATGCCTTCTTGATGCACTCAATAAAAAAGATGGATAAACAGATGCATGTGCACATTGTAGAGCATGCCAAGGCAATGATTTTGAACTAAGCTGATCGGTATACTAAGTTTTTGACTTACACCTAACTCAGGGTACTTGTTCTTGTCTTCTCATTCATAGATATTGCTGAGATATCTGACTGATGAGATTATCATCATGAAGTACCTAGGGCAGCTTTCAGAGGCTCATTTTCGTTTGGCAGAGTAACATAAGTTGCAGGATCAATCCAATTCAGCATATACAAGTATAAGCCCCCTATCGAATCCAAATACATCAGCAGTGAGATGTTTAAATTCAAATTCAAGAATTTCAATAAGAAATGCACAAATGATCCAAGGGTTTCATCATCAATAGATTGGGAGGTAAATACAGACATCCGTCAAAAGTTGAAGACTATTGAGCTAACTGTGCAAATGAATTTAAGGTCAAAAGAAGAGAATATAAGCGGCTGACCATTAGACAGTTTGCTAATCTACTCTAGAGAATGTGCCTGAAGACCTTTCAAATTCTGAATCTGAAACTCTATCTCCTTGCTTTTTGACAGCTAACATAGATCAGTAGCCCTTACCTTCAGTAAATTGGGCTAATAAGCAATGTATTTCAAATCAAGAAAGAGCCAAGGTGATCTTAAGTAGAAGTAGATTTTTCTTGCAATCTAAAATGGCCAAGAAAGCTTCAAGGAGAACAAAGGATAAGAATCAAATTCCAATGCTACCGCAAGTAAACGTGCCACCTTCTTCTCTTCTTCAAGAACAAAACATGTATCATGATTTCAAAAGTTAAAAGCAACAAAGAAGAAGGAAAAGGAAAGGGTAAAGAAAAAGTAATAGATGGTGTAGATGCAACCCCACAGGTTGAAAAGTTGAAGTTAGTTGCTAAGAAGGTTGTTGGAATATTTCCTATTATTCAACATAGTTATGAACCATCGATTATGACCTCTACTCCTATATTTCCCTCTCCTGTTTCTCCTATTTCTCCTCCCTCTAGATCCCCTTCTCCATCATAGATTAGACATTGTTCATTAAATATACCTACAAATGTTGCTTTAACATCCATACAGCAGGAATCTTCTATTCCTCCTCCCATTCCATCTCCACCCCATTCTCAAATTTCATCTTCTCCCATTCACACCATCCCTTCTCCTAAATCATCCAATCATTGAAATCCCTTCTCCCATTAGAAACTCATCGAGAATGTAGGATAAAGGAAAAGAAGCACTAGAGTGTGGGAAATCCGTGCTCAATAGAAAGAGGAAAATTCCACCTTCTTATCAAATCAACTTTGTTACACTATCTTCCCTCATTTCAGAATCAAAGCAAAAAACCTCAAGGGACGATCTAGGGTGAAGAGAACTGCAAATGGTCATCTGCTTATGAAGATTAATATTCCTCCACAAGAGAAAACTGTACTAGATATTGTGCTAGCAAACTTTAAAATAGTTGAGACTGATTTGAGAGCTAGTGCATGCCAAATGATGTTAACATGTTGGAGGTAGTCATTTAAAATATCAAGGATAGAGTCCTCAAGAATGGAGAAGACAAGATGGCCTTCAAGGATGAAATCAAACAACTCTAAGAGTTTATTGCTCATCTCCTATAGTCTATTCCCAGCCGAAGCCCTATAGGATTTGTGCCCCAAGTTATATAGTCTACTAATGAGCAAAGGTGATTAGATCAGTTAGTCATACATAGGAAAATTACTGAGCAGTGAGTTAATGAGATATATCAGCATGGTACTAGGGTGTTCAAAAATTTGTGCACTTTGTTAGCCAAAGCAAAATAGGTAAAAATATGAAATTTTAGAAATGGAAAAAGGTATTGCTAATAAGCTTCCAATTTATGAACAAATTGCAAAAAAGCTTGTACCTAACAACACCTTATGATTCACAAAGTTGCAAAAAAAAAAGAGTTTCTACAGGACAAGGTAATATAAATTTTTAGTAAGGTCGTTTATACTTTGCATGAACAAAAGAGAAAAAGTCAATTGAAGTAGAGGAGCTTATTTTTGCTTCATAACTACTATCCCAAGTAAGTTCTCTAATGAGGATGGCATGTCGATTCATTTGGATGAGGTATCGGGTGAGTTTCAAGGATCGGTAAAAAACAAACTTAGGAAAACCCATCTTGTGAGCAACACATCCAAAAAGGCAAGGAAAAATCAATAGAGTTAAGAGGCATTGGTGGCAGAGGCTAGGCACGTGCTATCAATGCAAATTGTGCAGATGGATTCAATGGTAGTACCTAACAAATCCAAAGGTCATGAGTTTCTTTGGAGTATCAAAGGTGTTGCTTCTGCACTAGGACCATTCTCTAGGATTGTTGATTAGTTATTTTTTAGTTGCCACTATTTTTGGCTGGATGTGCTTTTCTATATCTCTTATTCTTGGAGTTCTACTTTGAGATCTCTTAGTTCAAGAGATGTGAAATTTTTAATCATTACCTAGGAGGATTTATTTCAGTCATAGTTATCTTATAAAAAAAATATTTCAAATTTTGCATTGTATTTTGGACTTGCTTTTTGCACAAACAAACCATGCTTAGCTTAGAAGTTCTAGCTAACTTTTTTATCTATTTTTCATGCACAGTTTTGTAAATCATTATAAATAAATGTCATTTGCACTTATATTTTTAATGTTGATTATATGCCTACTTGCTTCTGAAATTATTTTCAAAGAGTTCTTGTAATTTTCATGTTCAATTGTCTTGTAAGTTAAGAATAATTTTGTACTTACTGCAATTTTTCTATTACAGTCTTTATTACAGATATTTTTGTAGCTTTGTATGCAACATTTCATATTTAATTCATAGTTATTCGTGTGAGTGTTTTATTCAATCCAATCACATTAGTCATAATTTTTAGTCTCTGGGTTTAGCTGAAAAGTGTGAGCAGTCATTCGTTGTTATAGGTCATTCCTGCAATGATAGAAAATATAAAATGTCTTGTCTAGTGCAGAAATATTGAATCACCTTGGGCCCTTGCCTAAAAACAAAAAGAAAAGTTTTTAGTTTAAGTTTGTTTGTATTGCATACTTAAATCCCTGCTAGATCTATGTTTTCATGAATTTCAGTAAAAAGAAACATGTCATTTCCTTCACTCTTCTCAAAAGGGATCTACCCCTCACAATTTGAAGAAAGATTTTGCCTTACATGCTATTCCATTTTGTGTTGCATTAAAAGGTGCAAATTAAAATGCTAAGAAGCCTATATGATGATGCAATTCTTTGATTAACTCTCTAATAGCACCTGCTCTATAAGCAATTTGTTTATTAATTTTCTACTAAAGAAGCCATATACAACAATCAATATCTGCCAATTCTGTTTGATAAAACTTATTAAAAATTAATGAAAGATCTAGATCTGCACCCAAATCACTCCCTTTAGAAGCAATAATGGTGACCTACAACATATATGAGCAAATATTGTCTTCCGATAAGCAAAGTTGTTTCTTTTCTTTGGCAAGAAAATTTAATTTTGCATATTTTGGGCAAATAATGGTGTTTTTTTATATTTTTAGTATTTCATGTATTTAATGTGTGGCAATACCAAGCCTAGCTAAAACAAATCACCTAGCTTCCATACCCAAACAGGAAACAACTTAGGCTATGCTCTATGCTCCATGAGGACACACCCCTGCAAAAATTTGATTGATCCCATCCCTAGAATGTTTTGGGGATGAGGGAATGGCTAAGAAACGTCCCCAAAGCCATCCCCTATGCAAAAAAATAGGAAATGTTCCAAAACAGCCAAACAAAAGGCAGGGGACAGCAGGTCTTCCCCAAGACAGTCGAGGGACTCTATCCAGAGGACAAATATGGCCCAGCAATGTAAAAGACAGAAAAATATTAGAAAAAAAAAAAAAAAACAACTATGCCCATTCTTAACACTTTTGACACCATTAACACTATCTATGTATGTGCAGATCTATATCAAAAAGGAACTTGGTGAAGATTTCTGCAACATGACAGTGTATGGCACAGATTGTCACTCAAATCTCTTTATCATCAACAAGTTACCAAATGAAATGATGAAGTAATCTACAACGTTTTAGGCGAGCATAACAAACAAAATTCATCATAACCTTCAACATATTCATTGTTGCAATACAAGATTGTAGCCTATATTTACTATAGCAAAATCATTCACTCGGAATTTGTTTTAAATCCAAACAAAATTCCACAAACTAGATTCCCATTAGTGTATCTCTATATTTGTTTGGTTATATTCCAACGAACAACCTTTGATGGTATAATGATGATTATAACCTAAGTTGCCGAGTCAAGTACGGGTACGGATACGTGGGTACGGTACAGCAAAAAAAATTGGGGGGCTGGGTACGTTTGGGTACGTCTGTACAAAAACATATAAAAATCATAGATATATACATATTTATAGCCTAAATACAAAAATAAAAATAATAATCTTATTATTTCATATACAATTTAATAAATTAATATTATAATAAGAAATAACAATATATATTAGACGATTATGTATTAGTATTATAATATTAATATAACAATTTGAATTAACAATACTACTAATGATGTCAGAGGACATAAATAACAATATATATTAAACGATTATATATTAGTATTATAATATTAAAATATAACAATTTGAATTAACAATACTATTAATGACGACATATATAATAATTACACACCACATTTACATTTATTAATTATAAATTAAATTATAAAATAATAAATATTAAACTATTAATCTATTACAATGTATATTTAATATTTAATATTTATTAAACATTAAATTAAATTATGTATTATAATAATCATATTAATATAATATATTATAATTAACAATATTAAACCTAAAACTATGAAAAATAGACCTCAGACACTTTAAACTATATTATTATAATATTAAACTATTTAATATTTTTTCTTACGAAAAGCCCGAAACACCAATCTTGTCGTATGATATAAACCTCAGTCACTTTCTTCCTCAAAACATCAAGCTTGGCTTCTCCGCTTCTACCGGGCGAAATTCAACTGTAAGTCACAATGTCTACTTGTGGAACTTTTCTTCAAAATATTCGTCAAAAATCAACACTCTGCTAGAAAGTTCTTCCTCTACCCCCAGCAAAAGGCCAACAAATAAGAGAAGGGAAGTATGTTTGCTATTTGTTATAGCCTGCATGTTGGTGCTAACGATCGATGGTTTTGCAATGCACCTTAGCACCAAAAATTTACGCAAGCATGGTATAAAGGAAAGTAGAGAGTTGGACGAACGCTTTGCTCAAGGACCGCGAAAGTTCTACGTTGAGCTCTGCACTGCAACAAAAAAAGTTCAGCGACAATGAAAAAAATATGTTGGCATTTCCAACATGGTTCCTCTCTCTCCATTAACGATCTCACCATGGGTTCAAATCCCGCTTCTGCTTCTGCTTGAATCGCATGGGAATCTGTTTGGGATCATTGGAAACTAATCAAAAGGTTTCCACCTCCAAAAAAACAAACCCTAACTAATTTCACAGAGATTTTGGGCAATCCCTGATTCCAAGACGTACCATACCTGGAATTGGCAGAATAAAATGGACGATTCAGTAACTTAGATTATAACATTTACCATCCTCTAAGAGCATCTTGGTTTACTTTCCAATACATCTAAATTAGTTTTATAAATAAGCATACTAGAAATAAAATATTTCCCTTTGATTATCATAAGCTAGCAGATTCTACAAGTAGCATTGGTATGAAATATTATAAATTGGGTCCTGATATTAGCAAGAATAGGAAAAACAGGCAAAAATTCTACACGATTGACTCTCATGTGAACTCTCATTTCAGCTCTAAATTTCTAATGCTATGAGTATGGTTCTATAATGTATATAATGAATGTATTAGATGTGAATAACTAAAAATTTCTATATTTTTCAAATTTTACTATTTTTTAATTGCTATGCCGTGCCATCCCTAAAAATCGGCCTCATGTCCCAGCCATTCTGGAAACACATCTCATCATCCCTTGTTAGTTTTTAGGATCAAAAACGAAAGCAATCAGAAAATGCAACACATAAGACAATGAACACAACAAGATACCCTAGGAAAACCCTCCTACTTGAGGGAGAAAAACCCAGCAAATATATCTCTTATATATTGAATAAAAGAGCAGCAAATCTGCTTTACAACTCAGGCCCAACACAATGCCAAATTTGATACAATGAATAATAGCACCTCTCAAGATGCAAGTATACAAGCAATATCGATCTCCATGAACATATCTCAATCTGCTGTAGATAAGCAACCTCCTCTTGAAGAATGTGAATTCCTTGAAAGTGATAATCGATCTGCTGATAAAGATAATCTTCACTCAGAAAAATGTGCGAACTTCACTTGATCATAATCGGATGATGAACTGAATGATAGCTGCCTTATATTTATACATAACAAGATGTCTCTTCATGAAGGGTCGGCCTTGTTCACCAAACAAGGCGACTCTTTCTAATTGGTCGGCCTCAACAAAATAATTATATATTTATAGCAAGTCGTCTCCTTCCATTTAATGCGCCTCTTCAAGATAAGTCGGCTCCAAATAAATAAATAGCCACGGCTACATTTATTTATTTGCTTATTAAATCAATGGAAGGATGAAGCCCAAAGCTATATCATCAGCACTCCCTCTTAGCTAGGGAGGAATCCTTCCAGATATCCAATGTCATGGAGTCTCTCAACATGACACCCACAATGGCTACACCCATTTATGGAGAGGAGTTCATCACGAAGTCACTCAACGTGATATCGTCATGGAGTCACTCAACATGACGTCCACCATGGCTACTCCTATGTGTGGACAGGAACACGTGCACAAATGCCCATCACAGAGTCACTCAACGTGATGTCGTCATGGAGTCTCTCAACATGACGTCCACCATGGCTACTCCCTTGTGTGGATAAACACAAGTACAAAGGATTCATCACGGAATCTCTCAACCTAATGTTGTCATGGAGTCTCTCAACATGACATCCACCATGGCTACTCCCAGAGGGTGGAAAGAACCACATCTCCGTCTCAGAGATGGACAAGGGCTTTCACCTCAAATTTCTTCGTCTTAGAGAAAAAATGCATTAACAAGGACTTCCACCTCAAATTCCTCTGTCTCAGAGAAAAATGTATTAACAAGGACTTCCACCTCAAATTTCTCCGTCTCAGAGAAAAAAAGTATTAACACAAATCTTTAGGATGATGTAACTCCCTCCGAAGCTCCAAGTACTTGCATCAACCTTCTGACCTCCTCGTCCAAGATTGCCTACAATGCTTGCCTTAGAGAAAAGGTTTCCAGCGCACACCTCTGTAGAGAATTCAGGGTTGTCCTCTTCGCCCTCATCCCAGATCACTCTAATCTGAATAGGTTTGTGGAGCTACCAATGTTAAATCCAGATTGACTGTCTTGAGCAATTTTGATCTCAACTGTTGAAGAGGTCTTTCAAGGATTTAGCGCCTGGCCTTGCAACACTGCAACCTTTACTTATTCTCAATAAGTCACAGAACTCCCTCAAGAGTATTTGGGGTTGCGCCTGGGAGCTACACCAGCTAGCATGCAGTTGTGAATCCAATCCACTCATGAACCTTCCAAAGCCTTAACGAACCTTCACATATTCATATCCTTTCATGAATGACATGTCATGACTTCCATGTCACTCAGCAAAGTTGTTTCTCAAGCCACGGAAGCAATCCAATTCTTTCCACATGAAATGAATTAAGCAGTCGATTTATGCACTGCTGACTGGAAGTGATAACCACGCTCTGTCCATGGATTATCTCTCTATTTCCGAGATCTGGACTCTGTGCCAAGATATTTTGATGGACTGTTGAGTTCGCTTTTCCCGTTGCAAAATGGTATTGAATGCTCCTTTGTTCTTCTTCAGATATTTTGTTGAAGGCGATACTCTTGCATTGTATGCGTCACTGGTTTTTGTGAGAGACGACCTAATAACTGCAATTTAGGTGCCTTAGTCTTGATGTGCAGCCTGTGCGACAAGGGAGTGATGACAGTGCTTTGCCAGAAGAAATGACACCTGTGAATGAGGCCAAAGCCGTGAGGCTTGGCCGAATTACTCTTGAGGCTGCTTCCTCAGGTTTAATCGAGCCCTCTAATCGCAATCGTCTGAAGCAGAGTCTTGACTCCCCATGATTTCTAAAGATATATCTGATAACCCAAACTACAGGCGAAAATCATACGACAACGACACTCCTTCATTTGCGACTCTTAGTGCTCAAATAATTTCTTGATAGATGTTTCTCCACCGGTAACCCCTTCCATGAATTTGTCTTGTGCTTTAGATTATTCACGCTACGATAGGTAGACGCCTTCAGCATATATGTTTATCGGTGCCAATAGTGATTTTCCAGTAATCATGAATGCTCCAGCAACTATGTAAGTGTTCAATGGAATAAACAATTCCGATAACAACCAACACCAATGGTGAATACGTCCATACCTGATGTCGGGTCTCTTGCTTGAGTTCGTGGCTCCTTAAATTCTTCGATATCCTTACATATTTGATGCTTCGCCCAATATGTTCCAAGTGATTATGAAGACACCACTGGTGGTTCCCGTGATATGCTCCGGAAGGCCAAAGCCCATGTACAATAATTCTTATGATTGTCCCTTTGAAATATCACAGAGTCATTCGGGCCGCAAAGAGATAGATCACTCAGCCCGAAGCCGCTCTTCACCAGTACGTAGTGATCAATCAAGCTAGGATTACCGACAAGCTTTAGGGGAATAGACAATCAAGGAGATCGAGAGACCATACCAAGCTCTGCCTTAGCCAGAGATAAATGAAAGCAAGCAATTGAATGCTCACGACTTCCACCATTGATCACGGCACTTCAGAGAACTATTAATATTTCAATTTCCAAAATGATGCATGAAGAGTTGTCTTGACTGCTCACCAAATCTGATCGGATTCTTTCTTAAACCCAATCTGATACCATGTTAGTTTTTAGGATCAGAAACGAAAGCAATCAGAAAATGCAACACATAAGACAATGAACACAACAAGATACCCTAGGAAAACCCTCCTACTCGAGGGAGAAAAACCCAGCAAATATATCTCTTATATATTGAATAAAAGAGCAGCAAATCTGCTTTACAACTCAGGCCCAACACAATGCCAAATTTGATACAATGAATAATAGCACCTCTCAAGATGCAAGTATACAAGCAATATCGATCTCCATGAATATATCTCAATCTGCTGTAGATAAGCAACCTCCTCTTGAAGAATGTGAATTCCTTGAGAGTGATAATCGATCTGCTGATAAAGATAATCTTCACTCAGAGAAATGTGTGAACTTCACTTGATCATAATCAGATGATGAACTGAATGATAGCTGCCTTATATTTATACATAACAAGATGTCTCTTCATGAAGGGTCGGCCTTGTTCACCAAACAAGGCAACTCTTTCTAATTGGTCGGCCTCAACAAAATAATTATATATTTATAGCAAGTCGTCTCCTTCCATTTAATGCACCTCTTCAAGATAAGTCAGCTCCAAATAAATAAATAGCCATGGCTACATTTGTTTATTTGCTTATTAAATCGATGGAAGGATGAAGCCCAAAGCTATATCATCAGCATCCCCTACCATCCCTGCCCCAAAAAACTCCATTGAACATTGGTTGTGCTCCTTTGATGAGGTCATAAAAATTGCTTTTTAGTATATATCAGAAAGCATATTGATACACAAAAAATCACCAAATAATATTCTTTTGCGCTTGCACATAATCAAAAGATCATGTCACATTACCAAACATTAAGAATATGGGCAAGGAGTATTCTGAAGTTGAATGTGGATAACGCATATCAAAATCAAATCTGTGAAGCCTAGTTCACCAGACGAAATCCTTTTTTATTTAAAATGACTCGTGTGAAATAAAAATTTAATATGCTTTAAATAATAGACCCATCTCATTAAATTATCAAACAAAAAATAGTGAATTATATGAGCATATTGAGAATGAAATAACATCTACACAGAAGTACCAACAAATTTCTAGATACATTAACTGTAGAAGGGATCAGATAAATAAGGAGTTAAATGCAAATGATTGTGACTATGAAACCTAAACTGCAAGAACAAGAATACCTGAAGAACCAATAACTTAGTTTTGAAGTCTGCAAGAGGCGAACCATAAAAACTCATCAGGAATTCAAGCACAAATTTCCGCCGATATATCTGGAAATCATCAGTTAAATTCAATCCTGCAGCCACAAGACGAAGAATCCAAATTCGATCGTTTTGATAATGGTCTTTACCGCTCCCAAACATTTTATGAAATAGAGGTATGCTCTGCACACATGCTGGCAAAAATCAACACCAAAAAAATAACAGGTAATCAAACAGCTATTTTCTCATTCAGAAACAAAAAATTTATCAACCTCGAGGACCATTGTGGGAGACCCCATCAAAAATCGAATGATAGCAGTGTAGTGATTATTTGTAGAATCCATCAAAATACAGGAGGCTTCGGCTGCAAAGAGGGCCAACACAGAAGGAATTTTTTGCCATGGCTCCAGTATTCCATTTTTCACATGTGTTAATAAAAGTAGTATCTCTGACCTTCCCTTGAACTTTCGACCATTCTGAAAAGCATGCAGAATTCAATATCATGAATACAAATAATTAGAACCAAAAATACACAAATTATAATGGATTATTGTCCTTAATTCAATAGGAACAAACTTCAGAAGAGAGACAATTATTACACATTATGGCATAAGAATCTTAATAATTTTAGTTGAACTATACACCACTGTAACATCCATTGCAAGATCTTCCAATGATACACAGTGACCACCTGTATTTAATGAGACAATTTTGGCACCCCATACCCCATTGTATGAATCCATAATGAAAGTCCAAGATTGTAACTGAAACTAGGTTAAAAGTGCCATAAAAGATGGAACCATGAACTGAGAATTACAGAATCAGAAGTTACATTTCAAGATCTTTCCAAACAATATATGATATCATTGATTTGAGATTTCCAGAGGAAACATATTGTAACAAAAAATTGGATAAAACCCTGCAAAGTTTTTGACTTCAACATTTCTTGTCTCTCTCAAGACCCTACTTCAAGAAAATTTTAGATCAAAGAAATAATATCAATTCTAATGAAATGCCATTTCAGAGAGACATGTCAAAGGAATTATCCTCCCAAGTGACAATTCCCATCAGCTTGCAACGGTCATTTCGCTGACAACTCTTTTCTCACCCTTCTTGAGGATGAAGACAACATCAAGCAAGCATTTATGTGTCTTGACACTTTTTGCTTGGCTGCTGGCACTAGTCTTCAGTGGAGTAAAAACCCAGTTTTACAGGTAATCAATCATTCCTCCGCCCAATTGGCTTCATATCTTTGGGTAGAAATGGATTGAAAATTGGAAGACTTTCAAATCTCTAAGAATTATCTTTGCCTTGCAAGCTTTTTCATCTATGCATTGGCAGTATCTGATTGACAGAGTTGAGAAGAAATTTGGAATTATGGATTAACAAGCCACTTTTGCTGCCTGGTAAATTTCAAATATGCTCCAAAGTCTTGTTGCCATGCATGGTTATTACTTCCCTTGTTGGGTGCCCTCTAAGGTGTCCTACCACAACCTGGAAAAGCTTCTGCACAATTTTTTTTGGGCCAATTCTTACAACAAGGGTTTTCATAGAGTGAATGTTGTCTTCCCAAGGACTTTGGCAGCCTAGGGTTATTGACATGAACAAACAGGGAGTTGCACTTTACACTAAATGAATTGCGAGGGCTTGTGATGGCAATGAAGCTTGGAAAGTCATGTTAAGGAATTGTATCTCAACTAGTTCCCCTTATGGAAGACCAACCTGGAAAGGCCTTGGCTTTCATTCCCTTCTTATCACTCTCACTCCTGTTAAGATTACAGGAACTTTTGTGGTCAAAAGCATTTGGAAAGCATGCGAACCTATGAAGTCATCGATTCTGTGGAATGGCAATGGTTTTTGCAATGGTCTCTCTATCAATCAGCAGTCCTCATGGTGGCCTCCCAACAGTATTTTCCAAGACAAGCTGCTCATAGAGATTTCTTGGATGCTCTGAAATTTTTCAAAAGAAGCATTAGGCATATCCAAGACTAAAACTCCAAGGCCGCTTTTTCATTTTCATGGCCACAAGCTCAAGCAAAGTTTACCGTGAATAATGCGATAAAGAAACTTTCCGAATGATAATTGAGGCAATGCCTTTTCAGCATTTAGAAAAAAATCTCTGTCATTTATCAAAACCTTGGTGGTAGGTTTGAAAGTGGTATTTTGATACCCCATTCCATAACTACAGCCCACAAAGGATATAGGTGCCTTTCCCTGCATTTTGCCTATGGTTTAGAAGTTAAATTCAAGATGGTAAATTTAGTATCCATCTTTTATTTGGGATAAACGCTTCCAAACAATCTATAAAACAATTGTGGGGCCCAATATTGCAAATTTTTCCTAGTGTTGACTCAACCAAGGTCTCCATTTTGGCAAATGGTTATTATATATAGGTGTGTCAAAGCTCAAATAGGCAGTTTGAAACAATCAAGCATTTGTTTTGGTTTTGTGCCTGTGCATAGTCAACTTGGTTGTGGATTCCTAATTTTTCCATGCCTTTTAAACAAGAGCCCTTCACTAGGCACAATGTTTTGCCAAGCAATGGGACCAAATTTGCAACTAAATTCACCCAACTATGACATACTTTTAGAATGTAGACTCTTTTTCAGCATTTGAAAAAATATAAATATTGCTTGGTTTGCTCATGTTTATATCAATTCCAATTTTGCTACTCACACAAAGTTGTTGGTGGCATCTAATGTTCTTGTGTAGATTCAAGTTGAGGCCAACAAAGTGACCTTAGAAGTGGCACACCTCTAGACTCATCTTGATCACTAGGGGAATGTCCCTTGTGTTGGTGTTTGTAGCTTAGGAAAATATTTTCTCCTAAGTAAAAATTAAATAATTAATAAGGCAAGTCGGCCTTAATCACAAATTATACTATTTCTTGAAAGGATCGCATTGTATATATAGAAGGAGATGATCATCCATTTGATCATCAAGTCTTTCACATTTTTCTACAGAGCAGAAGTTCACCCTTCAGCAGCAGATTACCATCTTGGAGAAGCAGATCGACTACAAGGAGAAACATATTTATGTTTGCATCAAAGCATAGGTGCTATTATCCATTTTATTAATTCACCCTTGAGAAGGGTCTGATTGTAAAGCAGATTTCTGCTCTTATTATGCACTTTCTGATATATGAGAGATATATTGTTGCTGGGTTTTTCTCCCTCGAGTAGGAGGGTTTTCCCAAGATAAATTTTGTGTTCTTTGCTCACTGTGTTACTTTTTTTTCTGCTTATTCATTTATGATCCTAAAACTAACATGGTATCAGAGCGGGTTAAGAAAGATCTGATCAGAATAAGGCAAGCTAAGAATTTTGGCTGGGATATATTTTATTCTAGAGGACGTGGCAGGGTGTTGGACTATAGCGACCAGGAGGAGAATGAAGGATTTCTGATTCTTGGCAGCGAAACTGAGAACAACAAACTCTCAAGGTCAGGAAGCATGATTGGACGACCACCCAATCTGATTGTTTTGTATTAACTTGAAGTTTCAAATCAGGAATTTGTTGTCGTGAATGAGGTTCGTAGACATCTCTACTAATTGTCTACTCTGGCAATGTTCAAATATTGTGCGTCCCAATTTGGAAGGATCTATGGTGGTGGCTTTCATAACCAGATTCACATATTAGGAACCGTGTATTACTGGCTGATGTTGGGTCTTCATGTTGATGCAGTGGAAGCCACTCTTCTGTATTGGCATCCTTCGAAGTGGGTCCAAGGATCTAAATGCAAATCACTGCCGACTTTGACTCTCTGTTGCTATTTGGTATCCCTGTTATATCGCTGGATTGTAAACAAGTGCAATTATTTTTTCAATAATCTTGGCTTGGAGTTCTATTTTTAATTATATAATTGCTCGGTCCTCACGGGTGATGACGGAAGTCTACAAATGCTTGGTATCGTCGCACACTATTAGTGTTCGGTCGAGTGGTTTGATATTTTGAGGACCATACACGATCAAGGTCTCCATCGTTTTTCATATATTGTTGATCACGTGTTAGCGCTGGAGGTAGTCGAGCATTGTCGTGAAGTACATACATGGTCGACTGGTGGAAAGTCAGGATCATATTGTGCAGGAGTCTATCGATGGTGCCTTCCATGATGTTTTGTTGGACATGTTATCATCGCTGGAAGTTATGGAAATCAGGGCAAGAAAGAGCATCGGTCAATACAAAGGTATCGAGTGTTTCAAATGATCGATAACCCTGCAGATCACACTTACTGGGCGTGTGGGTGTGATTGCTACAGACACAATCACTTGTTGAAGACCATATCGGGAATTTAATCCTGAGCGATACTTCCTTGAGCGGCATTTCTAAATGACTAGTAAATGTTGACATTGCAAAGATTATTTCGTCCATGAAACGGGGATACCAAAGTCCAGATTTACTACTTATCAATCTTTAATTGTCGTTACTTATATTTTTGGTCGATAAAATACAAGACTATGAGAGGGAGTCGTGGGAGACAAATTTTGAAACGGTTTCTTGGGACTTTGACATACTTGCAAACCGTCCCTTGTGTATGAGGAATTTTCGAATGAATTCATTTAAGAATAATATATATATCGACACCAAGGACTATTGCATTGAATTAACCAAAGAAAGGGGCTTATTCATTATTTGATTGCGTAGAAGCAGAGGAATGCATACAGGTCGATGATTCGACAGACATTGTGTCGAGTTATTCCGATCTTATTTTTCTTTCTTTGTATTACTACTTCTTGCGTATTAGGTGTTGGAGTATACGGGGGTGACGTGGAGAGGATTTGGAATCCATTGACGACAAGGGAGATCTTAAGAGGAACCGTGGACAAAGAGAAGTGATAGTAATTACGGGATTACAAAAGTGAACTCACATTCACCATAGTCGGGGACTTGGCTCATACTGTATCGAGCATTTCAATTCATCTCTAGTGAGGGTTTGTTGGGTCCAGTGCAAACCCAAAAAGCGTTTAAGTGCAACACTTAAGGAGATTCTGATTTCAACAAGATAAGTATGTCATGTTTGAATAATGTTCATGAACTTTTATGTAGTTATTAATTCACGCTATAACATTGGGATAGTGAATCATGTATGCTTCTAGCATTGGTGTTTCTCTTCGAGATAGTTGAGTTCCATGAACTATTATTAAACTCTCTAAAATTCTTTCAGGATGAACCGAGAAGCATAAGAGATTGCATTCAAGAGAAGAAGAGCTTGATGCATCCTGTGAAGAAGTCACGTAGACTAAAGAATGGAGACACAGCTTGCAGCCATGGGACTGAGTTGGTGGCTAGAGACATCTCTCGAAGAGGAAGAACCCATACAGATTGTCATTGTGATCAGCTTCTTCGAAGAGGAGGAATTAACATTCAGAGGGAGTCTGACAAACCAACAAAGGCAACCTTGGACGAGGAGGTCAGGAGGTTGATGCAAGTACTTGGAGCTTCAAAGGGAGTCACATCATCATTTGTTGCAATGAATATTTCTCTGTAACAAAGAAGTATGAGGTGAAGGCCCTTGTAGTGTATATTTCTCTGTGACGGAGAAGTATGAGGTGAAAGCCCTTGTAGTATATATTTCTCTATGATGGAGAAGTATGAGGTGAAAGCCCTTGTAGTGTATATTTCTCTGAGACGAAGAAATATGAGGTGTGAGCCCTTGTCCATCTCTGAGACGAAGATGTGGTTCTTTCCACAAATGGGAGTAACCATGGTGGACGTCATGTTGAGAGACTCCATGACGACATCACATCGAGAGACTCTGTGATGAACTCTTTGTACTTGTGTTTTTCCACACATGGGAGTAGCCATGGTGGTCATCATGTTGAGAGACTCCATGATGACATCATGTTGAGAGACTCCGTGATGGGCACTTGTACGTGTGTTTCTTTCCACACATGGGAGTAGCCATGGTGGACGTCATGTTGAGAGACTCCATGACGACATCACGTTGAGGGACTCCGTGATGAACCTTTGAGCTTTCCACAAATGGGTGTAGCCATTGTGGGCATCATGTTGAGGGACTCCATGACAAGGATATCTGGAAAATACCTCGCTAGCTAAGAGGGACTGTTAGTGTTTGTAGTTTAGGAAGATAAAGGCAAGTCGGCCTTAATCACAAATTATACTATTTCTTGAAAGGATCGCATTGTATATATAGAAGGAGATGATCATCAAGTCTTTCACATTTTTCTACAGAGCAGAAGTTCGCCCTTCAACAGCAGATTACCATCTTGGAGAAGCAGATTGACTTCAAGAAGAACATATTTATATTTGCATTAAAGGATAGGTGCTATTATCCATTGTATTAATTCACCCTTGAGAAGGGTCTGATTGTAAAGCAGATTTCTGCTCTTATTCTGCACTTTCTGATATATGAGAGATATATTGTTGCTGGGTTTTTCTCCCTCAAGTAGTAGGGTTTTCCCAGGATAAATTCTGTGTTCTTTGCTCACTGTGTTGCTTTTTTTTTTCTGCTTATTCATTTCTGATCCTAAAACTAACACCTTGCATTGCGTTCATGGTGCCACTTTCCTTGCCTTTTCATGCCAAACCCCCCACCAAGTCCAACAACAGGTCACTCTAACTTTGCTCAACATCAATGCAAATGGTCTTCCTTGCCTCTGGCTGCACAGCCATCTGGGTTATCACCGTCGACTAGCCAGTCAATGGGTTGGTCGGTACTTGGTAACCATCAACTGGGTGGCCAATGGGTTAGTCATTGTCTGCTTACCACTCATCTATGTACTCCCAATGCCACAAGTGTCAAGAGTCAAGACAAATTCCCTCGACTGGCCCTTGTCATTTTGCTGCAGAGGAATCTCTCAAACTCGATCACAGCTTTAAGTCCCAGACACAGAGCCTCAGGTAAATGAAGACAATGCTCTCACTGATTGGGAACCAATTAAAAATGGAAAAGATTTTCCAAACAAACAGTGGGGTAACCCAGATGATCAGGACCCTCCTCCCAGCAGATTTCTAGCTTTGGCTACTTAGTGTTTTTAACCATTGACTTTAGGATCGTTTGATCTTGTAATTTCATTTCACTGTTGCAGTTGTTCCTTTTTTGGGGCAGCATGCTACTTTGTTTCATCAGATACAACACATTTAAAACTATGCAGATAAAACTAATTTGGCTACTGATAAATATGATAACATTGTAAATGTTTCATCTGACATTTATTCCACGTGTTTTAATGATGAATAGGAACTGAAAAGAATAGCATTTTTGTGTTCATCCTGTCCTCTCAAACCTGTTAACTCAAGGCCATTTTAAAAATTATCCATGGTACAAAGAAAATAACTCCAATGTGTCTTCACTAAGATCTATACAACTATCATACAACCACCCTCACTAGCAGAAATTCATGTAATTTGATCAAAGAATTAGACTTTGTCCTCCACTTTTTTGCTAATAATTAGGAGTGGGGATAGAAATTCCTTCCCCACTTTCTAAAGGAGGGGCCACTAGGTTGAAAAAATAAAAAGCTAAGAGACCACTTTTAATTAACATACCTCTACTCCTTTAGGTTGAGAACTCTATTGAATTGTCATATTACCTTGAATCCTAAGGTTTTATCTGTCACAATAATGCCAAATGTTTGAAGAATTGATGACAATTAGGTCATATTTTCCCCACCAACCATGATATACCAGCCAAATGTTGTCAACAACTGGACTGTAAAAGCAGATTAAAAAATATTTAAAAAAACCAGATAAAAAAAATATTAAAAAATAGAAAATTAAAACCATGGCAATTTCATTCTTTTAATTAGGTGCCAGATAGATTTTAGGCTTTGCAATGTTTTGACAACAGTTAGACTAATATTTAGATATCCTTTAATTATAATTTTATTTGACTAATTAAACATTAACGTCTTAATATTTAAGATATGCATATCACAATATTATATGTCCTGTTGCAGCCTATTGAACAAACAAAGACCAGTTAAATTCCTACTAGAGTTTGTGTTGTCCTTACTGATTTTCCATGAAATCCACTAAGCAACACATCCAAAGGTTTTTAATTTTGTTTTCAAGTCCAAAATGAGGGTCCTTAAACCCTTGGTAATAATGTTTGCAGAAATATCAACCATATCAAGTTTGGCCAAATTTGATGCAGAAAGTCTATGACCACACATACTTTGATCCACTAGGCAGAGAGTACAAATTCAGCAAAATATTAAGTTTGAATCAATTTAACTATGTTGGAAAAACTTGGATGAGTTTCTCAAAATTGACCAGATACAGAACAAATTTGAAAAGAACGACTCTTGAAATATATAAAAAGTGAATGCTAAAATTCAACTGCAGAACTTTGCCAATGTTTCCTGTGCCAGTTGAGAACAGAATTCCCAAGTCATGAAGTTAAAATTGTGCATGAAAAGATGCCCATCTAGCATCAATAAGCATTATATCCATACTGTTCACACTACTACCATTCAACACCCAAGGAATCCTGATGTCTTGCAAATTTTATAAAATCTAACCAGAAATGATGCCTGTAGAGATTATATATAGATGAGACAAAAAAATTCTTACCTCCAGATTTTGAGTATATCGTCCAAGCACAGCATAAGCAAGCTTGCGCATACTTTCATTGGGAGAAGATAAGCTAGCAAATGCTAAACCAAGTAGCCCCAAGCGAGAAAAATCCATAGGTTCAATGTATCTGACTGCCAATGCATGTAATGAGAATTCCAAAAGGAAGGCCGGATCATAACAAACAATGCATGGACTATTCAAAGATGGCCTTTCTTCAGTTTCCTGAGAACATGAACGTGTTGTCACACATACAGAAAATTCATGTGATCAAAAAATAAAAGAAAAGCACTTGCATCCAAACATTAAAATTGTTCCACATTTACCAAAACAAAAATTTAAGAATTCGTGATAGAATTTTTGTATGGCTTTCCTTGATTTTGAGAAGGTTTGTGATCACATAGAATGCCCTTTAGTATGTTTCAAGTGTTGATGTTAGTACAGCGTCGGTCTGCACTTCCCAAGAGAAATATATTAAATGAATATCAACTAAAGCATGGGCCGACCCTATATTGAGTTATATCATTTACTTGTTGACTGGCCGACCTAGATTGTATTTATTCATTTATCATTATTTGTATAATGGCCGACCTAAATGAAGAGGCGCCAAGAAGATATATATACAAGGTTACTTTTGGTCATTGAATATAATACGAATAAAAAGAGAAAGTTCGCTATTATGATTAAGGCAGAAGTTCGCAATTACATGAAGAGCAGAGTTCATACTTGAGTAGAATTCGCAGTCCTAGAAGAAGCTCATACTTGAACAGCAGATGAATTCGCATTCATAGAAGAAGTTCATACTTAATCAGCAGATCATCATTCCTATAGCAGCAGACTGTTCTTCAAGGAAGAGCAGATTCATTTGTATCTAAGCATCAAGGAAAAGTGCGAAATCCTTAGCCATTGCTGGGCTGTGTTGTAAGCAGATTTCTGTCATTATCATATATATATAAGAGAATCATTGCTGGGTTTTTTTCCGTCAAGAGGAGGGTTTTCCCAGGGTATCTTGTTGTGTTCATTGTCTTATGTGTTGCATTTCTTTTGTACAATTGATTATTTAATCTGATGTAAGAAACACTAACATCAAGGGCTTTGGTACTTCAAGAGAAATTTTGTAGAATGGTCTTTATCATGTTAAAAGATGCTTCTGCTCGAGTGGAAACCAATGGTTTCCTATCTGATTCCATTCTCCTACAGTGTCCATTAGACAAGGATGCCCTTTGGCCCCATATTATTTGTGCTGGCTGCTGAAGTCTTGCATTACTTGTTAAGAGATTCTGCAATTACCCCCCTCTTATTGCATCAAGGCTTCCTGAACTGATTAATCTGCAGTTTGCAAATAATACCACTCTTTTGTCAGGTGGATAAATAGAATCTTTCCCATTTCTCTTTTAGACTTGGGCTTAACTGTTCTGCTTCTAGTTCAAGGATCTCGTCTAAAGTCTCAGGTCTTGAGCTAGGCAGAAACTCTCCAACTGATTTGGAAAAAATTGGGTGGGTATAGGATGGTCCTTGTAAAATGCTTAGCTATTTGGGTACTCCTGCTGCTCTCTCCCCCTCCCTTAGCAACATGTGGTAGTGGATGTTTGACAAAATTGATAAAAAAGTGATTAAGTGGCAGTCATATGTTGTCTCTGGCAAGCAGGTTTCAAGTAAGTTAGAAAGTTTTGTCTTCTTATAAAATCTAGTATGCTTCTGCTTTGCTGTTTTGTAATTCACTTATTGAAAAACTGCACAGACTAGTCAAGGACTTCCTGTGGTCTAATGGGAAGGGAAATAAGAGAAGGCATGCTGTGGCTTGGAAATGGTGTAGTTTTCCTCACAGATACAGTGGATTGGGACTTTAACATTTTAATTTTTAAAGTTTCAGGGTACTGTGCTGACTGTTAAATGGGTTATAAGGTCTCTTGTGGAAGATGAGGCATCAAAAATTCTGATTGGATACAATATTTCTGCTGGAGTTCCTCAGAAAAAGAAAAATTAGAAAGGACTTTGACCCCTTGATTTGCTGTTTGGTTCTTTTCTTGTAATGTTAGCTAGGTCTTCAGTGTCTTGTGGTATTTGGAAAGTCTGGGAATCTGCTAAGCAGCTTTTGTGTGGTCATGAATTTTTTCCTAGTAGGGCCAACACTTGTCAAGGATTTAGGTCCCCCTGGAAAAATCTCTCCTGTAACAATTAACTCTTAGCACTTATTGGGGGCTATTCTGTTAGCTGGTAGTTCTTTAAGGGGATTCAGACTTTTGTTGATATAGAAAATCAGGGCTTTCTTCTCTCTTGGGGTGAATTAATGAATAAAGTATGTGCTCCTGATTCTCATAGAAGAAAACATGTTATGCTTTTCAAATCCTTTTATAGATTCGTTCAGAGTGTGTCTATCTCCTACAATACTGAGGTTTAGAGCAATGTGAAGTGGGGTGAGGGTCCTCCCCTTCTGGTGATTGTTAATGCTACTCTTTATGACAAACATCCTCTTTCTAAGGAGGCTTCTGTTCTTTTGAATTGTTTATGGGGGCTTGATAACTCACCTAAAATATGGCAAGTCAGATTAGGCTTGATCTGATCATCCCCTATTGAACCTAGGAAATCCTCTTTTATATGGCTCCTTCTTTCGCAGAAGCTTTCTGTAGCTTTTTCTTTGTCCTCTTATGGTGTGTCTGTGAATCCAGGTTTGCTGCAGAATGTGGAAGAAACCTATTACCATGTATTAACGACTAAATTTGCCAAAAATGGTGAGGAATGTGTTTTTAGGTGGCTTTGCCTTGTCTGCTGATAAAAAATCTATTTCTTGGTCTGACATTTTGTTTGGTTTTCACTTTTCAATGTAATAAGAAGTTAAATGCTTTTCATAGAAAATTGTCACTTGTTGCATCTACTAAGGTCCTATGGATTTTGTGCAGGGCAAGGAATATTGAGTTAATTCAGGGTATAAAGAGGTCACTTATGGACTTCAGCTGTGAGGTAACTCTCTCTTCTGTTCTTTTGCAGGTGAAGGAATATTGAGTTATTTCAGGGTATAAAGAGGTCACTTATGGACTTCAGCTGTGAGATGACTCTCTCTTCTGTTCTTTTGCAGGTGCCATTGATGCTGAAAGTGCCAAAGAGTGAATTCCAAAATTTTCTTGTCCAAGGATCCATGACTGTATAAAGAGTATTTGAATGCCACTGTTGTTGACTCTAGTCAAAAATCAGAGGGTAACAATGGAGCGTCTACCTCTGCTGGAGAAAAGTGTTCCAATCTTCCAGTAATGTTGAAGTTGCTGATCCTGAATTGCTTGATCAGTTATAGAAGCTGCTTTGAACCAAATGGAGGAAGATTTAGAAAAGTTTGAAGACAGAGAGATGAAACAGACAGATACTTACTTATATAAGAAGGCTAAGACTTCCTTGTTTGACTCTGCTGCCTGTGCTGATCTCACCTGGGTGAGAAGTTTACTTGAATAACATGCTGATTTTCTGTTTAATTCATCAACCAGAATGCTAAAGACTTATTGGCTCTGATTGTTCTGCTGTATATTGTTGAGTTTTCCAGTACTTTGTCTTAGCTGACATTCCTAAATGAATATGGTTATAAAATATTGTAATCTGTAAGGTTGTTCTGAAGCTGCCTACTTGGGGCCTGTTCCTTCTTTATTCTGACTTCCTGTGTGAGACTTGGACTGTCTTTATTTGGTTTCTCACTCTTTGAGGACTTGCATGTTGGGCATATTTGTTACATAATTTTGGTTCACTTTCAGTGTAGTGAAAAAAGAAAAAAATTAAAATTCATCTAAAATCCAGCTCTATACTTTTTGACAAAAGAGCAGGTCAGGCAACCGTAAATAATAATAGATATATAAGACCTATATTTTACCATTCAGCCTACACTGTGCTTAACAGTAATCTCAGATATTAAGGTGCTAAAGAATATGTTTCAATTCCTCCTAAAGAGTAGGGTGTGCTGTCAAATGAAAGGAAAAATACCATGACCAACAAATTTTAAAATGAGTCTCACATTTGGAATGGGCAAATCAGGAGCATTAAAAAAATTCAACACAATCCAGCATCTCATTGGCTTTTCCTTGTGCAGTAGCCACATCCAAATTTTAAAACTGAGGATCAAATTCATGCAACTCCTTTTTAAGGAAAGAACAAATGCCCCTAGCAACAAAAAAAACACTGAAGAACATATATCCTCTAGGCTTTAGTGTGACATACTAGTTAAAAGCAAAAGCTTAAGTACCAATCTACAGCATAACTTACAAGAGTTATATTCTTGAAGCTCCCCTCTGCAAATTTGGCTAGATCTAAGGGTCCATCCCACGCACTTCTGTTAAAAGGAAAGTACAGGATAGTTTCACCACAGACCTTTGGGTCTATTAATAGATTATCCCTAAAGTCCCTCTTGTGTTCTTCTGTTGTTTCCTGATCAACAGAGCTGTATTCTGACAACAATCTCTCATCATACTGTCGTCTTCGTCTTTTCAACGCAGCTTCACCCCAAAGGTAGTCCATTTCAGACAAGCCACGGAAATTTTTCATACTGAAACATTCAATTTCATGCAAAAAGCTGTAAATTTCCAGGTCACAGTCATTTATTGTAGCACCATAACCTGCTAATAATAAAGAAACTAATTCTTTTGTGTTCATAAATGTTTCCCCTGATCCACTCAAACAACAACACTGAACCCTGACAAGATACAACATCCTCAATAGCTTAACAACTTCTAACTTCTTCTTCTCTGCAAAATATAAGTCTTCTCCGTTGCTAGTTGAAAGTTTCCTTGTTTCCCTACTGTGAACACTCGGATAAATTGTCATATTCTCACTGTTAAGAGCCCCGCGTTGACCAGGACATGAAAGTGCAGGCAAGTTTAATATGCCAGCCAAAGACTTGAACATTGTTCCTTTATCAGACTGACCATGAGACTGTGAAGATTCAAAGCTTTTTGAAAGAATGGTGGATATAAACTGAGAATGTGCCATCAGAAATTTTAAGGCATCTTCAGCAAATTGAACAACAACATCAGAGTCATTTCCCTTTACTGACAGAAGAAGAAGAACACAACGTAAGGTTTTCAATGCCAAGCAATTCTCAAACCTATGGAGAAAAATTGATTTAGTGAAAGCTTTCAACGAAGGAAGATACTGAATTTTAACAGACTGAATGCCTATTTCTTTGGACACATCAACCAAGTTACTTAGTATTGTCTTCTCCATGAAGTTCAACAAGTTGGCTTGGTTCCTGCTTTCCATAACACCAAATGTTTGAGACTGGATGGGCAAATGTTGAAAGATTGCATCTAGAGAGCTAATCAAACAGTTGATAAACCTAGCATACTCAGATGTTTGCATTTTCCACTCAAGAACATCAGACTCGGTTATTTTACCTGGACTACATTTGGTTACACCATTTTGCAGTTGTTCATCAGAATTCCTTTCTTGATGCACATTCAAACAAGCAGATTTTGGGAACAATAGCCACCTTGCCAAGCTGACTTTAGCAATTACTCTGTTCACCACATTTAAC
This sequence comes from Sequoiadendron giganteum, assembly GCA_007115665.2. Taxonomy (NCBI): domain Eukaryota; kingdom Viridiplantae; phylum Streptophyta; class Pinopsida; order Cupressales; family Cupressaceae; genus Sequoiadendron; species Sequoiadendron giganteum. The sequence continues at coordinate 151,969,517 of CM021109.1, read as the reverse complement.
ATCTCTTTGAAAGGAAAAACACTGACATCATTTTTAAAGCAATCCAGAAGACAACGGATATTTGAAAGAATGCAAGTAAAAAATTTCCTCCTTTTTTTGCGTAATTTTTCTAAACTAGGAAAAGCCTTCAGCATAAGGATGGCTTGCCCAAGTAGAGTGTCTCGGAAATAGCAGACAAAATCTTCCGTAGTCATATATCTCTCTTCATCATACTCTAAAATGTCAAATTCTTTAGGATATGTGTACTCATCCCACTTCATGAATCCTTTCCAGAGAAAATTAAAATAATAAACTGTGATTCTCTTGAATGACTGTAAAAATGAAGCTCCTGCTCTCCTTGAATTTGAAGAAATGTATCTTAGTGTAACAGGCAGAAGTACAAGGAAATCCTTTTCTGATAATTTAAAATCAATGTTTTCTTCCAGATAATTCTCATCAATTATAAGGTCATTTTTTAGATGAATTAGATGTATAGCTGGAAGATCAGTAGTCATAATAGCCTCAATCAGTTCACCATAAATAGTCAAATGCAGATTACTTATCTGTGTCAAGAGAAGCAATATCTCTGCTTTCACCTGATTTGTATTAAATATGCAATATTTGACCAATTCTATGGGCGTAATGACACTCAGGTGGGCCAAAAATATTCCAATTGGTAACAGAAAGGGGGGTATAATTGCACCCGTTTGTACATGCAATGCTTTCATAGCTGCAAGCAAACAAAGTTCCGAAGTTTTGGAATTCTGTTTGATAGCTACTTCAACCATTTTTATATACACTTCTCGAACTAAATTTGCATCAAAAGTTTGACCCTCCAAATCCCAAAAGAACTTTTGAATACAAGCATCTCCCTTAGCCTGATTCAAATAAGCATGAAACATTTCAAAAGCTGCAGTCCCAAAGTACAGACCAATATCCAAATAAGAAATATTTGGGCTTGGAACAGAGGTTGCATTTTCCATATGTTCATAGATGTCATTAAAAAACAACCAATGCACTAATTCAAGTAAACTGAAAGGGGATACAAATGGACTTAAAACAGAAAGCACATAAAATGAAGGTAAAGGAGATATTTCATAAGAAATTTCTCTCATCCTCTTAGCAATCTCCATTTTAAAAACTGCAAACGACTGTGAAATGAGAGGTTTGGAAGACACTACAATGGCTTTGCAAAATGATTCCCACTGATTTAAGGCTTGACCTTTATTGATTTTACACTGGGAAGATACAAACCCCATCAGGGTCATCAATATATTGAGTATGCCATTATCAATTGCATGAACCTTCTCCTGACATAGACCCAAAAATATCTTCCAACTTGTCTGACCAGTTTTTCTCTGCCATTGATTGCAATGCAAGTTCATATGCTGTGTATCACAATTTTCTAAGCCTTGAGTATTCTTTGAAATAGAGTCGCACATCCATTTATGCATGAACATGTTTATTGCAGGATGCACTAAAACTGTATGAATTATTTCTTCAATAGAGATAATATCCAAACCAACATCAAGTCTATCTGTACAACGATCACTCCAGAACACCTCTATAGCATGAACCAGAAGATTCCTTAGGAGAAAAAAGCAAGTTTCTAGTTGCTCTTTTGAATCTGCCCCTTCACTCCATGATGATTCTATTTGTAGAATCCAATGCAGAATCAGCTGTAGCATGTTAATGTAATCACATGAAACCTCAGTTAATTTTGCCTCCAGAATGCCTTTCATGGACATGCAACTCAAAAGCCTTGATTGGTAAGTATTTGCACTTAACATAAACAAAGCAGAAAAGGGTATAGATCGGATAAATGAAGCAAAAGAAACAGCAGCCTGATCATTAGAACATGCATCACCAATGGAAACAGACAGCAACTGTGTCTCTGTACTTTCATGTCTCGTTTGGTTAAGTTTGAACCCATCATCCACAGAAGAATCCTGATTATCAACTTGATGTACTTGAAGATTAGTATTATCTCTATTTGTCAGATAAAGATTTCCAGCAAGCTTCAGACCCAATGAGAAATAATCAGCCCAGGCCTCAGCAATTCTACCAAAAAGTTCTCTGTGTGCACATAACAAAGCCAGCAAGACAGAATAGTTCTTTCCACAAACTTTATGGCAGAATGTAACAAGGGAAGGAAAGTTTTCTACTATTTCCTTGGGCGTTGCAGATACTATGGAGGATGCAAATGCAGTTGCTGTGCCAAGTGTCCACTCACAATCTGCATTTTCTACAACTGACAGCACTTGGGGAAGAGACTGTTGCATGGTAGGATTGCCTTTGCTCAAAAATTGATTATCTATTGATTCCAAGCTGGATCTAGTTTGCTCTTTGGATAATATACCTTGGGCAAAAAGAAGCAAACTTCTCAATGGACTCCATTCACAAAGAAAATCTTCTGAACCGTGATCAGATTGATATGCTTGCTCAACTTTCCGAAGCAAAGTAGTCACAATTGTGAAAGATAATGCCCTTTTATTAGCCTGGCAAGGATAAATCCACTGGTCAACATAAGCATCTGAATTCAAACTTGGAATAAACTGTATGAATCAGAACAGATACATACCTGAGCCTGTAAGAAAAAGTTCATCACACTGGCCACATAGAATGAAATCATTGTCCGGTGGGCGAGCTTCTGACTTTTGGAACTTGACTCAACAACTCGAAGGCACTTTTGCAAGACACAGATCACAAGAGGACTAAAACATGGAGGTGCAAAATCTGCATAATATTTAATGAATAACAGTCATAAAATCAAAAATAAAAGAGGAAATGAAAAGACTAGTTATTATACAGGCCCAGCTCATAGTATTCACTTTTCAGGATGAAAATGTGGATTGGGGCTTAACATTTGTTTTCCATAATTCATCGTGCATCTGCAACAACTCATCAAAGGATAAGAAAACCATATAATGTTTGGAACAAGGCCGTTACTTTCTTCAAGTCAAATGGATAAAGTCACTTAAAAAAATTCATTTAATCTTTGAATAAAAATATAATAAGTGCTACAGTGAAACCCAAGACAGAAATCATTCTAGATATTTTCTAACAGAAACAAACGAACATGAAATGGTAGGTAAGGGGCATAAAACAGTCAAAAAGATACTTCTCACTAGAAAAGTGAACACAATAAAACCACAAGAGGCAACATTACTTAACCTTCAACTCTAGTAACTCGGAGGAGTCAGAACCTTCAGTGCACTAGGAATTTGAAATGAAAAACCTTATTACACATGGGCTAACAACATGAAACATGATTTTCAAGACACCCAAACATTTAATAATGAACGACAAAATTTATATACAAAGAAAAAGGTAATGATGAAACTTGAAAGAACTTTTAAAAAATCAAATACAACTGAAAATAAAGTATGACAGTTGAACAAGAGTCTACAGAGGTTGCAAATAGTTATAAGGTGATTAATGTACCTTGGGATCAGATGTGATTGAAATGAGCTCATAAGAAAATAGGTTTCAACTTTGAAAGTGAAAAAACTGCCAGTTGTAGCATGGTGGTGGTTTCCAAATTGCCAATTGCAGCAGGTGGTAGTTACAATTTACAAATGTGTCTTGGAGATTATGGAACCATCATGACGTTTGTAGATGTGTCAGAGTAGTTGTGGAACCACAACAATGTTTTCGCCTAAAGGCAATGATCTTGCATTATCTCATCTGGCAGTTTTGCCAAAAAAACCTTGAATGTTCAAGGGATGGTTTCAAAACAATGTCTCTTTCACTTCTTTAGCTTTTTAACTTTTGTTTCAGACATAACTTGTAATGTATAAATACACCTGCACCTGCAAGGCTCATTGTAAAGAAATCTACTTGAAGCTAATTGAGGGCAATCAGCTAGTTCTTCTTGGTAGAATGCAGTAGAGTGGTGTGTTTTTAGCAAGTTGCAGAGCAATGCAAGTGTTTGGATATGTGGTTTTAGAGGCGAATGTTCTTGAAGCCCTCAAGAAGGCAGTAAACTCATAATTGAAGCATAAACAGAAGCTAGAGAAGAAAAATTGCCTTAATCTTGAGGAATTTCATCCCATGTTAGATTCTTCCGGGTAATCTTGTGTGTTTGTGTTCAATTTTTTTGTTGTGTTTCAGTTCTTGTTGAATGCAACAACCATCATTAGTTGATTTCAGCATTTTCTAGGCAAACAGAGAAAAGACAACAACCTTATTGATCAAGTCCTTAATTTGAAAAAATCAGATCCATGTTGATAAATTAGCTAAGGGCTATCTATGCTATTTATGGATCACTGAGTACCAAATTTTTAACATAAATAGGCAAATTAAATGAAGATGCCCGGATCTGATAAATAATTTCATAAGACAACTGCATTCTTGCATCAACAAAGGAGAAAAATATGAACAAATTCTCTTTCTTCAGAAAAAAGATGAACAAGCATCAAGATTGACTTAAATTATCAGCAAGTTCCAAGGGACCTATTGCTGATATAAAATCTCCAAAATGTTGGTGCCATGACCAAATCCATTATGACATTGGTCCACCCAAAAGATGTATTGATAATGAGGTAGACAAATCATACCAGATAGCTTCATCCCTCCATAAATAACAAAAATGCTTGCCTCATAAGAAATTCCAGGCTAAAATAAATTGCAAATGTCTACGCTACAACAAGAAGCGTGGCTTAAGTTATCAAAAGACCTAACATGCAATAAGAGCACAGATGTGATTATTATCTATCTATATCTAGCCATGTTATGATTGTGAAAGTACGCATTGTTACCATTAGGTAAGTCCAGTAATTGCATTCAGCAAGAAATAAAGACTAGAAGCACCAATCTGCATACCTCCCCTTGAACTAATAGTAGAGAGAAGGCAATGTAGTTCATCGAGATACTTGAATAAATTCTTGCCAACTGTAGATACAGCATCACATAAGAATTCCACCACTGTGGAGGTTAAACCCCCAGACATATCACTGATTTTGCATTCATGCAAATGTATTTCTTGGCTTTCCTTGATGACCACCTCTGCAGAGTTCTGAACGAACAAGAAGGAAAACCAAACTTCAATTTCTCCTTTGTTTTTCTCAAATGCATTGGTGCTTAACATCGCTCTATATGCCAACAGGTGAGCATACCTTCTCACATCTTTTGCTGGAGAATACAACATCAACTTCAGTAATGGCCGCAAGTATTTATAGAGTTGTCCTGTGATGGCCCCAGGGCTTTCAAATCCTGGGGAAGGGAGATTTAACCCTCCTGTAGCTTCTACTAGCAGAGATAAAATAGCCTTTTGATGGGAAGTGGATAAGTGCAATGGCTCCTCTGGGAGAAGTTTGAAAGCATCAAAAGAACACTCACTTGTTGCAATGGGTAATGTCCTCTACAAAATGCAAGAATATAACCAAACTGATCAGCCCTTCAAAATCATCTGAAATGCAATATCTACTAGCCCCAAAGAATGAACTAATTTCAAGAAATGAAAGAACCTTCAACTATGGAATGACAAAGAACACTAGATAAAGAAAATGGTGTAGCTACCACAATGAAATAAAGCTCAACTCAGAGAAATACATATTAATACTTCTTTCATTCACCTTGCCACTCAAAATAAAACTGATAATAAAAAGCAACTCTACTAAATTTTTCAACTTTTCATGAATAAAAAATACCAGAAATTCAAATTTACGACAATTGTGCTAAATCGACATCAAAAATACATTTGAAGTCTTTGTTTGATATCTCCACAATTTATTTGGAATAGATAGTTGTATGAAAATTGAGGACTCTCATACCCAACATTTGAAAAGGAATTGGTCAAGCATTATGATAACTCCATATTTAGCAACTCCTTTCAGTCAGCTTGTTAAGCTTCACCAAACAGGCACAGTTGACAACTACATTCAACAGTATCTAACATTAAGCTTGTTATTAAGTGATCTACCAAAGAAGCAAAAGCTAGATCTGTTTGTAAGTAGTCTCAAGGATGTAATTCGACATGAGGTACAACTTTTTGAGCCTATAGATATAAATTAGGCTATGGTGAAAGCTCATATAATATACAGTAAACAACTAGCTGTCAAGAAAGAATTGCTTACAAGCTTTCGAGATCATAGCACTCCAACCTTTTTTCCTCCAGAGCCAATTGGGTTGACATTTCAGCAAATGGACAAAAAGAAGGACAAATGTTTATGATTTAACTATGACAGCAAATTCAATACAGGCCATAGAAGTGCAGAAAGAAAATTATTCTACATTGAGGGAACACCAAACAAGGAAGAGGAACAGAACTTACAGCCAGAGATAGAACAAGTGAAACAACTGTTAGACTAGCCTACCATTTCTTGTCATTCTTTTTCAGGTGTCACCACTCCACAAACACTCAAGATAAAAGGATTCTTTAAGAAGTAGAGACTCACAGTACTGATTAATTGTTGATGGTTGTATGGTCCTGTTGTGACCTATTTCACACATCGCCCCATTGCAAATGGGGACCCCCAAGTTTTGGTTTCGCCCCCTGCATTGCTAGCTTAGAGTTCAGAATTTGGGTAGGTTTTTGAGGGTCAGTCCAGCCAAGTTAAGAGTTTGAACCCGTTTGTGTGCCTAAACATCATGGAAGGGCTTGGAAGGTCCGGAAGATGAGGATCGCCTGTGCTTTTGGTCATTTCTGACACTTCCTATTTTTTAGGGATGCTTTTTGTTTTTTCTATTTTTAGAAAGTTTCTATTTTTGGAAAGTTTCTATTTTGGGATCCAACTGAGCATGAAGTCAGTACGCCTCCAGAAGTCATCATGAAAATCAAGGTGAATGGTGAAAAGTTTGCGAAAATGGCTAAGTCTGGCAAAGTGCACCCATGAGAAGGAATGGCAGGCCAAGCATGAAGTCCGCCCTTGCCTTTGGCATGCCAAAGACAGGCAATGGTGAGCCAAGGCTGAAGTCCGTCCATGGCTTGAGGAAGCATGAAGTCCGCCCTAGAAGAAAGTGGCAAGACAAAGGGTCAAGTCCGCCCTAGGAAGGAAGGACGGACGGCGAGAGAAGAGGCCAAGTCCGCCCATGGCTTGAGGAGGGGTGAAGTCCACCCTAGGCACAAGGAAGCATGAAGTCCGCCCCTGGCAAACCAAGGTCAAAGTCCGCCCCAAAAGTCAATGGAAGCAAGCCTCCAAAGTCTGCCCAAGCCAAGTGAGTGGCAAGACAAGGGGTGAAGTCCGCCCAAGGTAGAAGAAGAGGTAAAGTACGCCATGGCAAGGAGACTCTCCAAGTCCGCACTTAGACAAGGCAAGACCAAAATGCGCTCATGGCAAGGAAGAAGCCCAAGTCCGCCATAGAGAGAAGGGTAAGTGGAATGAACAAGTGCCAAGTCCGCCCTTAGACAAGGCAAGGATAAAATGCGCCACGAAAATCACTCCTCGACGTAACAGAATGAAATTCTTTGGCAGGGAAGGAAGAGTTAAGGCAAGGCAAACACGAAGGCCATCCCTCTCAACTTGAATAAATTCCTAAGGCATGATAAAAAAAATAGCAAAGTGGCAAAGAAATCTCCAAGTCCGCCTAACCCAGAAGGAGAGAGAAAGTGAATTGTTTGGCTAAATATAAACGTCCAGAGAGGCCAGAAGTCCGCCCAGAGAGTTGAAAATTGGCAGACGAGTTATTAAGCACATTTTGCCTAGGCAGACAATTGGCAAATAAAATATTTGGCCACAGACAAACGAGTTTAGCCATGTATCAGTTTTAAACAGGTTGGAATTTTAATATTTTAATATTTTTAATTATTTCCCAACACTTAGGGAATTTTAATTAAAAATTCGAAATCTGGAGATTACTTGGAAGATTAAATTATTTCACCTTAGGCAAAATTAAATTTGCCAGGATTCGAGGATTAAACATGTTGGGAAATTAATTTTGATAATTAATTTAATATCATTCGATATTTTTCCAACACTTAGGCAAATTTTTAAAGAAAGCTGAAGATTTCAGGCAAAGGTGGCGCCATGGGAAAATTAGAAACTTGCCTCAGTGACTACGAGAAAAATTAGAAACTTGCTAATCGGAGAAGAGAAAACGATTCTAAAATTGAAAGAAACTCAAGAAAATGAAAATTCCTTTAGAAAATCGCACTTCTTAGCCATAAAATGAGTTTCAGCAACTCATTTTTCACAATTTCGATTGAGAAGAAGTTATCTCTCTCAAATCTGCAAAGAGTAATTTTTGAAGGAAAGGATAGTGAGAATAACGTTGCTTCGTGAGTGGAAGAAGTAATTTCGTGTCAGAATACGTGATTTTTGGAAAAAAATAAATTATTTCTTTGCTGAAAGTCGCACTTCTCAGCAGATTGGCGCACTTTCTCTGTCAAATTTTCAGAAATTTTAATTCATTTGCAGCCAGAGGACGATCTCGGAGGTTTGGAAATTCATTGACAACACTTTCCTACCCTTTTCTAACTTCTACTTTCATTCTGGCACAAGATTTATTCAATGCTTGGTGAATTTATTTACTTTCAGCTTGCTTTTTCACAGAAATTTTACTTTAAACAAGCTGAAAGTGCGATTTTATCAAGTAAACATCTCGGAATAAATTAATTTTTAAAAAGGTCTCATATTAATGTTAAGTATTTTACACTTGCAGGTGGATGACCAATGAGGGAGAGCCGTCCAGACAAACGCTCATGAAGTTCGCCAGCAAAGGCTCGCAACCGAAGTCCAAGATAAAGTCAAAATGGAAAAATATTACGAACACCAACCTTGGGCATATCAACCTCAAAGAATTCAAGCAAAGGATGTACAGGCACGACGGATTCTTGCCGACACGTATCGCCTGAAGGATGATGAGAAACGGGATTGTTCAAGCTGTCGGATTCCCGCCTGCGATTGAGTGTGCTGAGCTGATGGTAGAATGCGCCCTCCACTATGACGCTGAAGAAAGGCGGATTGTTGCACCCGATGGAAGAATACTGGCTCATCTAGGAGAGTTGGCCATATAGGAGGCTTTTGGCATTCCCACATATCCCAAGACCGTCTACAAAACCAAGGAGAATGCAAAGAGGCTGTATGATGAAAAGTTGGACCTCTGTGCCACCAACATCAATAAGTCATGGCTGGACAAACCGAGAGCGTCAGCCAAAAAGATGTCGAAGAAGCTATTGCACACAAACTTCAAGGAAGTCTACGGGGATATTATTGTCCTACTGAACAGGATAGTTGGCAACCCTTTGGGAGCACCCTTCAAGACCTGGATGTATTATTTTATTGAGGATATCACAGAAGGGGTCAAAATGTTCAACTGGTCGCGCATGATAAGCAACAGCCTCCATGAGCAGTTGGTTAACCTGGAGAAGACCAAGACTTTCTATATGAGTTCCTATGTCATCTACATGTTGGCAAGGACGTACAGGTATGCAAGCTTGATCTGCAAAGGCACAGTTGGCAACGACGAAAATGAGCTAAAGTCTTACGACTGCTACCCACAGTTGCAGTTGAGTGAGAAGTCCCACTTGAGGCGGGCACATGATGCCTTCCTCATGTACATAACGAGGACACTTTAGGGAGGGACACACCAACGGCTCACTCATGAGGCCAAAAGTCTAATAGGCAAATACGGATCTTGGTTCAACCAATATCTGAGGTATACATATATCAAAATCCAGGGATTCACTGGGAATCCATACCAATTGCCTATCTTTCCTACAAACAAGATGATCTTGCTTGAAGTACTACGACAGTTGAAGGAATACCAAAGCTTCCAGAGGATGAAGCAGAAGGCGACAGTCACCTTTCCCTTCTTTATAGGGAACATGTTGGAGACATGTCCGTCAACATAGGTAGCTAAGAGCGCCAGGCTTGAAATTCAGCATTACCCCTTTGCTACGTATCCATCCAGTGACCACTTCGACCCACATCATCACATTAAGACGGTGGATGGGAGAAGATATAAGCATAGGGTTGAATTAGAAGACTTATGGGCAGACGCTGCAGATGAGTTCGAGGTCAAACGGAGAATGTGGTCTAGGCTGCCTGTTAGCTTGATCAGGACGACTGAGCCTTGTCGAGTACCTGATCAGTTGGAGGAGGATGGAAAGCAAGTGCAACCATACCTTGACGAGAGCTTGCCATTGCCTGCGGTCAGATGGTCAGAACTTGAACATGCTGACTTGAACACGCTGATGAGACCGGTCGTCAAATACACCCAATGGTGGGTTGACCAACAGATCCAGGAACTCAGTCGGATGAAGGTGACGCTGACTTATGATATGTTGAGCGAGATGGAATCATACTCTTCTAATGCGGAGGCATCTTAGGTTGTAGACATGATAGAGGCCACTACTTCCAAGAAAAGGAAGGAGATAGTTGTAGGCAAGGAGCCGGCTCAGAAGCAAACAAGGGTAGAGTCTTCACGCTCTGCCGCATCTAGAAACATCGAGGAGATCCTGGCTACCATTGATGCTTCATTGGCCGACATTAGAGATCCTTCTCCGATTCTTGAAGACAATATGGAACCTCAGCCGAACGATGATGAACCGCCATCTCCCACGGGCATAGAGATACTGGGGTCTGATGATGATATAGGCGCCCAAAATGATGACTTCCAAGAGGGAATGATTTCAACCCTTCGAGGAATTTTGGACGCTCCCGACGGAGAAGATATGCCGGAAGAAGATGGCGTGGAACAGCTCACAATCCCGGACTGGCTGAAGGAAAGGATGAAAATATAGGTGCCAGTGGAAGAGCAGGAAGAAGATTATACGGTAGACTTCTTGGCCAAACTTACACAAACTTCAGTCAGGAAGCCAGCCAAGAAGTTCTCGACCATACAGAGGGATGAGGATGGCAACCGAACCGTGCAGATTGCAAGGCCGACAATGGACAAGCCACAGGAAGACATAGCCCCACATGAGTACGCTGTCACCACCATTGACTTAGGCCCAACCACGAAGGGCCAGGAAGTTGAAGATTTGAACAATTCTGTGTCCACTATCAAGTCAAGGTTGGCGAAAGAGGTGGCGAAGAGGAAGGAGTGCCAACAGGAGATCGAGCGCTTGAGAGAGTACATCCAACATCTGATCAAGCCACTTGATCAAGATAACACAACGGCTCCCCTTCTCCCGAACTCTTCACAGGAGGCGAAGAAGGATATAGAAGAAGACAAGATCACGGCTAGGGAGGCTAAAGAGTGGATAGCCGTCAAAGGCACAGAAGCCGATGCATTCATGGAGAAGTTGACCTTGGTCTATGGTCAGGCCACTTCTTTACTCTCTAGACTGACAGCCTTGGCAGAAATGTGGGATGGCCTTCCGGATGTACAAGAAAGGATAATTCCTTGCCTTGGATTCTGAAAGGGATTCCAAAGCAAGAGCTGATAGATGGAGGCATCATTGCAGCAGGAGCAGCTTACGATTTCCACACTTGGTATTGGGCTTTGACAGCACGAGGGGAGGTCCTGGAAAGAATAAAGGCTGATGGGCTTAAGGTAGAAGAGCAAATTAGAGCAGTCCATACCAAGATCCTCAATATGGTAGTCGACATCCTGGACAGGGAGGTTATTCGGGAGAACGACTTGCAGCTGGAGGCTTTGAAGAAGAAGGTGCGAGAAGAATTCTTTTCCATCACTAGGCCTATCCTGAAGCAGAACTGGGCTAAAATGGCAAACTTCTTAGACATTTGGGAATCTTTTGGGAAGACTGAGCCAGAATGGGAGGACATCTTTGTCAAATGCGCCGAGAGTATGGATGGATTGGAGTTCAGGATCGGAATGCTTCCGCAGGTCACTATGGAAGAGGTTGCCTCAATCATGTCCAGATTCATCGAACACACGGCAACGCAGGAGGATAGGGATGGAATTCCTTGAAAATAGCTCCAAGCACCAACTCACCTTGTCAACTCTGAGTTCACTCATGTTATTTTGGGAAACCCTAATTAGGGTTTGTTTGTTTCAATCTTGGCCGTCGGCTCATTTTTAATCTGGGCTATTTATTCATTTTTTGGAGCTCTATATAAACTTGCATGCTCTCATTTTCAATTTGTGAAGTGAGTTGTATGAAATTGTTGCGATAAGACTATTTCTGTTTATAAAAGCTCTAATACATGATTTGTTTAGAACCACTTTTGTTTTCAAATAGTGTGCAAGGTCTACATCTTCTCCTTCAACATTTAGAGTAGAGTTAAATTAGCATTTTCATTTGAATGTTTGTTAAGTGAATGATAGATTTGATAGTAGTGGTGGATGAAATTAAGCTCATACTTTTGTTGAATAGATGATTTGTATTCAATGTGTAAAGTTAGCCTGAGCTATTAAAGTTGTGGATGCTTAACCTCAGTTTGGATAATTACTAATTCAAACATGAAAACCATTATCACCCCCGTTGAAGATTGCACCCGCTTTGCGTGGTTGTCTGAAGGAGGCGAAACAAAGTGCGGTTACCCCATTTCATCTAATCATTGCCGTCTCTTGATTTCTTAGGAGTAGCTTAGACTTCTAAACCCTTGCCTTTTTGCATTTTTTTTGGAAAGTCTAAAATATCCGATAGAAAGAGCCTTCAATGATAAAACTGTCTAAGTCCTCAACTTGCAAGCAAATCTAATGTAAGTCCCCTTGTGATTACCAGCAAATCACAACGCCCACTGGCCTTATCCACATGTCATGACCTGACTAAAAGAAACATTGGAGTTATTGCATCATCTTCTTAAGTATTTGCAATCACTTTTCAAGAGAGGGTAGAGTGTCCTTGGGCATTTTATTCTGTGTATGGTGGGTATTCAAAACACACACCAACAAGTCCGTTGTTTAGGTAAGTGTCCCAACCATGAGTTAGAAATGGGTGATTATAAGTTGGACTATTGGAGAGCACTATGTTTGACATTCCCATGGGTAGTACCGATATAGTAAAAGGAGTATAATGGCTTACTAGAATGGCATCTATTGAGATTAATTTTCAGGATCTTTTCTAAGGTTTCAGTCTGAGGGCCGAACAAGAGAACTTTGGGGATTGCAAGCAAAAACCGTGCAAATGGTTAGCCATCATCAAATGAAAAAGTTGTTAAAAAAGGCTCTTCATGATTTGTGGCACAAATATATTAATTAGAGCTTTGGCTTTTGACAACTTAAGGTATCACCACCAACAGGTCTGTAGGCAGTGATTGACAAATATTTAGTGGTCTTCGGGGAGATCCTAAGGGTCTTCTCCCAAACCAAGATCATAACCATGCTCCACAACTTACTCTAGGGAGCCAAACCACCAACATTAGGCCTTAACACTGCCCATATACAGAAGGGTGAAATTGAAAGGATGGTTAACAAAATGCTAGAAGCAGGGATTATTTGTCACACTCAAAGTGTGTATTTATCTCTGGAGGTGATCGTTCATAAGGATGACAATTGGTGCATGTGTCAAGACTATCAGGAGTTCAATAAGCTCATTGTTAAAGATAAGTTTCCTAATCTTGTCATTGATGATTTTCTTAATGAATTAAATAGTGTTGTTTTCTTTACCAAACTAGATCTCAAATCCAGGTATCATCAAATCAGAATTGGACAACAAGACATTCCAAAGACTGCATTCCATACATGAGGGTCATTATGATTTCTTGGTCATGCCTTTTGGTCTTACAAATGCCCCTTCGACATTTCAAAGTTTGATGAATTCTATATTCAAGCTATTTCTCCATGAATTTGTATTAGTCTTCTTTGATGACATACTCATTTGTAGTAAAACTTGGGAGGAACATCTCCAACATGTGGAGTTAGTACTGCAATTATTGAAACAACATCAAATTTTTGACAGGCCTCTGAAATGCTCATTTGGTGAGCAGAAAATGGAATATTGAGTCATATGGTTTCACAAGAGGGGGTAAAGGTAAACATCCATAAGATCAAGGCCATGATGGACTAGCAGAATCCCAAAACACTCAAAATTCATATACCCAAAGGTAGGTGGAAGTAAGATGTACATGAGAGCGACATGGTACAAGAGAAATTCTACAGAAAGGAGTCAAGTCCATCTAATGGTACTATCTACTCACAAGAGAGACTAGAGCACAAAAGCATGATTGCTCATATGACATACAATCCTTGTGTTGGATTTTTAGCCAAACAATAGATCACTAGAAGGAGAGAGGAATAGTTAAACAAGATAACAAGAAGGAAAAATGTCTACAATCTCCTTATCACTCTAACCTCTATAGTCCTCAAATATATCTCAAAGGCATCACTTCCAAAGGAACAAGAGGGTAATCTCATCAAATGTTGCATTAATGCACTATAAATGGACTTAAGAACCAATTTTTTGTTGCTATGTATATCAAGTTCCCTACAAATAGATTTAGTGCTTTACAACAAAATAAAGTTAAACATTTATAGTGTTAAACAATTATAAATATCAAGGTTTATTGGGTTAAGTACACCCTATCCTAATCTAAAGCCTAAAAAATTTATAGTTTTAGGATTACAATTAGAGCATATATAGTAACCAAAAAAACCTAACCCTAACCCCAAACCCTAAAGAAATTAGGGCTTAGGCTTAAGGTCAAGGCATATTTGCTAGCAAAACCCTAACCCTTAACATTAAAAAAGGTTCAACATTTAAGGTTAGAATTAGGGTGTATTTGCTAGCAAAAAAACCTAACATTTAAAAAACTTCAATGGGTTAGTGTTACGGTTTTTAGTAAAATACTAACTTTAACCCAAAACACTAAAAACAAAAATAATGTTTCTATTTAGGATTAGGGCATGTTTGCTAGAAACTAGAAAGCAAACCCTAACATTAGGATTTTCGAGTAATAGAACTAACCCTATTACTTAACGCTAAAAAAAACTCTACCTCTTAACACAAAACCCTTGAAAATTTTCAAAGTTTGGTATTGGCCAATCTCTTATTGCTTTTATCTTTACTTCATCGGTTTGCAATTTGCTGCCCTATGACATGATTTTGCAAATATACTTCAAGCCATTTGTTTACAATTTTTTTTTGCCCATTTGTTTGTGGGTGGTAGCTAGTACTAGTGGTAAGTTCAATTCCAGCCAGCTTGAAAAGTTCTTGCCAAAATAGACTAAGGGATCTGCTATCTCTATCACTAACAATGTTCTTAGGTAGCCCATGTAATTTGAAGATTTCTCTAAAGAAGACATCGGCTACGTATGGTGCTTTATATTCAAAAGATATTGCATGAAAATGAGCATATTTAGTCAATCGATTCACTAACACAACTATACAATCTTTCCCTTGGACATTTGGAAGTTATGTAATAAAATGCATTGAAATACGCTCCCATTTTTTATTTGGTATAGGCAAAGGTTGTAGCAAGCCTGCGGGAGATGCTTGTTCCACTTTATTTCTTTGACATACCATACATTCCCTAATATGCTTCAAAATATCTCCCTTGAGGCCCTTCCAAGAAAACCTTTCCCTTACTTGCCTATACATTTTATAGTAGCCTTGATGTCCGGCTAATGGAGTATCATGGTAAGCCTTAATAATCTTTTCTCTTTTTTTTTTATCATGGGGTAAGGTATATTCTATCTTTGTAGAGAATGAGTTCTTCCATCACCTTGTATTTGTCATCTTGTAGTTTTCCTTCCAATATGTCATTTGCAATTGCATCTTTGGCAGATTCTACAAGAATTGAATTCTTCCATTCCGCAAAGATTCCACCATAGAATATAGGTGAGGTCTTCTAGATAGATCATCGACCATAGCATTGTTCTTCCCCTTCATGTACTCAATGTCAAAGTTGTAGACTTGCAACTTGCTAGCCCACTTTTGTTGTGTGTCATTAAAATCTTTTCGGCTCATGAAGAATCTTAGGCTATTATGGTCAATTTTGACCACAAACCTTCCACAAACCAGATATTGCCTAAACTTGGCTAACACATGCATAATAGCCAACATTTCTTTATTATAAATGGAATAATTTCTTTTTGTTTGTTTGAGTTTACAGCCTTCAAAAGCTATGGGGTGTTTGTTTTGCATAACACCTTCCCCATAAGCATCACACTCTAGCTCAAATGGTAGCGAGAAGTATGGAATAGCTAACATTGGGCAAGAACTCATTATTTCTTTAAGTTTTTCAAAAGCTTGTTGGGCCTCTATACTCCATGAGAAAGCACCCTTCTTAGTTAGGTCTATTAGTGGGGTAGTAAGTCATGAAAAACCCTTAACAAATCTTCTATAATAGCCAGTGTTACCTCAAGTTTTCGGGACAAGGACAACAAGGGACGGCGGGACGAGTCCCCAAGTTTCTAATTTTTCACGTCAAATTTAGGGACGGCGGGGAGACAGCTATATAAAATATAGAAAAATTTAAAATATATAGGTTAACTTTAAATACTCATATGAAAACATGGATAAAGCATATAACATTTGTGTTAAGAATTCATTATCAATACTCAATATGCATTCAAAATTCAAAATTCATCATGCGATATTAAACATAGTACATTGTTGTCGTCCCTTGGCCGTCCCCTATCCCCGGGACATTTCTGGGACAGGGACAGCGAGATTTAGACCAAGGGACGCGTCCCCGGGTAACACTGATATTAATAGCTACAGAGCCTTAGAAGTCCTCTTAGATGAGTTAAGGTTCTTGGTTTTGGCCAATCTCTTATTGCTTTTTATCTTTTCTTCATCTACACTGACTCCTTGGGAGTTGATTTTGCGCACTAAATACGAAATCTTCTCCATTCCAATTCACATTTGGACATCATAGTAAATAATGATTGTTGATCAAGTATCCCTAACACTTCATCAATGTGCATTAAATGGTCTTCCCAGGTTTTTCTATAAATCAATATGTCGTTGAAGAACACCAAAATAAATTTTGTTAATTAGTTGCGGAATATATGGTTCATGCACGATTGAAATGTGGCAAGGGCATTGGTTAATCCAAAGGGTAATACTAGGAATTCAAAATGCCCAAAGAGAGACCTAAAGGCGGTCTTAGGAACATCTTTCCTCATTCTTATTTGATAATACCCTGAATGTAGATCTATCTTTGAGAAGCATAATGTCCCATGAAGTTCATCAATCAACTCATCTACCCTAGGGATGAGATACCGGTTTTTGATAGTTTTTTTGTTGAGAGTTCTATAATCTATAAACATTCTCATAGTGCCATCTTTTTTCTTTACTAACACCATGAAAGAGGCAAAAGGGCTAGAACTAGGTTTTATATGCCCCATTTCACGTAATTCCCTAATGGTTTTCTCAATTTCTTCCTTATATTTCCTAAGGTGGCGATAAGGTGTGGTGATGACAGATTTTGTCCCTTCTTCTAGTTCAATAGTATTTTCAAAACCCCTTTTTAGAGGTAGTTCTAATGGGATATCGCTAAAAAAATTCTTACACTTATCTAGTATAGGTTGAATATTGACATTTATAGTCTTACCTCCTTTGGATGAAGATTGATCAAGAATCATACATTGCGCTACCCATTCTACTTGCCCATGCCTAAAATCTCTTTCCATCCTTTTTGATGATACTACTCTTAAAGACCCATCTGATAGGCCTTGGAGAATTACTTCTTGGCCATTGCATTTGAAATAAAGTTCCATCTTTTGAAAGTCTTGATAATATCTTCCTAAGGAATGTAACCATTGCCAAAACTACATTTGTATCTCCCATATTCACCACATAGAAACCTTCACTTATTTTATGTCGTCCCAGGGTGATACTTAGTTGACGAATCATTTGTGTGCAAGGCATAGTGAATCCATCCACCATGACTACCTTGAATCCTTCAAAAAAATTAGTTTCTAGTTTCATTCCTATCACCAAACCTTCATCAATGAAATTATGGGTGGCACCACTATCCACTAGGACAGTCACTTGTCCTTTTAGAACACTACGGATTCTGAAGGGGTGATATTTAGGTGCTCCCGAAAGTGTGGCTAAGGTACCACTTGCATTTTCTTCATCATACTATTTCCTTTTCTTCCTTTGGGGTTCAATTTCTTTTTCACTCATTTCTATATCTGATATTGCTTCAAAGTTGTGTGCTTGTCCCTTTTTTGGACAACTATGGTTGTACCCCCATTTCTCCTTACAATAAAAACACAATCCTTTCTTTTAGAGCTCTTCCTTGTCTTCCTTTGTATTGAGGGATCGAGGAGGAAATGTCTTTGGTTGCCACTTTTTCTTATAGGAGGGTTGGGTATGCATGCTAGAAGGTAGATTCTTTGAATAGATTTTGTCCTTTGTTGTTGTGACTTCTAACCTCAATGCTTTTTGGATTACATCTTGAAGTGATACACGATCAAGAGTGTCAACCAAGCCACGGATTGACTCTTTTAAACCCGCAATATATAGTTATGTGAGCCTACCATCAATAATACCTCGCACCGTAACTGAAATTCTTTGAGATTATGCTACATTTCCTCTACTGAGCCTTGTTATTTTGATTGGATCAACTCCTTGAAATTCCTTTCGGGATGCTCTTGATCATATCAATCAATAAGTTTTTGTGAAAACTCCTCATAGGTTGTTATGTTTTGATGCCCCTATGTAGTCATTCCATGGTGCCACCAATAATGTACAATCCCCTCTAAGTGTAGAATGGCAAATTTAATAGCATCCTCTTCAATCATGGGGCTAAGGGAAAAATGTGTCAAGTTTTTGGATCCATGCCTGTGCAGTGACCTTTCCCAATCCATCAAAATTGGGAAGAGTCATTTTACTCCCTCTGTCATAAATCTATGTTGGGTTGCTTTCCTTCTCTTTTAGGAGTGTTTCTTGTTCTTGCATCACAATATTCTTTAAAGGGAATATGTCTCCTAAGGTTAGGGCCAATTCTTGAATATGCTTCTATACATTCATCAAGGACATTTGCTCCTATGTAGGGTTCTTCTTCTTCCCTCGGTTAACCTCATGATCGCCCATTGTATTTCCTCTAATAAAATTTCTACTTGCCTCTAGTTTTCTCCTCTCTCTTTCCAAGGCTCTTTGAGCTCTTTGGCTAAATTGCATACATCAATTTCCTTTTTGATCCTCAAGTTGGCAAGATCAAGGCTTTGATACCAATTGTAATGTCCCCTTTTGGGAAATTCCTAATTTTAGGCCTGCAAAAATAATAATCACTAAAAACTCATATTAGTAATCATAGCAGCAAAAATCTTTTGGGGAAGAAATCAGAAAACCAAAAAAGTATAAGATTTTCTGAAAAAATTGGATTTTTAAAAAAAGGTAAAAAACTGTAGAAAGAGAGATAAAAAAAAAATTGAAATTGAAAGGCATTTCAATAGCATAGAGATATAGAGAGCAAATAAAATAAAGAGTTTAACTAATGAATTGTAAAAAATATTTTTTTGTAGTTTATATTCATATCGTTGATTACATTGCATTGCACATCTTTCAAACTCAAAGCATTACTTCACATTGCTTAACTAATAACTAGATGTTGATAGATGAAAAAAATTCAATTACAATATAGTTTTTACAAAGTCAACCTAAGTAGTTATGCAATTACTTCACATTGCATAACTAATAACTAGGATCAGCTGCCAATTGCATTTGCTTGTCATGGCATTCTATGAAACCACATTTCTTTGAGGCATTTTTTCAAACAGTTCACTTCCTTGACTATGCTACCACATTTTTCATACATGTCTACCAAAGCATTTTGTCAAATAGTTCACTTCCTTGTCTATGCTACCACATTTTTCATACATGTCTACCAAAGCATTTTGTCAAATAGTTCACTGCCTTGTTGCTATGGCTAAAAGCCTAAAACAAGTGCTTTTGAACAAGCTATGGATGCTTGGAAAAAATCTATTAAAAGCATAATAGTAAGCAATAGCATTTTGATTGTCATGGCATTCCATCACCATGAGACCACATTTCTTTGAGGCATTTTTTCAAACAATTCACTGCCTTGTCTATGCTACCACATTTTTCATACAATGTCTATCAAAGCATTTTATCAAACAGTTCATTGCCTTGCTGCTATGGCTAAAAGCCTAAAACAGGTGCTTTCGAACAAGTTACGGATGCTTAGAAAAAATCTATCAAAGCATAATAGTAAGCAATAGCATAGACAAGGCAATGAACTGTTTGAGAAAAATGCCTCAAAGAAATGTGGTCGCATGGTGATGGAATGCCATGACAAACAAATTCCTTCGATTGTCATGGCATTCCATCACCATGAGACCACATTTCTTTGAGGCATTTTTTCAAACAGTTCACTGCCTTGTCTATGCTACCACATTTTTCATACATGTTTACCAAAGCATTATATCAAACAGTTCATTGTCTTGCTGCTATGGCTAAAAGCCTAAAACAGGTGCTTCTAAACAAGCTATGGATGCTTGGAAAAAACCTATCAAAGCATAATAATAAGCAATAGCATAGACAAGGCAATGAACTGTTCGAAAATATGCCTCAAAGAAATGTGGTCTCATGGTGATGGAATGCCATGACAAGCACATTGAGACCACATTTCTTTGAGGCATATTTTCGAACAGTTCATTGCCTTGTCTATGCTACCACATTTTTCATACATGTCTACCAAAGCATTTTATCAAACAATTCACTGCCTTGCTGTTATGGCTAAAAGTCTAAAACAAGTGCTTTCGAACAAGCTATGGATGCTTGGAAAAAATCTATCAAAACATAATAGTAAGCAACAAGCTATGATCTCATGGTTTTTTTTCACACGAAAATCAGCGTGATTTTATTCACATTTTTTTGCAGGTTATAAATGCATTTTGTTGGCAATAGTAAGCAATAGCATAGACAAGGCAGTGAACTGTTTGAAAACATGCCTCAAAGAAATGTGATCTCATGGTGATGGAATGCCATGACAAGCAAATTCCTTGGATTGTCATGGCATTCCATCACCATGAGACTACATTTCTTTGAGGCATTTTTTCAAACAATTTACTACATTGTCTATGCTACCACATTTTTCATACATGTCTACCAAAGCATTTTATCGAACAATTCATTGTCTTGTTGCTATGGCTAAGAGCCTACAACAAGTGCTTTCAAACAAGCTATGGATGCTTGGAAAAAATATATCAAAACATAATAGTAAGCAATAGCATAGACAAGGCAGTGAACTGGTTGAAAAAATGCCTCAAAGAAATGTGGTCTCATGGTGATGGAGTGCCATGACAATCCATAGCAATTCACTTGTCATGGCATTTGTCATGGCATTTCATCACCATGAGACCACATTTCTTTGAGGCATTTTTTCAAAAGTTTACTGCCTTGTCTCTGCTACCACATTTTTCATACATGTCTACCAAAGCATTTTATCAAATAGTTCACTGCCTTGCTGCTATGGCTAAAAGCCTAAAACAAGTGATTTCGACCAAGCTATGGATGCTTGGAAAAAATCTATCAAAGCATATTAATAAGCAATAGCATAGACAAGGCAGTGAGCTGGTTGAAAAATTGCCTCAAAGAAATGCAGTCTCATGGTGATGGAATGCTATGACAATCCACAGCAATTGGCTTGTCATGGCATTCGTCATGCCATTCCATCACCATGAGACCTATAATGTCCTCTTCTCATCAGTAACCAGTTCAGTTGCTCTTCAACCTATTTCGGAGGCCCGTAGGCTTGTTGAGGAAAATTAGGGTTTCCTTTACTAGAGGTTTTCGTGGTATTTCTCGGAATTTACTATTTATAGTAAATTTTATTCTTGGCAGTATCTCAATTATCAATTCTTCAATTAAGCCCCTCTTCAATTGGAGCAATAAGGTGTTTTTCAATCTGACTTAAAAACATTATTTGGTGAGATTTTGAATATAAGGCATTAATGTTCTAATTTTCAGTTGACCCCTTGGCCTAGTGCATCAACTTAAGTTGTGTTGAAAAGTGGTACTTGAGGGTGGGCACTTCATGAAGGAGTATCATTTATGTTTTTTATAAAAATATAATGCCTTGTATGTGGGACGCCATAAGGAGGAAATAAAGTGTTTTTTAAATATTGATATTTCTCAATTGATGAAAGGGGCGTCCCTCTTTCTTTGGGAGTTACTGAATTTGTAAAGTCACATCCTTTTCTTTAAAAGAAGAGTTTGCTCCAGCATTTGATCATCTGATGTTTATGCCAAACTTATGCTGTCGAAATGACTACTCATTTTGCACTTCAAGGAATGCTGACCTCCTAGTACGGATTCAATTTTGTGTTTGCAAGATAACACCTAATTGATTTTAAGTTGCTTCTCAAATCAGACTAGCAGATAGAGCTTCAAAGTGGAGAATTTTGGTGTGTTTTCCAGATTTCAAGTTGTTGATATTTACACAGCTGAAAGTCAAATTTATTCACAACTTCTTGTATCATTTTATTTTTGTTATGGGCATTCAATCATATCATTGCTAAGGTCATGGCGACCCCTCTTAGCAATTTCCAGATTTTATTTCAAAGTGTGTGATTTATGCTTGCAAAATCGCCCTTGCTAGGGTCGTACCTTCTTGTGTGCCTTGGGAATTGTGCAAGTAAATAAATGATGGCTTTTTGGAGCGGTTTCTTCATCTTGACATGGGCGCCTATCTTCTAGAGGTTCATTACATTTGATTTCATCTGATTCGGAGGTAATTTGCTAAAGATATAAGCATTTCATTGATAATCTGGTTGCTGGTTTACAGTTTCAGTTTGCTGATTTTAATTATCAGACTTCACAAAGATCAAATTTTAGCTTCATTTTCAATGTTTAAGAGCTTTCTAGATTGAAATAATCATTCTTCACATTGTAGCTTTGTCTATCATTGTAATACTCGTAAATTGCAGATTATTTGATTGTAAGGTTGTGAATTAATAGTACTAATCCAACCATATGATATTGCTGCATTTACTTATAGTTTCTAAAGCAAACATTAAGTACCCCTGGATGGTTTACCACCAGTGTGGAGAATAAACTTGTATCTCTCATCTTACCCACTGGAAAGTGGAGAATTCTCACTCTTGAGTGGATGCCTACCGCAGCAGATGAATTGTTATTTGTAATTTCTCTCATGGCTGGTTATCCGCCTAGTTTATTTCAATTCTGCAATTAGCACTCCACCATATGCTAGCACCTTGCCTTCTAAAGGATCTAGTGTGCACATTCTTGGTGTTGAGTTTAGATTCTCTCTCTTTCAGTTGTAATCTTGTAACTATTGATTCAATAGATCATAGGGATCCTCTGACCATATGCCCGCCCCTCCTCCTTAAGTGGTTTTAGGGCGCATTCTTGGTTAGAGTTCTTTTATGCAACATTTTGGTTTTAAGCTAACCTTAACGAGTGCTTGGTTACATTGTAATTGTTATTGAAAATCAAAAAATTTGAGACAATATATTTCAGCACATTTTTTTGAGGCATTTTTTCAACCAGTTCACTGCCTTGTCTATGCTACCACATTTTCATACATGTCTACCAAAGCATTTTATCAAACAATTCACTGCCTTGCTGCTATGGCTAAAAGCCTAAAGCAAGTACTTTCAAACAAGCTATGGATGCTTGGAAAAAATCTATCAAAACATAATAGTAAGCAACAAGCTATGATCTCATGGTTTTTTTTCACACGAAAATCAGCGTGATTATATTCACAATTTTTTGCAGGTTATAAACGCATTTTGTTGGCAATTTTGTTGTTTGAAAAGTCAAAGATTTTTTCAAAAAATCGGGGAAAAAATCATCCAACCTGCAGATTTTTTAAAAATCGGGATTAATCAAGATTTTTTGCAGATTTTTGCTTCTATGTTAGTAATAACAAGTATCAGCTTTGCGGTAATATTCAAATTAATACATAAAATATTATAATATTGAGAGCAATACATCATAGCTAAAATATCATAATATTTAGATTTATAGTTCATAGCATCATTAATATTTGAATTCAAAAAACCTTAACGTCATTAATGATTATTCCAAGGCATATTCCTATAGTCAACCATATTATGAATTCACTACAAATGCTTGCAAACCGCAATATCAAGGGTGGTGGCCCTTGTATTGCAAGAGCCTGGAATGATTCTAGATCCGTTCCATCCCTCAATCCGCCTTGGAGGCTGGTCGTCCTCCTCAATCAAGCCCAAGAGCACCATTTGGCCTCCCAGCCCACAAGAATGGCAAAACCTCCAATTCATCCATCTGGGGTGGCGTGCTTGATATTAAGAAATTCTAGTCCTTCAGCATCTAGTGACTCGGAAGGTTGATCAGCCTCCCTATTTTCAAAACACTTCTATAAATTCAAAATAGATTGCTAAAGGAATTTGCTATATTAATTGTTAATAAAATATCATTATGCAATTATAATAGATATACTTACAAGTGGCTGTAATAACTTGATTTCTGCAATTAATATATATATATATATGGTTATTAATTTATATTCTACGATTATCTTTTAAACTTACTTCCCAATAATATTCTTGCTGAAAACAATATTTATTTCCAATGGATATCTTATATTCCAATTCCTTATTTTCCTTTTTCTAGTTTGATCCACTTGATGCCTCTCCCCACTCATTTGTTCTCCCTTTTATATCTTCCATGGTGGGGAGAGTCACATCCTTTCGTTGGTCATCTTAACAAGGGACACTTCCTTCCACAACCAAGCACTACCCCTTAAATTCTTTTAATTATTAATTATTTATTTTCTTATGGAGTCACTGCATTAACATCTTCCTTAATTAATTCTCATCGAACCCTTTGAAGAGTCACCACTTTCATATCTCCTCAATCTGCTTCCATATCTCTTTGGTCAGCAATTATCATTAATCTAGGACAAGCTGCAATCAGGGGGGGTTGTGATTTATGGCAGAGGCATGACATCCTCAAGCAACCTAATCTCTCACACACAATTTGTGTATGATACAATGCTCATAAATGTTTCCTATATTTGAGGAAAGTGTCTAGAGCAAAAGAATTTTAAGAGGATATGAATTGAATTCAAGACAAAGCATGACCAAACAAAAATTCAAAAGTGTTCTACTCCTTTTTCAATGTGTCATAAGGTAAACAAGGCTATCAGGCAAGCATTCTCAATTGTGAGAAATCTAATTTTCCATGTAAATATCTAGGAAATTGACTATTTCAAGGTCAAGCAAGGGCTCCCAATAGGAATAAGTGTTAGGTCAAATGAAGATAAAATAATGTTGGGGGAACAAATGGTTATCTTCGGTGGGAAGGCTTCTAATAACCAATTTGTACTACAAATTATTCTTGTTTATCAATTGTCCATTTTACAAGCCCCAAAAACAAATAAGGAAATAAATAACATCCTTTAATCTTTATTTTGGAAAGAAACTAGGGAAAAGAAAACATCCCCATTAGTCTCAAGGCAAAAGGGGTGCCTTCCAAAGGATCTAGGAGAGATGGTTACACAACTTCAAAACAAACATGGCTTTATTGGCACAACAAAGTTGGAGAAAGTACCAAATCTCATAAGCCTCTTGGGCACGAATAGTATATGGGTAGGGATAACCCCAAGAATTTCTCCACCACCATGGGGTCCCTAAGGGATCAATCATATAGAACGATATATGCAATTCTCATCCCCTTATTCAAGGTTTTTTCTAGAAGATTGGTAATAGAAAAATCAATTCCAAGATGATGCATGGTTTAAATGTGCTCATTTAAACAATAACTACAATGTCAACGATATCAATATTTGACAATATGCGGGTACTAACTTTACTGTATCAATAGTAGGAGGAAGCTTTTGAAGACAATATTAAAACTAGGAAATGGTAGGGTTTGATTTCCATATTGTTGCCTCAAGTCAATGGGAAAAAGCAATCTTTGAGAGGAGCTATGTAATTTTTGTCTATATTTATCTACTACCAAAAATGAACTTTGTGTGAATTGGTCAACCACAAGGAAATATTCAATAAAAGAGGGTTTGATGCAAGAGTATCCTTGTTTGATGCAATCTTGCATCATCCAAAAATATTTTATGTCCAATTTTGGATTGTTTGTGCTAACTTTGGGTTCCTTGGTGTGGTGTAATGTTTGAAATTCAATCTTTTCAAATTCAAAATTGTTTCCCTCTCATTTTGGGTGTCCCACTTGGTGGAGACTTGAAGATTCCTCTGAAAACTTGTCAACTTACTAATGACATGTTCATGACACCTCTTCATGAAGGCAGTTACATGACAGTGATTACTACTTGTAAGAGGATTTATGATGCATCATATATTAGGAAAGCATCCTTGACAAGTCCAAGTCCATTGTGGAATTTGAGTGCTCCATTTTGGCATGGGGATGCATGATATGAATTTTGGCTTGCATGTTGATGCATGTAGGGAACACGCCACTAGACTATTTTTAGCCAGTGGATGAGTTACTTCTTGATGGTAGGGGTTACACTTGACTATTCTTGATTTGGATGCCACATTCAGGAGATGGAGATTTACATTTGACCGTGTTTTGAACCTCTCTTGATTTGGGCACAATATTTGGAGGATGAAGCATAAAATCCCATTAAGTTAGCTTCATTAGAGTTGTTTTGCATGTTTAAGGGATGGATTGTGAAATTGCTTCATTGTGTGCAGGTTGAGCAAACAGTGATTAGGTTTTTCTTCATGTTTGCAGGTTGAAGGAAGAGAATGTGTAAGTTCAATTTTATTTTGTTGGTCTTTGGAGACCAGAGTCAGTGCTTGTTGTATAGGTTGTTTAGATTGTTTTATTCCAGTTCTAGATGTTGTTTTTACATGGGGGAAACTCTGCCAAATTTTTCCCAGAATTTGTGTATGTAATTTTGCATTGCTAGATATGTAAGAGAGCTGTAAACATGAACATTGTAATTTTCTGTTGAATCAAATGGGCAATAAAATATGATTTGAAGCAATTCCTATGTGCTCAAATGATCTTGTGTGGTTTTCATTCAATTTTTAGAAGTGTTGTCGAATCTCGCACATGTTTGGGTAGTCTTTTGTTGAAATTTTCTAGGTTGTGTTAAGAGTAGTTAGGTATTGCTGCAAGGAAAAGATTGCCAATCATTTGGCTCCTTTTCCTTGACTTATCAAGGTACCTTCAAGTAAACAAGACACAACAGGGCAGGTTTTGGAAATATGGAAGAAGGAATGGGATCCCAAAGCTTGGCCTAAATCTCAGTTCTTCCATTTGAGTGTTGTACACAGTAAGCATTTAACTATGGAAAATCTTCAAAAATGAGACTTTGCAGGTCCTTTTAAGCATGAGTTGTGTCACAACAATGAATAGGACATCAATCACCTATAGATAAATTGCCAGTTTGCAAATGAAGTTTGGAACAGTATAATTGCTACCTTTAGCATTAAACAGGTTTTACAGTTTACCTAATAATTTTGCATCTTTCATTCAAACTTGGGAGATTAAGTTTAGTTCTATTGCATTACAAACTCTATGTTCTATGATTCCTGCAATGGTTGGTTGATCAAGTTGGAAGGAAAGAAAAAGACAAATCTTCTCAGCTAGAGTCTCATGGTTTAGGAGGCAGTCGAGGGAACTAATTAACAAGCAAATGAGTTCATTAAAGATTAAAAAAGATTAAAAAGACCAAGGAGTTGGCCAAAGTCTCACAGTTTAGGAGATAGTCAAGGGAACTATTTAATAGGCAAATGAGTTCATTAAAGACAAAAAAGATCATGGAGTTGGCCTCTCAAGACCATAAAACACTAGAAAACAAAAAGGAAATCAGAAAGAAAGTGGACTCAACATCAGTAATTCCACAGGCACAAAGAGGGAATGTAAAGGGGGTGCCCTCTAAGAAGATGGTTAAAACTCAACTTAGACAGGGCAGCTAAGGGTAATCTGGGTTCAGCAAGATCAAGAATGATTATAAGAGATCACAAATGGTATATAATGTGCTTCCAAGGGGAGACATCGAAGGCTAATCTAATTATGTGGTGGAAACGGTCTTGTTCTGTGACTAAAGCTAGCTATCAGATTCCAAATCAAACCCTTGGTTGACAACAGCAATTCTAAGATAATGAACTAAGGTATTAAGAAAGACTCAAGCCCGAATTGGAATATTAATAATTTCATTGAAGAAGCCCTACACTTGAACCAAAATTTTGGGAAGGTTATTTTTAACTATTGTTTTGGTGAAGGTAACAAAGCCATTGACTATACAACTTAGCTACATCCCTTAATTTCAAGTTTCTTAATGGAAACATCTTAAATCAGTGGAAAAAGAAAATAAACTGCTCAATTGTTCCTAAATTATCAACAAGATGCAACATGGCCCTTGGCCATGGGATTTCTAAGAGCTATGTTGTTGGCTTGAATTTTCAAATGGTTATTCTCTTTCTCAAAATTGGCAATTAAGAGTTCAAAAGAATTTAAAAGTTTGGGGGAAAAAGTTCTTATCCTGAGGCCCCTTTGTATTTTCTTCTTACCTTTTCCTATAATGGCCTTGTCTTTTGTGTTTTCTTTCTTTCTCAATTTCATCCTCTCCTTTTTCTATTCTCCTTTCTTCAACTCATTTTTCTATTTTCTTAGATTTTTCCTTCACTTTACTTCATTGTTTGTTCCCTTATTTCCCCACACCTCTCCCTACTCATCTCCATCTCTTTTGTCAAAATTGTTTCGCCTCGTTTGTTTTTGTATTTTATCCATGTTGTTTCCCTTGGATGGATTTTTCAATTTGTAACTTCAGCTCAATTGGGAAGCTTGTTTGTTCCTTCACCCTGTTTATTGCAATGCTTTATCATGATGGAATATCCTCTTTTGATGACATCATTGGCCCCATGCCTAATGGTTAATTTCATAATCTTGTGCATGAAATCAGCACCTGTTCTATTAGTCATTGCCTTCATTCAATTTTCCTATGTGTGGTTATCTATTTTCCTTTTAATGGCTGCTTATGGTTCCACAGAGTCTATAATTGGCTTTTTGGGCTCATATTTCTAATGACAGATCTTCTAAAGGTTTTTATGAGGCAACAATTTATGCTCAGAGAATAATAATAGGTCTTGTCACTCTTGCCTTGTTCCTGAGCATTGTGCCCCAATCCCATCACACCCCCATTATTTATTATGCATTCCAAAATCCCGTTGTCCTTGATCTCCATCTTTTCTCCTCTCATCATGCATCCACTTGTATCCCCTTCAGTCACAAGTTGCACTCTTTTCCCTCTCCCATGGTTGATTTTTCCCCTCTATCATTCCATTGCTCTCATCATTGGTCCTCCTCTAGTTTTGGATGTAGATTCTACTAAGATCAAAACTATAAGCATGAGACCATATGTGGCAAAAGGAAAAGCCTAAGGAAGGTGCAACTTAGGAAGAGGTTCATTGTAATGTTGCTAAACAACTGCGAGACGTTGGTTATGGTCCACCTTTTCTCTCAATTTTCTTCTCAACCTAGTGAAAGGTATTAATGGCAGCGATGCTAATCCCAATCCTACAAGTCTCAAAGCTCCTATGCATTTGGAAATAATCAGGTCTATAAACACTCAAATGGAAAAGATTACCGTAGTTCTCATGACAAGTTCTAATACAATGGTAATACATATCAATGGCCATGATGATTTCTGTTACCTCTCAAAACAGTACATCCAAGTGATATATAAAGGTCAGCATCAGGGCATTTTGCAGCTCAAGGAAACTGCCACCTCAATGAAGAATCAATATTGGTTGCTTCTTGAGATAATCTAAAGACAGAAAAGATTTCAAAGAAGAAATCAATTTCATGTACAACACCTTGTGAATCATGCAACTGAAGAATGATAACGAGGATAGTAGTGTGGATGAGCATGAGTAACTCCTCGTCCAAGGGAGGGTTCTTCGACTATGGTCAATGGTTTTGGTTGTTCCTTGTCTTTCAGATTCCATTCTCAATTAATAAACCAATCCCTCTGGCAGTAGTGTAAACTGTCTTTGTTCATCGAGTTATATTGTTGTATCTGAGGCTTTGGGACATTTCTGATATATAAAGCATTAAATTAAAGGGAAAAACGTTATAAATGGCCAAGTATGAGCCTTGTTTGGGAATTCAAGAATTTGAAATAAATTGTGAAATAAGGATTGGGAATTTTTTACAAAATTTGATAGAAATAGAGATTCATTTTCCCAAAACCTTTTTTGAAAAATCGAGAAATTGAGGAAAATAGCAAAATTGGGTAATTGACAGCAAGAATGAAAATTTCATTTTCCCCAAAAAATTGAAGATTGAACACATAATGGGCTTTTTAGGAGACCAGAAAAATGATAGAAAGACAAGAACCGTTTTTTCCAAAATTTTCTGTTTTTTCTTAGCCTCAAAATCGACCAAGTGTCGAAAGATTTCCAAGGATGCAAAAAGTGTAAAGGAATAGGGTACTTTTCTAAGTAAAGGTCATTTGAGTGAGTTAGTATAAGTTGCTTGGTGGGTAATTGTAAAAGAACTTGTAAGCTTGTAGATAAAGTTCTGAAAAAAAAATTCTTCTCAATATAGGTTGATTTGACCCATGCAAATTACAGTCCTCAAATATGAGATGAGAGAGCTTTTAGTGAAAAATTGTGTTTATTTTCATCAAAGTTTCAGATCACACTACACAATCCATTAATAGGATAAGCAAACAATGTGAGGATTGCAGGAGCAGACAGATATACTTTGAGAAGCCAAAAGGACATGATAATTATATAAACTAATAAAATAAAAAAGATGATAATGAAGGATAAAACACCAGAAAGGTCAGTGAGAAATCCAAATATGGTTAGTAAAGTAAAATAATGTCATATTAAAATAATAATAACATATGATGTATCCCCCATTAAAGAAGTAATAGATAAGAAGTTTGTCAAGAGCAAATGCTCATTGGCTCAAGACCCTAGCCCCTAGGTGGCTTCTTGAAAATTAACTTTGACATTTCTTTGAAGGGTAATCTTCATAACACGGGATCAGGTGTTATGGCTTGCTACTTTAGGACTTCACCTTGCAAAATATGTGCATTATAAGAGGTTGATTGTGGAAAGTGACACATTGGTTGTCATTCATGGGATGACAAAAATAGACTTCCCCAATTGGAAGCTGAAACCTCTCTTGGAAGAACTATTAGCTCTCTGCAAAAGCTTCAAGGATGTTCTTTTCAATCAGTGTTATTGAGGATGCAACAAGGAAGCTGATTTGTTAGCCAGTGTCATGGTGAATCTTAATCCTATCTCCTATCCTCTGGCCAGCCACATGGATGAGTTGGAAAGTCTAGGTGCTCTTTTGGAAATTATCTTGCCTTGTGGTTAAGTTTAGTGTTGAGATGTGTTGGGTGGGGCCTTAGCTTATGTATTCTTTGGCCTTAGTGCCTCTCTTTTATTGTCAGTTTGTTTCCCTTGGCTGCACTCATATTTTGGCATGAAGAGAGTTGGTGATTAGCTTCATGAGATTTATTCTTGGAGTTGGAGATGTGACAGAAGTTGCTTGCTAGAGTGTGTCTTTCCTTTTAACCAACTAACCTCCCTCTGCATGGCAGTTTATCTTTGAATTATGCTTTGAATTATCCTAGGTGCACCCTACATTTCTGCCTTGTCCTCTTTGCTTCTCCTATGGTTGTTGGTGGACCTTGCAGCCTTTTGTGGTGGCTACCTTTGGATCCCACTTGCCATGGCTCATGGGAAGAAGGATTCCAAATCTTAGGACTCTCATCTTCATGGCATAGTGTCAAATGGTCTTTTGAAAGTTGTTTTTGAGTACCCGTCCTCGAGCTCTCTTAATTTGGTGAAATGCATTATGAGGCTAGAGGGCTTAGGTGACATAGGTTGGTTGCGAAGCAAACCCTCCATCTAGAAGAATTTCCTTTTAGGTTTGGATGCAAGGATTTTGAATGATGAGGTAAGCTGTTGGGTGAAGAACTTTTTGCTTTTGGAAGAGTCCTTTCTATTGGTTCTTGCTATGGCACCCTCTCCTACAATTCAATCAATTATGGAAGAGCCAATGTCTTT
The DNA here is from genome assembly GCA_007115665.2 of Sequoiadendron giganteum. Taxonomy (NCBI): domain Eukaryota; kingdom Viridiplantae; phylum Streptophyta; class Pinopsida; order Cupressales; family Cupressaceae; genus Sequoiadendron; species Sequoiadendron giganteum. The sequence goes on along the minus strand of CM021109.1, from coordinate 151,937,750 downwards.
TGGTAACTTTCATGTGCTCAATATGAAGAGTTTGGCTATCCATCGACAACTCTACAACCTCCAATCTTTCTAGATGGACTTGGGTATGGTGGTAAACCACCTTCTCCTAACCCATGTGCAAGGTACATTGGAGGTTAGAGTTATCATACTCTATAGTGCTAATTGATAGGGCTCTTCTTCTTTCAAAGCAACACAATTAGGCCATTTCCAAGTTACAACATTAACTTCCTCCGGGTCATGAATGTCTCCTTGAAAGCCAAGCATGCCATGATGTGGGTTCTTCTCCTAGTTGCAGTAAGGGTGTTAGTGGGTAGGGCATTTTGTCTTTGCCCTAAGTTCTAATGTGTAATATCCCCAATGGGATCTGCCCTAAAATTCTGATTGTTATTTCTGCTCAAACCCTAATTCCGATTTCTGATTTTTATTTTCTGATTTCAAACAAAATATCACAGCAAATATACAAGTGTTGAAACATGACAAATAAACATGCCAAAATGATGCTACCAATTGATATTCATATTAAACATGAAATCCGCCATGAAAAACACAAGATAGGGCAACCAAATGCAACACACAGATCTGATTTTCTATAGATAACTTCTGCTGTTACAAAACTGAATATTCTGGACTGATTTTACAAAGAACTCAAGGGCTCAAACATGCCAAACATATGCCCAGATTTATGCTCTACAAATCAGACCTAAACTACGAATGTACATACCAATATATGCAAAATAGTCTTCAAATATCAAACCAAATATGCAAAATCACCCACCAAAGATGGGCGCTCAGGTCTGCTACAAGTGGTGCTTCAAATTATTATTGTTATATTTAGTTTAATGGTCAAATAAGATATTAGAATATGCTTTAAGTATATTCTTTTATTCTTTTATCTACACTTTAAGTTAGCTTTCAGTTAGGATCAGTTAAAGCTTTCAATTAGCTTTTTTAAGCTTTCAAATACTTTCAGTTAAGTCTTCAAATTAGCTTTTATTAGTCTCACTATTTTTAGTTCTTTGTAGTTCTATATAAAAATGTTTTGCTTCTTATTTTATCAATCAATTATCTTGCCAATAATTTTGTGTGTGTTCATAATTATTTTATGGTATCAGAGCTTGGGTTTTGTAAATTCTTGAGATTGGTGAGTGCATGAATTCTACGGACTGTGGCAGTGATGAATTGCACGCAAGAGACATAGATCAAGGTGCCAAAGGAAGCTGTACGGATTCGTACAAAGATTTTTTCCAGAATTTTTGGAAAAAAAATTTCAAGAATTTCTGCAAAAAAAACGGAATTTTGCAGATTTTTTCCAGAATTTTTTGGCAGATTTTTTCTGAAAATGTTTGCAGACTTTTTTGCAGATTTTTTCCCAAAAATTCAGTGGTTTCAGAATTTTTCTTTTGGCAACAAGGGTTTCAAAAAAAAAATTGCAGGTTTTTTGATCAAAATCAAGACTTAGGTTTTGCAGCAGTGTGAGCAGTTATTTTTGCATCTTTTTTTCCCGATTTTTTTGGACAAAAATCGTGGTTTTGCACCTCTTTGTGCAAACTAGGGTCCTGTTTTTCTTTTTCAGACCTAGGGTTTCATCATTTTCCATGACTTCATATTATGGAAGGGATGGCTTCATTACCCAACATCATGTTGGAAGGAAGTAAAAGGCTCAAGGGAAAAACCCTAACAGAATGCTACAACAATACTGCCCAAATCTGATTATGCAATGATGCTCCAAATCTGATCTGCAAATATGATTATGCAACAATGCTCCAACCTCCAAATGTCTCCAATGAAGTGCAAATAGAATTCCATTATGAGTCCTCCACAAGATGAGCTAAGTTTTTGTCCAACTCACTGTATTCAAGGGTTTTCATCCTTGGAATAAAGCCCAACCAAAGTTGCAGCCAAAGAGAAGAATCTCCAAATGAAAATATGATATATGAATGGATGCAAAAAGACCTGCACTTTACTTTCTTTTATAGCCCTCCAAAAAAATAACTAACAAGGCCGACCTACTTAAAATATTCTTATTCTATTTTATTTGCCTTTTTCCCTCCTTATGACCGGCCCAAGAAAGGTATGCTAGGTGCCCAAAAGCACCAAAAAAAAATATTTTATTTATTTATTTATTTAAAATATTATTATTATATTTTATCAAAATATCAAAACTAGTGTTCAAAAACACTTTTTCCTGCCTTTGCAAAATTTGAATTTCAAATCAAATTGGGGACATGACATAATGTTTCTCTCAACTCCCCTATTGACTAGCTTCTACATCTTTTGGGTTGCTTGTGTTCTCTATTGGTTGTTGTTTCTTGGGCAGCTGCCCATTTGTATGGATTTTGTTTGAATGGTGGATTTTTCACCCTTTCTATTGTCTATGTATTTTGCTCATTTTCCAATAGGCGAGGACCAAATAGAAATTAGAATCATCCTTAAATTATCAAAATATAATTACATAATGTAAAAACCTATAATCTAGTATAATATGATAACATAAAATATAAAATATAAATAACAAGCACTTGCACCGTTAGGAGATGCAATGTTTACTTTGATAGGAAAATGATGGTATTATTGACAAACATATCATACGGATGGAGATGTAACATGACATTCTCACCATTTTTCACTCAGAAATGAACCTTAGGGTAGAATGATAATTTTGGGGCAAGGAGCAAACATATGGAAGTAAGTGCAATTGAGGATGCAATAATGATGAGTAAATGGAAAATGCATGGAAAATGGTGCAAATATGGGTGAAATGGGTGTGAATAGGAATTGATCTATGAGCCAAGATTAACGCAAGTGTATGCCACTTGTCATTATGTTATTGCATTGAGATGTCCCCATCAAGGTAGGTACAAAACTAAATGCAAAAAGGCATGAAGATGCTAATTTCACCATTACAATAACAAACTAGACCCTAAGCATTGAAAATTAAAAAATTATAACACATCATAATCCAAATTAAATTAAAAAAACAAAAAAATATTAAAATATTTAACTCTTTAAATCAATCAATGAACCGCCCACATTTAAATTACAAACAAATATCCATTAATTAAACCTTAAAAACTGGATATGAAAAATATAACACAAAAACTCAAATTAAAAATATTACAAGTTTACTCAAGGGAGTGACAAAAATTAAACCCTAAATCTTAGAAACAATATTAAAATACTGTAGACATCTCAAATATTTATTAGCTCTTTCAATCGAAGAATCAAACATCTGCCCTTAGATTCTAAAATTAGGTAAAAAAATCATTGGTCGATCAAACCATGAAATCTCAAATATCTATTGGTTCTTTCAATCAATGAATCAATCCTCCACCCTTAAATTTTGAAATTAGGTAGCATAATCATTGGACGATCAACCCATTCAAAAGTCCTTTTCCTATCCATTTAAATCAAAATCTTTATGAAAAAAACTATAATATTAATTGATAATGAAATTTGACCATATAAGTTTAAATTTGTCACATCAAAACAATAGAAAAGAAAAAACTTATAAAAAGATTTGTAAATTCACTTATAGAATTAAATCTAAAGAGCCCCAATCTAATGAAATAATTGATTTGGCATTGATCATTTTTGGGCTTGAAAACCCACAAAGAAAAGCCTATTGACTAATAAGCCCCTCTTGCATTCTGACACAAACAATGAAAAAGCAGCATAACAGAGTCGCATGAAGTTGCAATGTTTCATAGCAAAAATCACACACAATTTTTGTCTATTTTCTGGTTTGGACTACGGGCATCCCACCCTCCTATCGCCACCAATTTCCTATTTACAACACATGCAAAACCAATGAAATTGCCATTTGTTGGCAAGTGGAGGGAGTGTTTTTAAGGAGCCACTTGGTGGGTTACATATAATTACTCTATTGTCAGCATCCTCACCTTCTGCCCCATATAGAGGCCTATCCCAAATAAGACATACATGGTGCTCAAACATACCCACCTTCTTCCTGTCATGATACAACTAAGGGCTCTCCATCATTGCCTTCCACCTCTTGCAGATTATTACAAGTTTGTTGTGCCACGTATACATCATTCTCAATAAGATCTCACTCCGTATTCATTCTAGCAGATTTGAAATAAGCTCCATCACTCTTCTCCTAAGTTGCCGAATCGGGTACAAGTACATGGGTACGATATGCCGGTACAACAAAAAAAATTGGGGGATGGGTACATTTGGGTACGTCCGTACAAAAAACATATAAAAACCATAGATATATACATATTTATAGCTTACATACAAGAATAAAAAAATTAATCTTATTATTTCATACACAATTTAATAAATTAATATTATAATCACAATAACGAGACTCACCAAGACTCGCCTGGACTCGGTGAGTCCCGAGTTGAGTTGACCCAACCAAGTCTCAGGGACTCGAACTCGAACTCGGTCGAGTCCGAACAAGTCCTGGCCAAACTCGCCGAGTCTAGAGGACTCGTCGGACTCGCCGAGTCTAGGCGAGCCCTATTAGCAAGACTCGGCTAACAAGTTTGAAAAGTGCAAAAAAAACATGAAATTTAAAGTTAAAACTTTTTTTTTAACTTATTGTGAATACAAAATGATGTACACCATGAAGGTTTGTATGGTTTTGAAGGCCTTAATTTGGGCTTGGTGGCAGAGGCTCTACCCCTCGACCCCGCTTTGTATCGCGACAAGAAGTGCGCCAAGGGCGCTACCCCCAGATCCCACGAGGGGCGTTTCCCCCAAACCCCCACGAGGGGCACTGCCCCTCAACCCTGCTAGGGGCATTGCCCCCAGACCCCCACAAGGGGCACTACCCCTTGACCCCGTTGGGGTCGTTGCCCCCAAACCCCCACGAGGGGCATTGCCCCTCGACCCCACTGGGGACACTACCCCCAGACCCCCGCAAAGGGTGATGCCCCTCAACCCCATTGGGCAATTTCCCTCAAACTTGAGATTATGGTTGTTGTTGTCATGCCTCCGCCAAAATAGTAAATCAGATCGCCAGATCGTGAGGAATCCAATCGCTCAAATATGGGTCAACCCGCATCAAACATGAAGTCAATTGAATGAATATTAAAAGATAAACAATCATCATACAACGATCTAATTTAGACACAACAATTAAGAAAGGATAATATTAATGTAATTAATTATCCTAAGTAGGCTGCGATTAGTCAAGGCAAGAGACATGCCTTTTAAACGAATACATGATATGAAGAGGCATGTCCATCCCAAGTGGGAAGTATAAGAGTGGGTCATTTGAATGTAAGGAGACCATTGAATCTTAGAAAGACACACTTGGGTGAATAGAGGATGTCACTAAAGCACAGTCGGTCAACAAGGAACTCGTGCACTCCAGCACAGCCAATAGTTATACCAAAAATATATCCATAATCAAGAGTATATCAGAAATATACACATAACTAGGAGTAAATTAAATATAACCTATATTCAAGTGTATTCCTACCATTCATTGTCTTATATTTGTATGTATATTGCCATGCATAATAGAGGAATATTTAATGTGGGATTTCTATGATAGAATACAAGATGTGTTTGATTGTTTGGAGCCCTCCTTGTAGGAAGGGCTTGGGGTGTAAGCAAAAGGGGTTAACAAAGCTAGTAGGTAGCCAATCAGAGGGCCCTACACAAAGAGCCAAGTTACCCACTTATGGCCCCTGCCCAACTCCTCAAGGTGGCTATGTCTTTTGGGAGTCAAGGCCTTGATGGGGAAAGCAGGTACAAGTCACCAAGGGGGAGGGTTGTGGTAAACACCCTCTTAGGCTTGGCATATGGCTTCGGGCAAACCCATCATGTCACTTCTCTCAAATTTGTTTGTATTGATTAATAATCTATGGATGCGATGCAATTGTCTAACTCTAACAAGCATAAATACATATTGCATATATTGTTCATATGGTGAATGCGGGATTCCATTCCAAGATTACTTCATTTAAGAGATTTATTTAACAAGGTGAAACCCTAACCCTAATTTGTTGCAATTTGTGATCAACAGGCGAATTCTAGGGCAAAGCAAGATAGGGGACATTACAGCTACATCATCTAGGACCTATCTTAGATGCATTAGTAGGAAGGATGCAGGCTCCTCTGAGCCATAGACTTCTAGTTATTGTTTTGATATTTCATATTTGTTTGGAAAATTTGATGTGATGGATTTCATATTCCATGAGTTTTGTATGCATTTGAGTCTTTGACTATATATCTAAGTGTGCTATTGCCTTAAGCAGTTTAGCTACAATTTGTGTTTATATGGTGAATGCAGGATTCCATTCCAAGATTACTTCATTTAAGAGATTTATTTAACAAGGTGAAACCCTACCCCTAATTTGTTGCAATTTGTGATCAACAGGCGAATTCTAGGGCAAAGCAAGAGGGTACATTACAGCTACATCATCTAGGACCTATCTTAGATGCATTCGTAGGAAGGATGCAGGCTCCTCTGAGCCATAGACTTCTAGTTATTGTTTTGATATTTCATATTTGTTTGGAAAATTTGATGTCATGGATTTCATATTCCATGAGTTTTGTATGCATTTGAGTCTTTGACTATATATCTAAGTGTGCTATTGCCTTAAACAGTTTAGCTACAATATGTGATCAATGTATACTTGTGTATGTGATCAAATTAGCTTCTATTTGATGATGTTATTGTGTCTTTAAGGTTTATTTAATAAAGGGTGCATGAAACAAGTTTTAAATCCTTAAAAATCTCTAAATTTATAGGATTTTTCATTTTGTCGAGCCAACGTTGAGTCCTGAGTCCCGAGTCGAGTCACCCTCGTCAAGTTCGAGTCTCATAACTATGATTATAATAAGAAATAACAATATATAATAGACGATTATATATTGGTATTATTAATTATAATATTAATATAACAATTTGAATTAACAATACTGTTGATGATTTACAGCCGCGGGATTATACTTCCAGGCACGTTTTTTGAAGAATAAATTTAAATATAGCCATAAGGCTATTTAAATTTATATAATGAATATTAAATGAAGAGGCGCCTTCATTCATGATCAAAAGATAAAATATTATAGGCTTAATTAATATTTATTATTTATTTAAGAAAGCCGACCTCATCTCGAAAACCGCGCCTCTTCCCAAAATGTCTTTTGTCTAGAGGCTGACCTCTCTTGGTGAAGGGGTGCGATACCTATTGGATGCCTATATATATGATGCTCTTCATTTGAGTTTGACAATCAAGTTAAATATATTCGCATGAAGAGAAGAAGCACGGTCTGAGCAGCAGATCATTCATTTGTAGCAGCAGGTCGAGCTTAAGGAGAATCATATCATTTGTATCTTTGCATCTAGGAGAGGTGCTATTATTCATTGTATCATTTAGGCATTGTGTTGTGCCTAAATTGTAAGCAGATTTCTGCTCTTATTCAATTAATATATAAGAGATATTTTGGCTAGGTTTTTCTCCCTCAGGTTGGAGGGTTTTCCCAAGGTATTGGCTGTGTCTTTGTGTTGAATTTTTGAATTAATTTTATGTGTATTACATCTGATCATAAAACTAACAAATACTATTAATGATGTTGGAGGACATAAATAACAATATATATTAGATGATTATTTATTAGTATTATAATATTAATATATAACAATTTGAATTAACAATACTATTAATCTATTAATCTATTACAATGTATATTTAATATTTAATATTTATTAATCATTAAATTAAATTATGTATTATATTAATCATATTAATAAATTAAAATAATATATTATAATTAACAATATTAAACCTAAAACTATTAAAAATAGACCTTAGTCACTTTAATCTATAATATTATAATATTTATTCGTACGAAAAGCCCAAAACACCAATCTTGTCGTATGATATAGACCTCAGTCACTTTCTTCCTCAAAACATCAAGCTTGGCTTCTCTGCTTCCACCGGGCGAAATTCAACCGAGAGTCACAATGTCTACATGTGGAGCTTTTCTTCAAAATATTTGTCGAAAATCAACACTCCACCAAAAAGTTCTTCGTCCACCCCAGCAAAAGGCCAACAAATAACAGAAGGAATGTATTTTTGTTGTCCATTGTAGCCTACATGTTGGTGTTAACGATTGGTGGTTTTACAATGCACCTTAGCACCAGAAATTTAAGCAGACATGGTATAAAGGAAAGCAGAGAGCTTGACGAACGTTTTGCTCAAGGTTTGCGAAAGTTCTCCTACGCTAAGCTTTGCACTGCAACAAAAAAGTTCAGCGACAATGAAAAAGATATGTTGGCATTTCCAACATGGTTCCTCTCTCTCCATTAATGATCTCACCATGGGTTCAAATCCCGCTTCTGCTTCTACTCGAATCGCATGGGAAGCTGTTTGGAATCATTGGAAACTGATCAAAACGTTTCCACCTCCAAAAATATGAACCCTAACCAATTTCACAGAGATTCCGAGCAGTACCCAAAAGACTAAATCATCATTTCTTTTTCCAACTTTATACCACTCTTTTGGCAATTGAATAATATTTTCCAACATCAGATAACTTTTCCAATGTCTTTTTGAGCTCAAAAGCCCACAAGGAAAAGCCTATCAGCTAATAATAAAATTATAAATAAGAAATAAGAAACTTAGAGAGAAAGTAGGGGAACAAGAGGAGAAAATTCAAACATGGGAGAACACACATGCAAGCAAAAACTTCTAAAGATATAACAACCAGAAAAATGTCTAAAGATAGAACAACAATAGAAAAACATGGGAAAAAAACATAACAATAAAGGAAACACACATGGCCAAAGAGACAAATTTAAAATCAGCAAGAAAGAAGTCTAAGAACTGTAAAAATATTTAGAAGAGAAACCTAAGGGAAAGAAGAATTGGGAATAGGGAAGTAGGAGGGAGGTTGGGCAAAGGGAGAAAAAGAGTGAAAAAGGAATGGATCAACAAACAAGATTAAATCACAATGGTATGCAACTATGAAGTTTAAGGGAGTTTATGATGGGGTGCCATGAGAGGCTTAGACCCCAACCCTCATCTCTATTGAGATTATGTAGATGTTTTTGATTCATAACACTTCCCTTAATTTTCTCTCACAATAATTATCTTCTTTCACTAGGACTCGAGTGACTTCTAAGCTAATGTGATGTCTAGATTTAAAAGAATGCCCGGAAAGAGCTGAATTGTTGATGTGTTGATGCCTCTAATGTTTGCACCATGCTCCTTAATCTTGGTGCCAATGGAGCAACCCATTTCCTCAATGTATGAGGTTTCACAAAAGCAATCAATCCTATAGACCCTCAAAGTTTAGAAGTTATTCTATGTGATCCTTGGGGGGAAGTTTAAGATTCTTAATTTTCTTGTGTGGTTTAAAGGAAAAATTGATGCCTCTTCATCAAGATTTTAGAAATCTTATTCAAGATGTCTTCAATGTAAGAAAGAAAGGCAAGCATAACACCTATAGAATCATCAACTCTATTATGAAGCTTGCCACAATTTTTCACTTTTGTCAAAATACTCTAGCAATGCAGTTATACATGTGTCCATTCAATTTAAAAACCTTAGTCAAAATAGAGATTTCTTCATCAATATGTTCCTCAATACAAATGGGAAGGCTCTCTTGGGAAGATTTTTTAACACGCCTACAATTTCAGTTGGATGGTGATGAGAAGATACATGCAGGTAAAGGTCAATATGAGTGGCATTTCTATGCACTTGATATGATAAGGTTCTGTCATGTTTCCTCTGAAGAAGAATATCAAGGAGCAGAAGTTTATTATTATGTTCTAACTCTGTAGAGAACTAAATGCTCTCCATAATGTTGTTGAGATGGGAATGAAACTCTTCTAGTTTGTCAAGTTCATGATGCCAACTAGAGATTTGTGTCATCCATCTAATGCTTTCCGGCATCTTGGTTTCAAAGGGAAAGAATTCAGAGTTCTATCTGTGAAATATTCCATGAAAAGATTAAAAATAACAGAGGGTAGTGAGGACCCCATGGCAGTCCCATCTAATTGCTCATAGCAAGCACCTTTAGAAGTGGAAAAAGTTGATTGAAGGCAAAGTTATACTAGCAAAGCAATTTTATTATCTCTGCATCTTTTAACTATTGAAATCACAATTGTCACAAGATCTCTAGTGAACGATGACACCACATCAAAACTGACAAGAATTTCATCATCACATACCTTTTTGTTCTTGACGAAATTGACAAAACGGGAGGTATTTCTAATGTAATAGCTCATTTTTCCTACTAAGGGTTTAATTTTCTTAGCAAAGAAAGAAGCTAGTTTTTAAGTCAAAGAGTTAGCAATGTTGACAATGGATCTTAATGGGACACCTTTGTGAATTTAAGGTTTACCATATATCCTTGGTGTGATCTCTTTGTTACGGATAAGACATTTTGTGACATCATCTTCCAAGGAAGAGTGGAAGATGGCTTGCATCAACTTTTTTTAAATCACACCACCAGGTTGGAGCCCAAATTTTGTAAAAACTAATTTTGGTTAGATGGTCAATCATTTCAGTTTCATAGTCAGTTTGTTCATCGCAACATGGTATTCCCTTTCTCAGCCTTCATAATCACAATGTTCTTATTTTTTATGAGTAACTTTAAGGTGGTCCACCCTTCTTTGTGAATATTATGCCTGGATGGCTTGGTGTGCCTGAGGGTCACTGCACAACCCTATCTAATCTCTTTTGCAATAACATGTGGAAAGAAATTAACAACACTTTCAATCACAACCATAATATCTTCTTTGGGGATGAAATTGGGGGTGATAGTGAAACCAAGACCCTTCTTTAAAATGTTAAAAGTTGATTTGTTACTAGAGACATCAAAGAGGTTGACAACAAATTTATTCTCCCAATCTTCAATTTAAACATTTGAGAGTGGAGCCCACTTACTTGTGTTATCTACAAGGAGTAAAACCTTAGAGTTCCCCTTAGGAAGCATTAATTTGAAGGAAGGATCAAAGTATTAATAGTGCCCTTCCCTCATATTGCATGTGAGATTGAGCCCATTTACTCATGTTAACTACAAGGGACACAACACTAGACTTCTCATTAGGAGGCAATAATTCAGAGGAAAGAATCAAAGTGTTAATTGATGTAACAGAGGAATCCAAGTTCAAATAGGAAGTGTTAGGCTTTGGAGACATGCAAGCTAAAAACAACTTAGGTTAGGGTTTAGGCTGCATGGTAACATTAAACAACATACCATCTTGGGAATTGAGGGAGCCCAACTCACATAAAACCAAAGCGTCATGGCTTAAAACATCTGAAGTAATAATTCCCTACTAAAACACATTTGAATTGTGCAAGGGAAAACAGAATGTCGAAATAGGATCTACAACAATCAAATTGGAAAATTCTAGATCATGTCTATAGAAGAGAGGAGCAATGGTCATGGAAAAATGCATGTCTTGTGCTGTGGATGTAATACTCATGCAAATGGTCAGCTCCCATATCCCATAAGTTACTAGGCTGATCTTGCACACTCCAGCATTTAGGTGGTCCCCACATGGACAATGCAGGGTTATATCTTGTTGGTTGACAAGGGATAAGCTCCTTCTCAATGAAACTCTTCAACTTCAAATTCTTCCCCTTATCCCACTGTCACATAATTCCCTTTTTTCCACTAATTTCGGCTCCATTTTATTCCTGGGAACTACTTTCTCCCACATAAAATCCCAAAAGGGCTGCAGGGGCAGCAGGATCATCTTCTGCAGGTAGATGTTAGCATAAGAGCTCTGCATGACTGATGAGCAAGAGGGGAGTTTTAAATCAGAACAAATAGCATCAAGCTCTACCAATGACAAAGGAGCAGCACTGTTAAAGCTGCGCTGCTGACAGCAGTTGTCATGTCCCCGGATAAATTCAATTGATTTCGGAAGGAAAAATATAAAAGTGTTTTCAAACACTATTTAATAATTAAATATTAATAAATTTAAATTATTAAAAAATAATATTCAAATTTATTATAGTATCTGGCCAACCTCTTTGGAAGGCACTAAGTATAATATTTGAATTTCATGTATTCGCCGACTTCCTAGAGTTGGCGAATTTAGTATTTATGGAGATTCGTTATTTGTGTTTTACTTTTGGATCATCGAATAAGGACATGGAGGTTTGACCGCGTAGCTAGCAAAGAATCTGGTAGGACGAAAACCCTTCTAGAACTATGTCCTTATTCATTACTCTGCCATCCATCTCTGATTCCCCCCATACTTGTAATTGCAGGTGGTGCCATAGTTCAAGGCCCAGGAGGTCACGATTTAAGCGACCTATGTGGCAGACCATTGGCTTTGGCCACCATTCCATCAAGGCACCTTCCACATAGTAGATATCTGCACTATGCGATTATCAAGCCAGACAGAGCATTGAGATGAACACTCATCCGCTATCTAGTGTGTGTGTTGTGCGACAATTACCTGGGCGAGTTCACATTAAGGGTCCGAGCTGAAGCTGTTGGCAGAGGTGGAGACAGATTACCAATGTCGTTGAGGGAAACATCCTCCATATCTTCCAGAGCTCGACATCCTAATTTGCATCACACGAGGTTCCTTCCTCATATGAGCGACGCGATCAAGGAAAGGTGTGAATACGGGAAGCTTTGCGGACCGTCTAGGCACCATTCCGACCTGGCACTGTCCATCACCAGAATCTGTCGAAATTGTTCATTCTGCTAGTATAGAAATCACCGATCAAATCCAGATCTTTGACTGTAACTGCACATTTTCAGTATGGAATAAGATTGGATCGATTATTAGTGTGGAGTAATTGCTTACTTGATTCCTTGTCATGAGATTCGTAAGCTGCAGGATGTATTAATTGTTGATAGTAGCTTGAACTGAGATTGATACTTTGTGTTAGTTTGCTTGCCATTTCTGTTTCTCAGTCTGATTCAATATGAAGTTGTGAAGACAGTATCAATTGTCTATGTTTTCCTGAGTCTCCTGCTACTAGAATCTTTTGAATCTTAGTTAATACTCATCACATGCTGATAGCAGATTTTGGGTTTATAGAATATCATAACTGTATTTGCATGTAATTTGCTCTTGGTATATTACAGTGGTATTAGAGCCACAATCCTGGCCAGCCTATAGATAATTTGAAAATATATGCAATTGAGTCAAAGAGATTTGAGGGCAATAGAAAGAGAGAGGAAGAAGTTGGAAGCATCCTTGCAGAGCAACAACAGTGGAATAGGAGGCAGAGGTAAGAAGAAGATGGCAGAGCAGAAAGATGAGATCAAATCCTTCCTGCAGAAGCAAGATCAAGTGAACCAAATGCTTTTGCAGATGATGTAGGCCCTCACTACTGCTATAACCAGCAATAAACCAGGACCTAACAATGCTGATGAAGGTAATTTTGAGCGATCTAGAGGAGGGAATCATAGTAGAACATCAAATGGATCCACTCTTAGACCCTCCCAGCCTACTTTCTTGCCTAGGACAGAAACACCCCATGAAGGAGAAGGATAGAACCAGCCTGATTTTTGTAGTATTGTGCAAGATTACATGAAGCTGGATGCTGAAGTTCGATCAGAGATTCCCTTTGACCAATTCAACAATGCTAGAAAGGGATTTGGACGTGATGAGAGACAGCATTTGCAGCGAGTCAATAAAAATCTTCAGTACAAAGTCAGCAAGCTTTCACTCCCTACATTTGATGGTTCAGGAAAGGTTACCGCACGTGCATGGGTTCAGAAGATAGATACATACTTCTCTCTCAGCCCTATGACTAAAGATGAAGCTGTCAAGTTTGCCATTCTACATTTGGAAGGTGTGGCTCACGAATGGTGTCACCATGGTATTGTGACGCAAGGGTTCAACCTTGTTACTACATATGTTGATTTCACACAAAAGCTTATGGAGCGATTTGATAGAAAGGATCCGGAGGTGTGCTTTCAAGATTTGACAAGGGTAAAGCAGCTTGGGACAATGGATGATTATGTTTCAAAATTCCAAAGGCTAGTTGTTATGGTTCCAGATGTTTCCGATAAGAGACTCATGTTCCTCTTCATCAAAGGGCTATCAGAATTTTACTGTGGTTTGGTAAGGGCTTTAGAGCCGACATCATTGGAAGAAGCTATTCGAAGGGCCTTGAACCTTGAGGACTCCACCACAAAGAGTAAGCCTACGATCAAGAATGCGCCAATAGGACAGCCAAAGAAGCCACCCCACGAGATCACTCCTCAATCGACGAACCCACCACCACGATCTCACGGGATGGACTTGTCTAGGAATGAGCTACGAAGAAAGGGATTGCGCTACCATTGCAAGGAACCTTGGGCACGAGGTCACATGTGTAGGGGAAAAAAATCAGTGTTCCACGGGGACACGTCCCCTCAGAAAAACCACCCGTTTCTGAGACGGGGACGTTTTCGAGACGGGGAGACGCCTAGGAAACGTCCCTACACCGTCCCCCTGAAGTCTCCTTCTGGGAAACTTCTGGGAGACTTCTGGGAAACTTTCAAACGTCCCCTCCACCCAAGGAAACTCCAGGGAAACTTCTAGGAGACTCCAAGGAAACTTCAAGGAGACTCTAGGGAAACTTCTAGGAGACTTCCAAAGGCATCAGGCCATTAGCCTGGAGCCATTTACTATTAGTATTTACCATTTCGTACTCTGTTTTTGAAGTTTGAAGTTTGAACATTGATGATACAGTGATACTTGATTGTAATTATGATTCATGAATCATGATTATGAAACTCAAATTATGAAACATCTAGTTCTTGTTGCATTTTCCAATGTCTAAATTTTCATTTTGATTTTCAATGTTCAGTGGTTCACTAGTTAAATGAAATGATATATCATTGCAATGTGTTATTGTGTTTAAACTTTTAAGTTTTTAAGTTTTGTTTCAATGTGTTAACTTTACTTATTCATTAGGCTTCTATAGTTATATAATTATATTGTTATACATCTTTTTATAACTAATTTTTCAAGTACTATATGTATTTCAACGCCACCCCCCCGCCGCCGTCCCCCCGCCGTCCCCCTGCCGTTCCCAAATTTAGGCCCCCCGTCTCCCATCTAAGGCAACGTCCCCATGAATCTGTTGTGACCTATTTCACACATCGCCCCATCGCAAATGGGGACCCCCAAGTTTGGTTCCGCCCTCTGCGCAACGTCTTTGAGAGACTTGAATTTGGATAAAATTTTGAAAGTCAGTCTGGCTAAGTTGAGATTTTGAGCCCGTTTTTGGGCCTTAACGTCATAGAAGTGCTTAGAAGACCCGGTAGACGAAGATCGCCATTGCTTTCGGTCGTTTCTGACACTTCCTATTTTTTAGGGAATCTGCTTTTTTGCTTTTTGCTTTTTTGATTTTTGGCATTTTTAGGCCATTCTGGAGTCCCTATTTTTTTAGGGATGCTTTTTGCTTTTTCTATTTTTGGAAAGTTTCTATTTTGGGAAAAAGTTTCTATTTTTGGATCCCACAGAGCAGAAAATCAATATGTCTCCAGAAATCAAGAAAATCAAGGCAAAATGTAAAAAGTTTGAAAATTGGCAAAGAATTTTTGAAAAATGCCTAAGTCTGAGATTGGCGCCCTCAAGAGAGGAATGGCATGGAAAAGTCAAGGTCCGCCCTACCTTTGGCATGCCAAAGGTAGGCACTGGCAAGAAATTCACCAAGTCCGCCATAGGCAAGGTGGTCTCCAAGTCCGCCCATGGCATGAAAGTTGCCAAGTCCGCCCTTGGCATGAAGAAGCCAAAGTCCACCCAAGATGCTTGGAAGGGGCGCATGGCACAAAGAAGCTGAAGTCCGCCCATAAGCATGAAGGTTGCCAAGTCCGCCCTTGGCACAAGGAAGTCAAAGTCCGCCCCTAGAAAAAAATGGCATAAAACTCATGAAGTCCGCCCAGCCTTAGAGAAAATGGCATGAAGAACATGAAGTCCGCCCCAAGAAGTGTGGAGAAGGGTAAAACATGAAGGGGTGCGCTCCAAGGTGTTTGGAAAGGGGTAAAATTGCAAGATAATTCATTGAAAATTGAATTAAATGATGGAAACAAGTGAAATTTTCCATTGGACAAGGCACAAATAAAATTCGCCATGGCAAGGAAAATCTAAGACCAATGGATGATAAAATATGCCATAGGCAAGGAATTATAAGACATTCGCCCAACTTTGGAAGGAAAATTATTCTAAGGCATGAAAAACGGAGAATTATCTAGAAGAAGAAGAGGTTTTGGCCGCATAAAAATCACGCCTCGGCGCAACGGAATGAAATTCTTTGGCACAAAATGCAGAGTGTTTGGCAGAGCAAGCATGAAGTCCGCCCCTCTCAGCTTGGAAAATTCCTAAGGTACTAGTAAAAAAAATGGCAAAGTGGCAGAGATCTCCAAATTCGCCCAACCCAGAAGATGAATCGTTTGGCTGAATAAAAATGTCCAAAGAGGTCAGAACTCCGTCTAGAAAGTTGAAATTTGGCAGATGAGCTATTGAGCATATTTTGGCTAGGCAGACAATTTGAAAAGAGATATTTTGCCTTGGACAAAAGAAATTAGCCATGTATCAAAGTTAAACGGGTTGGAATTTAATATTTTAATATTTTAAATTATTTCCCTGACACTTAGGGAATTTTAATTAAAAATTCAAAATCCAGAGATTATTTGGAAGATTAAACTAGTCTGCCTTAGATAAATTTAAACTTTGCCATGTTCGGAGGATTTAAAATACGTTGGAAAAATAATTTTGGACAATTAATTTGATATATTTTCCAACACTTAGTCAATTTTCCTTGAGAAAATTCGAAAATCTCAGCAGAGATGGCACAGAGACGAAAGTTAGAAACTTGCCTCGATAACTTAAAGTGAAATTAGAAGTTTGCTAATCCGAGGAGAAAACGTTTCTAAAAATTGGAAGAAAATCAAAAGAAAGAAAACAATGCCTTGAAGAAAATCGCACTTCTCAGCCATAAAATGAGTTTCAGCAACTCATTTCTTCACAATTCCGGCTGTGAAGTGGCTATCTCTCTCGAATCTTCAGGAAATCATTCGCGAAGGAGAAATTTGTGAGAATAACATCGTTGTGAGAATCGAGATAGCATTTTCTTATTGACAGGCGTGATTTTTGAGAGAAGTAATTTATTTCTTTGCTGAAATCGTACTTCCAGCATATTGGCGCACTTCTACTGGCAGATTTTCTGAATTTTAAATCCATTTGCAGCCACAACGCGATCTTTGAGGTTTGGAAGTTAATCGACAATGTATTTGCACTGTGTTTCTATCTTCTACTTCGTTTCCGGCACGAATTTCATTCATGATAGGCGAATTTAATTACTTTCAGCTTGCTTTTTGACAGAAATTTTAATTTAATAAGGCTGAAAGTGCGATTTTGTCTAAACTATACCCCGAAACTCATTAATTCTTAAATGATATTGTATTAATGTTAAGTATTTTGTGCTTGCAGGCTGCCGATCGATCAAAGCGAAATATCCAGGCAGGCACAGATGAAGTTTGCAAGTAAAGGATCGCAGCCAGAGACCAGAATAAAGTCTAAATGGAAAAATGTCTCAGACACTGATCTTGGCCACATCGATCTCGTGGAATTTAAAAAGAGGATATATGGACATAACGGACCCTTACCAACGCCTGCAGCTAGAAGGATAGTGAGAAATGGCATATTTCAAGCTGCCGGATTCCAGCCTGCACTTTGCTGTGCTGAACTGATGGTGGAGTGTGCACTTCACTATGATGCTGAGTCAAGGCGGATTGTGGCGCCTGATGGGAGAGTGTTGGCACATCTGACAGAGGTGGCCATTCAGGAAGCCTTCGGCATTCCGGCATATCCTAAAACTGTCTACAAGACCAAGGAAGATGCTCAGAAGTTATATGACAAAAATCCTGATCTTTGTGCCGCCAACCTTAACAAATCTTGGCTGGACAAGCCTAGACCGTCCTTTAAGAAGATGCCCAAGAAGTTGATGCGCACGGACTTCAAGGAGGACTATGGAGATATTATTATCTTGCTGAACAGAGTGGCAGGCAGTCCCTCGGGAGCACCCTTTGAGCCGTGGATGTATTACTTCATTGAGGACCTCACAGAAGGTGTCAAAATGTTCAACTGGGCTAGGATGATAAGCAATAATCTTCACCACCAGCTTATCAATCTAGAAAAGACCAAAACATTTTATATGGGTTCTTACGTCGTCTATATGTTGGCCAGAACTTACAGATATGCAGGCTTGATCTGCAAAGGCACAGTTGGCAGTAAGGAGAACGAGCTAAAACCTTATGACTGTTACCCACAACTCCAGCTGAGGGAGAAGGCGCATTTTAGGCGAGCCCACGACGCGTTCCTGATGTACATCACCAGGATACTCCAGGGAGGAACACATCAGCGGCTAACACACGAGGCCAAAAGCCTAATCAGTAAATATGGGTCTTGGTTCATCCAATATCCAAGATTTACCTATATCAGAATCCAGGGATTCACCGGAAGCCCGTACCGTCTGCCCATCTTCCCCACGAACAAGATGGTCCTACTCGAAGTGTTGAGACAGTTAGAAGAATTCCAAGGCCTTCAAAGAGCAAAGCAAAAGGCGGCAGTTACTTTTCCCTTCTTTATAGGGAACATGCTGGAGTCGTGTCCGTCATCACAGGCAGCTGACAGTGCCAGAATCGAGATACAGCATTACCCTTTTTCCCCATATCCGGCCAGAAATCACTACGACCCCCATCACCACATCAAGACGGTGGATGGAAGGAGATACAAGCATAGGGTCGAACTGGAGGACTATTGGGCAAATGTTGCGGATGAATTTGAGGTCAGACGGAGGATGTGGTCCAGATTACCTCTCAGCTTGATCAGGGCAACAGAATTTTGTCACGTGCCAGATCAGTTGGAAGAGGACGAGAATCAGACGCAACCGCGCTTCGATGAGAATTCAGCTTTGCCCGCTGTCCAGTGGTCAGAAGCAGAGCATGCTGACTTGAACGTCTTGATGAGGCCTGTCATCAAGTTTACTCAGTGGTGGGTTGATCAACGAGTTCAAGAATTAAGGCGCCAGAAGATAACCCTGACCTATGACATGCTAAGCGAGGTAGAGTCTTATTCTTCCAATGCGGGAGCATCACAGGACCTCCCAGTGATAGAGGCCACCACGTCTAGGAAAAGAAAAGAAATAGCTGCAGGCAAAGAGCCGGTCCAGAAACAGGCAAAGATGAAACCTTCTCAATCGGCCGCCTCCAGAAATATTGAGGAGATATTGGCTACCGCCGATGCTTCACTGGCAGATATGAGGGATCCTTCTCCGATTCCTGAAAACAACGCGGAGCTTCAGCCAGATGAGGATGCGCCACCTTCTCCCACGGGCACCGAAATATTGGAGTCGGATGACGACAATGTGGGCACCCAAGATGAGGATTTTCAGGAAGGGATGATTTCAGCCCTTAGGGGAATTGTAGACGGTCCTGATAGAGAAGGCGTGCCGGAGGAAGACGGTGTTGAGCAGCTTACGATCCCGGATTGGCTGAAGGAGAGGCTAAAGGTACAAGTGCCGGCAGATGAACCAGAAGAGGATGATACGGCAGACTTTTTAGCCAGACTGTCTCAAACCGTGGCCAAAAAGCCGGCGAAGAAATTCTCCAGCATACAGAGAGACGAGGCCGGCAACAGGACAGTGCAAATCGCCGTGCCTACAGTGGACAAGCCGCAGGAGGATATGGCTCCACATGATTACGCCATCACGACCATTGACTTGGGTCCAACCACTAAGGGCCAAGAAATGGAAGATTTGGACAATTCTGTGTCCGCCATCAAATCAAGGTTGGCAAAGGAGGTAGCCAAAAGGAAGGAGTGCCAATTAGAGATTGAGCGCTTAAGGGAATATATTCAGCACTTGATCAAGCCACTTGATCAGGACACTACGGCAGCTCCTCTACTTCCGAACTCTTCGCAGGAGGCCATTAAAGAGATAGAAGAAAACAGGCTCACGGTTCAGGAGGCCAAAGAATGGATAGCAGCCAAGGGGATTGAAGCTGAGGCATTCTTGGAAAGATTAACTTTGGTTTATGGTCAGGCCACTGCCTTACTTTCTAGGTTCGCTTCTTTGGCAGAAGTATGGGATAGCCTTCCAGACGTGCAGGATAGAATAATCCCTTGCCTTAGGATTCTGAAAGGAGTTCCTAAGCAAGAATTGATAGAGGGAGGCGTCATCGCAGCGGGAGCAGCCTATGACTTCCACACTTGGTATTGGGCCTTGACGGCACGAGGTGAAGTCCTGGAGAGGGTCAAGGTTGATGGTGTCAGATTGGAGGAACAGGTCAAGGAAGTTCAGGCCAGAATCCTCAACATAATTGCCGATGTCCTGGATAAAGAGGCGCTGCGAGAGAATGACCTGCAGTTGGAAGTTTTGAAGAAAAGTGTCCAGGAAAATATCTTCGACATCACTGGGCCCATCTTGAGGCAGGACTGGGCCAAATTGGCGAACTTCTTGAGCATCAGAGAGTCCTTTGAGAAGACTGAACCAGAGTGGGAGGAGACCTTCGCCAGATGCGCCGAGAGCATGGATGGGCTTGAATTCAGAATCGGCATGCTTCCGCAGGTTACCATGGACGAGGTTGCCTTGATCGTGTCCAGATTCGGCGAATACACGGCAGCTCGAGAGGATCAGGATGTAGTCCCTTGAAAATAGCTCCAAATGCCAACTCATTGCTGTTCATTGCCAGTTAACTGAAGTCATTTTGGGAAACCCTAATTAGGGTTTCGTTTGTTAAATCTTGACCGTCGGCTCATTTTTAATCTGAGCCATTTATTCAATTTGAGAACTCTATATAAACTCATTGACCCTCATTTGTAATGTGTGAAGTGAGTAATAAAAGATTGTTGCGACGAAACTATTTCCGTTTATAAAAGCTCTTGTGCATGATTTGCTAAGAACAACTTTTATTTTCAAGTAGTATGCAAGGTTTAATATTTCTCCTTCAACACTTAGAGTAGAATTAGAATAGCATTTCATTACATGTTGGTTAGATGAATGATAGATTTGATCGCAGTGGCGGATAAAATTTTGCTCATACTTTTGTCGAGTGGATGATTTGCATTTGACGTGTAAAGTTAGTCTGAGCCATTAAATCGTGGATGCTTAACTTCTGTTTGTTTCAATTACCGATTCA
Organism: Sequoiadendron giganteum; assembly: GCA_007115665.2. Lineage (NCBI taxonomy): Eukaryota > Viridiplantae > Streptophyta > Pinopsida > Cupressales > Cupressaceae > Sequoiadendron > Sequoiadendron giganteum. Next base: position 151,916,660 of record CM021109.1, on the reverse strand, counting down.
AATATGAAAATTCTTATCACTTCCGTTGAAGATTGCACCTGCTTCGCGTAGTTGTCCAAAGGTGGCGAAACGAAGTGTGGTTACCCATTTTATCTAGTCGCTGCTGTCTCTTAAATTCTTAGGCATAGTTAAATCTCTAAACCCTTATCCTTTTTATTTTTTTTGGAAAATCTGAAGATACCCACCGAAAGAGCCTTCAAGGATAAAACCGTCTAAGTCTCCAACCTGCAAAGAGAATTTCATGTAAGTCCCCTTGTGATTACCAGCAATCACAACGCCCACTGGCCTTATCCACATGTCAAGACCTGACCAAAGAAACCTTGGAGTTATTGTATTGTCTACTAGATTTTTGCAAACACTTTTCAAGAGAGGATAAGAGTGTCCTTTGGGCATTTTTATTTTGTGTTCGGTGGCGTACTCAAAACACACACCAACAACCGTCCCGTCCCAAACTCCATGGAACTATGAAAAAAATCCACTATATTGAGGTAACCCCTGATGATGATGCTGAAGAGGAGGAAGGTGAATTCGCAGACCTTATTGATGAGGAGATGCACGTTGAGGCAATGGCAAGAGGACATTCGGGAGGCACCCTTGCATCACTCTCAAGAGCACCTTGGTACCATTCTCTCCACATTAGAGGCGACTTACATGGACAGAGGGTAACAGTATTAATCGATAGTGGAGCCACCCATAATTTCATGAAGAAGGGCTAGTGGCTAAGATGGGCCTAAGGGCGGAAGATTTTGAAGGATTTAATGTGACAGTTGCAAATGGTTACATTATTCCATGCAATCACCGGATTCAACAAATGGAGTTGACCATAGGAGGACACAAGATGCGGGATGATTTCTACATAGTTGGCATTGGAGAGACAGATGTGGTCCTCGGAGTGCAATGGCTACACTCGCCTAGGGAGTACACGACAAACTATCAAACTCTGGAGTTGAAGTTCAGAGCTAACGGAAAAGAGGTCGTCCTTCGAGGATTCAAACTATCAAACTTTGAGTTGAAGTTCAAAGCTAATGGAAAAGAGGTCGTCCTTCGAGGATTCTCCAAGGCAGGCCCCAAGGAAGTCTCGACTAAGGCAACGGAGAAGGCGCGAACATGAACAAAGACATTCAAAGATCCGGATCTGAAGTTGCTTGAGGGCAAGCAACATCCAAGCGGGGAGGACTGTCATGTCCCCAAATAAATTGAATTGATTTTGGAAGGAAAAATATAAAATTGTTTTTAAACACTATTGAATAATTAAATATAATATTAAATATTAATAAATTTAAATTATTAAAAATAATATTTAAATTTATTACAGTATTTGGCCGACCTCTTTGGAAGGCGCTAAGTATAATATTTGAATTTCATGTATTGGTCGACTTCCTAGAGTTGGCGAATTTAGTATTTATGGAGGTTCGTTGTTTGTGTTTTGGATCATCGAATAAGGACATGGAGTTTTGACCGCGTAGCTAGCAAATAATTTAGTAGGACGAACACCCTTCTAGAACCGTGTCCTTGTTCATTACTCCACCATCCATCTCTAATTCCCCCCATACTTGTAATTGCAAGTGGCGCCATAGTTTAGGGCCCAGGAGGGCGCGATTTAAGCGACCTGTGTGGCTGAGCCATTGGCTCTGGCCACCATTCCGTCAAGGCACCTTCCGCATAGTAGATATCTGCACTATGCGATTATCAAGCCCAACATAGCTTTGAGATGAGCGCTCATTCACTATCCTCTGTGTGTGTTGTGCAACAATTTCTTGGGCGAGTTTGCATTCAGGGTGTAGGCTGAAGCTGTTGGCAGAGGTGGAGATGAATTGCCAGCATTGTTGAGGGAAACATCCTTCATATCTTCCAAAGCTCGACATCCTAATCTGAATCGCACGGGGTTCCTTCCTCATATGAGCAACGCGATCAAGGAAAGGTGTGAATTCAGGAAGCTTTGTGGGCCGACTGGGCACAATTCCAACCTGGCACTGTACATCGCCAGAATCTGTCGAAATTGTTCATTCCGCCAGTATAGAAATCATCGTCTAGCATAAAATCCAGATCTCTGACTGTAACCGCACATTTTCAGTATGGAATAAGATTGGCTCGATTATTAGTGTGGAGTAATTGCTTACTTGATTCCTTGTCGTGAGATTAATAAGCTCCAAGATGTATTAATTGTTGATAGTAGCTTGATCTGAGATTGATACTTCGTGTTAGTTTGATTGCCATTTCTGTTTCTCAGTCTGATTCGATATGAAGTTGTGAAGACAGTATCAATTGTCTATGTTTTCCTGATTCTCCTGCTACTCAAATCTTTTGAATGTCAGTTAATACTCATAACATGCTGATAGCAGATTTTGGGTTTATAGAATATCATAACTGTGTTTGCATGTAATTTGCACTTGTATATTACAGCAGTTCTTAGGGGTCTTGCTGATGTCCTCGTGCTGAAAGGAAAGAATATCTATAGGCTGTTGGTTCATGAGCTTCTTCTTTGTCAGAGATACAAAATTCCTTTATTGCCCTATATAAAGATTATAGCAGTTAGCAATATAAAGTTCTAGGAAGAAAGACTCACCCATTCAAAGTTATGATTGTTATCTGTTTCCGCAGGGGACATGAGATCCAAGGAAAAGAATGAATAACCTTGTTGTTCAGGGATCATTTTAAAAACGCTAAGTCCGCAATCCTCTTAAATAATTTTATCCTCTCCTTCTCAAGAAGCTTGGGTTTAGCCACAGTTCCCTCCCTTAAAGGATATTGATAACAAACATTAAATTTTCAGAGTCTGTGAAGATGAAATAAAAGAGCCTTTTGGTAAAAAGCTGAGAGTGTTTATTTTAATCTACATTTCGCATCACATTCTGTGACCCATCATCAGGATTCAGGATAACTAATGATGCGGGGATTGCAGGACCAGCCCGAAATACTTTGAGAAGCCAAGAGGACACAGAAATTTAATAAAATAATAAAATCAAAATGAAGATAATGAGGGATAAAGCACCAAAAAGGTTGTACTAAAATTTATGTCAATGTATGGTTTATTTCTGTAAATGAATATGTTGTACTTGGATACATGTCAACTGCACTTTGGAATTCACTTACTCTCAGATGCTCTGCATGCATAAACTTTGAGGTGAGGGTAAGTTTGTTTATAAATGGGAAAGAACTTGTGTATTTTTCACACTTCTGCTATACAGATTGATTTCACACAATAATTTTCCAGTTAAAACAAGGTATTATGGGACATAAATTTTGGAGCTTTCAATTAACTGTGAATCACCTTCTCCAAAAATTTATATTCCTTGTTATAGTGTTTTTTCCGTATTGACTACATTAAACAACATCTCTTTGAAAAATACAGAGTTGAAAGACAATGAGGGTTTTGTTCCTTTATGATCATGGTACATTTAGAAATTTGTACTAGGGACTGACCAAACTCATCCAGGCTCATCAATTACCACCAAAACTTACCAGGTCAATCCAGACTAAAGTACTCACCAAACTTATCAGATAGGCCTACACTCACCAAGTTGATCAAGATTTGCCTAGTCAATTCAAACTCGTTTGATTCAACCCCAACCCAAGTCTTGACTTTGACAGGAAAGTTTGGCAGGTCTTGTCGGTTATTGCCACCAAAGAGTTTCTCATATTGGTACACTAGTTGTTGCACCAATGAAACGTTAACCATTCTCACTTCTCAATCTAGGTTGGAGACCCATGATTTGAAAATTTTGATGCTCCTAATCAGGAGTTTGCATTAATAAGAAATTACTGAGATCCTACACACAAGCACTTCTCAAATGAGAAAGAAAGACAGAATTTAGATTCATAATGATGGATGGTAGAAAATTGTCAACTAGGAACACAATTAATTACAAGACTTTACAAAACGGCATTCAGCCTCACCCTACAAAAATCAAAAGGAGCATTCTCTATAAATTTTTAAAAGAGAGTGCAATGGAAAATACTCCAAAAAATCAAAATAATTTGCCAATAGTCCTAACGTACATGATCAATTGAATCATCTTCAAAATATGATGAACTTGTAAGAACCAAAAGTAATACAAATGTAAAAAGAAGAGTATAGCAGGGAAGGATATCAATCATTATATTCATTGACTACAAGTATAATTTCAGCTCCCACAAATAATTCCAAATACAATTCAAATAAGTTCTTTAAGAAGGACATAACAAAACACGAACAGAATTGACAATCACATAAATATCTAACCTGGCCAAAGGGAAATCAATGAGTATGCTTACACAAAAAATTGCACTGTAATGAAATTAATTGAACACTCCGTGCTCATCATGGAATAACCTAGTACAACCAAAATGCAGAGAGAAACAAATACCTGATACAAACCCAACACATCAAGAACTTTTGTGTAAAGCACGCTTTCCTCATCTTTACAATCATCTATGGGTGAAGCTGCATCCTGTATACCCCATATCTCAGAGATTGTTACCAAATCTTCATCTGTGTTATCAAAGGCATGGCTGTCCTGGTTAGGATAAAGTGCTGCAGATCCCTCGAGTATATCTTTTCCATCCCCCTCATTAATTCCACTAACAACAATTTCAACACCATTGTCATTTGAGTCGAACTTTATTTTTTTGAATTTTGATTTCATTTCAACCTCCTTAGAATTTGTTGAGGGGAAATTTCTCTTACTGCTTTTGCCAGCACTTTCAGTTAATCTAGACTTCTTGGACGAAAGCAAGGATAGTAAAACTTGAGGATCTGGCAATAATCCCCTTATTTCATCCTGAACCTCACAATAAAGTAAAAACCACTTCTGTCTGGAGAGCTCAATAAGAGTGTATAAGCTCTTCTCTTCACTATGTGCCAAACCGCTTAAGGCTCTCAAAACAGTTATACCAGATAATCCCTTTACTTCCCCTAAATGACTTTCAGATATGCATTTAGACAAACATTCTTTCTGCATTTCATTAGAGTGCCCCCTCTTGTTCACATTTTCTGCTGCAGCTTGTATTGCATTTAATATGCATTCTAAAGAACCCAATGCCTCTTTAAGTACTCGCAGAGTACCATGCTTTACAAATATGTTAGCATGCAAGAGGCCCCTATTAATCATAGCCCGACTAAATGAGCGAGGAAGCATGCACTTCAGTCTATCACCTAATGTAGGATGCTCCAAAGAAGGTGGAGAAGACCCTTCCGTTGCAAGTGAAGAAAATGATGGAGAAACCTTAGAAGCTTGTATCAAATCAGATACAAGAGATATAGCTGCAAACCTGATTGGAAAATAATCATAGAACACTCTTATTGTATGCTCAATAGCAGAAAAATAAAAATAAAACTAGAGGCCATTGAGATAATGAATTCCCCTTGCAGGCATTGCAATAAACACTTACCAGGTAGATGATGCCCGTGGCTCAAGCGAGTAAGGAAAAAAATCCAAGTATGCAGAAACTAATGATGATTGATTGCTAACTATTGCCAGCAGCAGATTTCTATGATTGTCTACATCAGTTGACCTTAATTTCAACATCAGTCTCAGTAACCTTGCTGGGTTACCTCCATGAAATTTTTTACTCGTGTTAAAAATGCCCGAAGGTTGGGGAAGCTCTGGAAAAAGTCCATGACAAGAATCAGTGCAAAGCATCAGTAGAATCTCATGAGCAATATCTGCCGCTTTTCCTAAAGAAAAATTTGCAGAAATCACACTCAATTGTTCAAGGGCTGTATCCCCAAACACTGCACTGCGAATCCAAGAAGGCACCATCGAACTCTCACTCAACACCTTTTCTCGTATAAGGCTAAGCACATACACAATTGTTTCTTCGTCATCAGTTCCAAGCCCACGCAGAACACCACCATAAAGAGGCTGCTTCCGAAGCACGTGCCTTAGGACACTCGGATTGCTGACTTCCAAAAAAGCCATTGCAAATTCAATAAACCCTCTTCTTGTCAAAAATTTAGGCTTCTTATTGTCCTCACCATTTTTTTTCTTACCTTTCGGCTGTTCTGCCAACTTAGGGAAAACCTTGTTTTCAAAATCAAAACTTGCAACAACCTCGGATGCAATAGTCCTCCCTCGCCGAACAATTGCAGCCATAAGCAGCAGAGCAGCATTCTGCCGCTTCTGCCCATGCGAATTAATTTCACCATATACATCATGCATCTTCGTTCTAACAATTGTACTCGCTAATTTATCTAATCTCAGACTTACATACATAACAATTTTACTTCTCTGCTCATCGGGGCAAAAATCATCCCTAACATCCTTTCCCCCCGGGTGTTCTAAAATTTCCGCAATAAGCAAAAAAATAGACACGCTGCTTTTCCCCTGTATACCTAATTTCCAAGCCTCTAGAAGCTCAGTACAACCAGGCGATGCCTTGACATATAGCTGAAGAACTTCAGCACCAGATTCTCCCAGCAGCATGTCTCTGAAACCCTTGGCACCATGTAAACGGACTGTGAATTCTCTGGAAGTTAAAGCTGTTAGATTTTCTTTCAACTTTTCATCTAGTTCCCTCGATATATCCATCTTTAAAGCTTCCTCGCTGGGTTCGGGTCCTTCACATCCCCAAAATAACAGAGAACGGTTAAATGAGGCATTTACAGTCATTAAATTTCCATGCTGCTGAGTTCATGTACTCTGTTTATTTGCAGCTACGAATGTGAATGGTAGTTTAAATTTTAGAAAATAATCAATTTCTCCAATTCCCACAAAAAAGTCATAAGGAAAATAAGATACAGAGTTATTCCATTCCTACATTGTTTAAGCCGTGTATCGTATTTATTTGTATCGATAAATTTCACTGTAATAAAAATAATTTGTCAAATAAGCTGATCAGAACGTACCTTCTTCTTCTACTTCTATTTCCCTATCTGAGTGTAATTCGCCACTCGATTCGTTCTCCTCTTCATCGTAAACCTCTTCTTCTTCAGGGACTTCCATTTCGTCGTTCAAGTTGCTAAAATCTTTGTTCTCGCCATACATTGTTGAAGTATTATCACAAGCAAAACCCTTCTTAGATCAAACGAAATGTTACGTTTCAAATTTTCAGTCAAACTTTAAACTTTTTGAAGAATTGTAGGCATAAAAGCCTTCTTTAATCTGTAATAGGGTTTTAAGCTTTCAATATCGAACTTGCAACTGTTGAAAATTTCCATATAATAAAGCCCTTTATAAACCCTATCGCACAGAGGACGAACCGATGTTTAAATCTTTCGCTTGTAAATTTATGATTTAGGCTACGGTCTCATGGAGGAGCTTCCTGAAGTATCTTAATAGGTGTTGTTATCATACACAGGTGTTCCATGGATTTTTTAATGAGTGAAATTAAAATTTTAAGTTTTAAAAATAGTATAGAATATGTTAAATAGAAACTTAAATTTATAATTATATGGTTAAATTTAAAAATTATAGATAAATGATATGTGGCAGTAAATTTTAAAAAAAATTGTGAGGAAATTTTTAATCGAGTTCCAAAAAATCTCTTTAAAATTAAAATTTAAAAATAGTTTCTTAGAAGTTTCGCAATTTTTTTTACTAAGGATTTTTTTAGTGGTTAAATCTTTGTCAATTGAAGAATAGTTCATATCAGCCAATTTGAAATTGATGAATATATTGCAACCAATAAAGTGGTCAAATCATCCACATTTTATGAATTATCGATCCAATGCATTTCAATTCATTTTATAAGATATATATAATTAATATTTTTGTCATAACAAACTACACTTTTTCAATGGTATACTTAATATTTGCGCTTGGAATTTCGGATGCATTATTAATCTACCCACATATTCACCGATACCATTGAAAGTACACTATGTACGAGGACTCATTTCGTTAATAACATTAAATGTTCACTAAGTGTGAGGACCTATTTCGTCAATAACATTAAAAATTAACTATGTATGAAGACACATTTTATCAATATTATGATAACTCCATGTTGATCCTAGGTCCAAACTCACCTTGAAAATTATAACGTATGTGTTTTGTTGAGGTTTAATTCGCCCAACATTTACATGTATTGGTTTATAATCACATAGGATTCACCAATTTTTTACTATACCATTTAAAATCCAGCAGAATTCATCAAATATGGATTGTTATAAATACAATCGAAACTTTGATTTACTTTTACATATTTTGTTCAGCTTCGAACTTTTGAGCTTTCAATTCAAATTATAGGAAAGTTACAACTACAAACATTGTTGCATTAGTAAGTGAAAACCTAAAGGCAAGTGATCATTTCTTTATAGTTATAAGATTATTTATCTCTTTGTCATTCTTACTTCATTCTTATAGATGATATTGAGTAGAGAGACATCTAGGGTCCAAGGTTCTATATTTTATGATTCCTTCTTAAATAAGAAGACATTCTTTTGACATATTTTATTTCATGAGATATGTTGAGCAGGATCAAGAATAAGACTCTTGAAACTGGTAAAGGGAGGCCATCAGAATGTAGAACCATAATATCATACTTTGGCAATGTTTGTGGTTCATCAGATCAAGATGAAGCTACAACACCCACTTACACCAAATACTAATGAAGAAGGCAATACCTCAGAGGAAGATTGGAATAAGTTAATTGAGTCAAATGACAATGTTGTAGAAGATGTTCCAAGGGATAACCAAGGTAGTCAAAATGAGTTAATTGACTTGGATGATGATGTCACATATGATGTTGTTGCACAAAAGGGGAGAAATTTAGACAAATAAAAAATAGAGTGTGAGTGGGATATGACAAAGAATTTTCATATTGATTGAACATCAAAATACCCATTCATTGAACTAGTGGAGAATGCAAACAAAGATGAACCTCCAATAATATGCAAGTGTAAGATTTATAATTGAAAATATAAAAGGGACAAGAAGTTGTAGCTAAAACTTGACATTGTAGAAAAGCGTAAAAATAAAATTTATGAAAAATAAATAATAGACAAAAAAGAAAAATTAGTGAAAAGATGGAAAACAAATGAAGAATGTCTTCATGCTAAGAATGCCCTCGAATATGGTGTGTATATACAAAAAAAAGGTGAAGCTTTTTGAATTTGAAGGTTCAATTCAAGTTCAGTTTGGAAAGACAATAGCAGGAGCACAAATGATAAAAATTGTTTAGTTGAGTGTTGTTTTTTATATTTTGACCAGAGGGCATCCAATAATAGACCACCCAGAATATAATAGTTTATTATCTTTTAAGGACGTTTCTAACTTTTGTTATGCACATTGGTCAATAAAAAGTGGATGAGAATGAGGCAAGCTATCATGTTGAGGTGAAAAAATAAGATTTATAGAAAAAATAAAAGAGTCAACCTTTATTGAATTATTTTGAGATGAAGTTACAATGATAAATAATGTTTCTTGGATATGTATGCATGTGTATATTGTGCACAAACATTTCCACCAACCTCATATACTTTGTGTTTAAAAAATGTACGATAATTCTACATTGCAAAATCTATTTGAACTAGTGAAGAAATCTTTGAATAAAATTGGAGGTATGGATGACTTCATAATTGTTAAAAAGTTGGTGTGTAGGAGCTAATGGAGCTTTAGTAATGCAAGGTCATAGGAATGATTTTTGGGTAAAGTTACAAATTACTTCTTCACTTCACATGATTGTCATTCACTGCATAACCCACATTATAAATTTCACATTTAAAATTGTGAGCAAATTTCCTTCAATATCAAAAGTTGAAAATCTAATATGTGAGCTCTACTCATACTTTTGTCGAAATCCTAAACTATTTGCGAAATTTTAAAATTTTGCTTAGGGAATAAACACAAGAAATAATCTTACTAAGGATGTTGATACCAAATGGATCTCCTTGCATGAACCAGCACAGTGACTTTTTTAGAATATAAAATCATTGATTGAAGCAATACATGAACATAACCATACAATAGGCAAAGCTCCTAACCTCTTACATAGATTAAGTGATATAGAGACACTCTTAAATTTATTTGGTCTTCACCCCATGCTAGATGAAATGAACAATTTTGTGAAAAATCCTAAGAATAAATAAGTAGATTACAAAATATAGTAAACTATATAGAATGAAATTCTTCACTCTTGATGATCTATATCTATCAGATTCCTCATTTATAAGTCCAAAATTTAGTAGTTGGAACTTAATAACATATGTGAACAATATTGCTATTTTTTTAACATTTAAATGTAAGCAAGGAGTTATGTATCTTTGTACATGAACTTTAGGTACCAATGCACTATTATATTATGGTCAAGTACTCTACCAAAGAAGTAACTGTTACAAGGAAAGTTTTTAATGACATTGATAATTATATAAGTACTACTTTAAAGAGTATTGTGAAATCTCTTTCCTCAAAGATTATAGAACGATTCCCTTGAGATGAACTATTTGAAGCCATGTCTATTGTGTATCCTTAATTTTGGGTCCATCATCAACCAAATGATTATCATAAGAAAATAAAGACCTTGATTGATCATTTTTCTAATTGTTAAGATTCAATGGATAGAAAATAGAAGGAATTGTAAGTCTATCTAAGCTTATAGAGAAATATGACCATTTTGCAACAACTATGATGGAATAAATCTAATTATTTTCCAACAACTATGATGGAATAATTTGATCTCATGGAGAATCTCATGCAAGCGGGATCAATAACAAATATTTGGGTAACCTTAAGTCAGAGAAAAATATTGTGTGATTTAGTATCGAAATATTTTAAACTTGTTGATTTATATCAAACCATGTTATTGGAGTCAACAGAGGATGATAGAGTTTTTAGTGCATTGAGCTTCTTGAAATCAAAGATAAGAAACAAAATAGACAAGAATTTAAAAATGTTTGAGGATGTATACAAGTAGGTATAATATCTAAAGTTTTCTTTTTGAAAGGACACTCACAATTTGGAAGTTTATATGTAAAAGAAGAGAGTTATGTAACACTTCAAACCATAGTGGCACAAATGATAGTGATTATGGTAAAAATCAAATGTAATTAAGTAGATGTATAGAGATCAAAGAAAATGAAGACTAGAATCAAGACAACTATCAATGTCATGGTCAGAGTGAGGAGGTGAATTGGCATTTAATGGAAGATATTACTAGTTACTAGGTATTTACACTATATTTTATGAATTATATTCTAAATTGTCACTGATATTTTCTATTATATTCTATGAATCATATTAAATAAATTAATGTACTAATGTTTTATACTATTCCATTGTAGAATCTAAATTTAAACATTATTTTCAAATTTATTTTATTAAACACATTTTTTTATTTTAATTTATTAATTAACATATTATTAATAATCATTTGTTATTGTGTTATACTAATAACTTTTACATGCACTCAATGATTCAACTAAATGTGTACTAACAACAATAGAGCATATATCATTAGTAATTTTTTAATGCATATCTAGAAACTAGAGTTTTTTGAATTGAGAAATTAAATAATATAGATAATTTGAACACATAAATGGATTTGAGTTTTATATTGATTTCAAATGAAAGAATACATAGAAGTATTATAAAATCTTACTAAAAAATAACTTCACACAAAGTTGAGTTAGAAACTCATATTATCAAATCATTCTATCAACTTTTTTAACATGCTCCACTATTCATATGATAGAAGTGCAATTTGTTCTAACTTATATTATTTGATTTGCAAATTTGTTGACAATTCATAATTGGAAATGGAACTTGGTTTGAATGTATCAAACAAAGTTATATTCAATATTATCAATGGTTTGATAGAATCTCAAAAGTTTGTCTTGTCTAGGTTATGAGGAAACTGGTCCAAATCAATCTTCATTCTATCCTCCATCTTTTTTTTAAAATGTCATTTATAAGGTATCACTCTCTTGTGTCAAAAGCCAATGATAAACCAAACTCTTTTAAGTCCTCTACCTTTTATGCAACTTTTGAATCTATTTTGTAACCTGATCCAAAAATTCCTTTGCTTCACATTGTGCAACAACCCCAGTGTTCTACTCAGTAAAATTTCCAGCATTTCACGCTAAGTGAATATTCCATGATGTCATGACATAGCAATAAAAAAAATTCTTCCCATAATGTAAATTACATGCATAAATGAAATAACACTATTTCCAAACTTTCATTGCATTTCATAGTAATTTCACAAATCTTCCAATACATAATCATATTGAATGAACTCAAGCTTATCATTCATGATTACATTCTTCCATATAAATTGGTATATGATATGTACATAGCTCCTTTGAGCTTTGTCTGGCAAAGGCTATACAAACTGGTCCTGATGTACCTGCATCGGGGCATAAATTCTCAATGTCCCTTCTCGCTTGTACAAAAACTCCAGTTGTCCCCAATACTAGTGTACACATTCACAAACCTTGGCCACCAACTGATGAGGAGAAGCATCACTCAAGTGTTTTTTCACCAACCAGGAACTCATATGCGATCCCCCACACATATATCAATGATAGATGGCCCTTCTCTTCAATGAAGAGATTGGTTGGAAAACCTCATATCAATAGCATATCTAAGCTTAGTGTTGTGTCCCATAAACTAGAACCTAATCATACGGTAGCTACTCCTACAAGTATGAAAATACTGATCTAGAATATAAACAAGGAACACAATGAATCCAGATAGTGTAAATAGTGCCTCCTTACACTAATTTGGCAATAGTATTATCATTGAGTACTTCGAATGAAGGTCATCTAATTGACATACATCTCTACAGCTCGGTTTGGATCTTGATCGTTCATATACTATGCTTCGGTAATTTCCTTCCCTAGGTAATCCCTAACCTCAGAAATAACCTATTTCCCTTTCCAAAAACCCTATGATATCTTATGGATATTCCCATCCTTGGTATAACATAAGAGCATCCCTAGTTAACGAGTTTAATTTTACATAGACAAGTCATTCACTATAAAAGACAATCTAGTTCCAAGTATAACTTTATAATCTAGAGAGTAGCTATATAAGCATCTCTACTCATAGATTATTTATCCATTAATGATCGACTCTAATTAGTATTATATCATACTAATAGGTGGTTCTCATAAAGAGATTGCCACATCAATGATTGATCTCAATCAAATCATAATCATAGCAATAGATGCTTCCCTTCAAGAGTGTAACCCTTTCAATAAAAGAGTTATTCAAAGTAGAGTCTTGTCAACAATGTGACTATAAGAGAGGGGGACCAACAACGTCAAGGCTCCAAGTCATGAAGAGTCGAGAGCGGAGGGCTGCCCTAACTTACCTCACTCTAAAAGATGGGGATCGAGAATGAAGAGTACTATGGCATGCTTATGTCACTATGCAGACCCGAGTTTCAGGTTTAGGCTAGGCGAGTTGGTTTTTAGGATCACTAATGTACCTTAGGTAGCTCTCTATCCAAGGATGGTAGCATGATTTTAGGATGACAACGCGACACACTAGCATCTCTCAGGCGTGCTGATGTTCATAAGGCCACACAACATAAGACACAGTAAAAAATGCCTAAAAATATACTAACAACCTAGCTAATGGACATTAACGAAAGTGACAAAATAATGAAGTATAGAAAGTAAAGGTGAAAATGATAAAATAAGTAAATAAGGGCTAGGGTGACGAAGATAATCTCACATAAGTGTCAGTTCGCCAGCTAGCTCCGCACGTACGTTCACCTACACATGAGAAAGAGGGAAAATTGTTGGGGCTATATAGGTGCATGCCTCAGTTAGACCCCCGTTTTGGTGTTTCCACCTCCACAGACAACAAGAAAGCAACAAAGTAGAATATGCGACATAAGAAAGAAAATGAAGCAAAGAACACTACAAACAATATTATGCTACTCAATCAAATCACAAAGGAGAGGAGTGAAGTGTTACCACCTCCACCCAAAAGCTCAGTAACCAATGGAAGGAGAAAGCAAGGTATGGACTTGGCAAAGTCACCACAACCACAGTGGTGATGAAGGGAGGTCTCGCAAGAATCCAAGCCCATGCTTCCAAAGTTGCCTCACACTTGCAATGTGGAGTTGACAGAGTGCAAAGCTACTGCAATGCTCAAAAGTAGAGTGTTATAATGCTACTTGAGAGTGAAAGAGTGAGGAGAATGAAGTGAGAAATTGCTTAGAGAATGAGGTGAAATGGAGTGAGAATGAATGAATTTTAAGGTACAATGAGGAAGAATTTTCCATTTTCAGGGTTGGTTGGTTGAAGAGAGATGTTACAATTTGATCCCAATCGAGTGTGTAACACCTTTCCCAACTTCAAACGCAAGAATCCGTCAGGGATGACAGCGTGCCACACATGAATCCCCGACATATATTCTCTCATTAACACACATGAAAGATGCCAAGTCGATGGAAGGCAGGTGGGTGACATGGAATTTCACCTTCAGATTTGATTTTCTAAGGTGAGGGTATGTGCAAGGGGAATTTTCCTAAGGGGTGCAAAGTTGCTCCTATACAGTGACTTCATTTTAGGAGTGTAAACTAATTAACCAAGTAGCTACTTAAACTCATTAGGAAAACCCACCTACATTTTCAAACATATAGAATTCCATAAACTCAAGTGATTTACACAACCACATAGGTGACCCTCAATATCAATATTCCCTCCCCAATCTTAGGATAAACAATCCTAAGAGTAAACACAATCTATGTTAGTTAAATCAATAACCTAGCTAAGAGTAACACTTATTCCACTCATGTTTAATCTTAACTAATATGTAACACTTATGATAAACACAAACCTCCTATTATGGAGTACATATAAGCACATCATAAAAACAACATAATAGCTTCTAAATTCCTTTTTACAAGCATTACTATTTTCCCTATGCAAGTACTCATAATAGACAATTCAAAGCAATTATGGAAAACAATATTTTATAAAAAAAAATCAAAGAAGAATATCCACATGCTCGTTATTGCTTATCCAATCAATTGACAACAATGCAGCTTCTCCAAACAACAACTAGATTGATTATAAATTCTCAAGAGACGCCACAATAAACCTCTAATACTTAAGTTGATAGAATACTTCTCCCAAATACTACTCTCTCTTAATATAACATAAATCTCTATCTCTCTCTCAAATATAATTGCATAAGCTGATAATAATGTGGAGTGAAATTCTTGCAGCAATATGTGTCCTCAACAAGTGATCAAGTACCACTATTTATACAACTATTTGGTAACTATTTATCACAACAAAAAGGTGGAAAATATGTAAGCTCATACTCAGCAAAAACATCTACACATCAACCTTGCTTGATTAACAACAAATAGAGACTTATTCAAATCTACACATGGATAATTCAAATTATCTCCAACAATGGACATCTACAAGCATAAGGAAACAAAGGTGGTGCCAAATCTCCCACACTATTCTCAAAGTTGGCACAATTTCCACTCAATTAGAAATAGCCAATAACCAATTTTCAACACCATGCTTTCATTGACTTAGTCTGGGTGTGAGTCAGCTCAGGCATTTATTCACTTCGACAAAGTCATCGACCAGTCACTTACTTCTTAATAGATGTTGGTTTAAGCTTATATACATGGTGCTTTAAGTTTTACCAAGTCAAATATTATCTTATAATAGGCATCCACTAAGTCTCCACCATGCATCAACATAATGCAACAAGCTTTAAATGAAATATATGTGTGTTCCATAAAGCGTGACAACAAGAGTAAAACTTGGCTTCTTTAAACACAGTCATAAGCATCTTATAATCGACCTTTGAAATGCTTATGATAATCAACCTCCAAGCATTTAAATTTTTCTAAAGTTCAATTACATGCACATGCACAATACTCCCTTTGGATTCTACATACTACGTTGATATGCTATGATGCATCCAACTATATTCAATATGTTCAGGTAATGTTTGATGCACCGGTCAAAGTTCATTCAAATACTCCAAGTTTAATCACTTGTGTGCAACCACATATAATATATGTATGAATACAATATAAGCAATAACATGTATATATATATTCATTGACCCATATAACAATAAATACTCATCATTCGATATCTCGAATTCATGACAATGATTACATAAACATGTATATTTATAGTACATATATACACTCTCATACATATATATATAAATATATATTTAATAGTAATACGATAATCAAGTATAGACCATTTTTTTGGTAGTCAAACACACATAGATGTTATGTATATATATTTATATATACATATATATATATATACATTCTTTCCAAGCATGAATGCTCACCTATATATATATGTATATATGTATACGTATATATATAATATATATATATATATATATAAACACTCATCAACGACAAAACCAAGCATAGTGATAAGGAAGGAACTCACCTTGGCTCAAACAAATAATCAACACCCAATAATGCACTTGATGGTAAACAAAACCCATACTAATGCATACACATTATGCTAAGGATGACTTACCTACTTCCCACATAATAACCTGACTCAATTATTCTATTGTGGTGTATGTAAGCTCAAATAGGTTATGTTGCTAGTTACTTGACCAAGAACTTCTCCTGAGTGACACTTCCCCTCCACCTGGAGGAATGAACATTTACCTACAACCACTAACACATGCTCACAGCAGTCAATTGTTCACAAAATATGCAGTATACATAATACATCTCCAAAGTTAGAATATCAATTCAATAACTATCCATTTCACATATATGCATTTCTTCATATAACATTTAAATGAAATAACATTCATTCATAATGCATTAATAACAAAGTGCAAGCACATTTTATTCACCATCAAAATACAAATTACATTCATATTTACCCTACCTAGTAATAGTAAATAGTAATCACATAATTGGGGTGTAACACATTGTTTCAAACATTTATGAATGATAGACGATGTCTTTATTGAGGCATAAATCCGATTGTGAATTCATTTGGATACTAATTCATTGTTACTAGCTTTGTAGACTGTTTGAAAATTTTGATTTGTAATTTTCTCTCTTGAATTCACATTTTTGTTGTTGTGTCCCAAAAAGTGTAGCCTTTGACACTGTGTGTTGGTGTTTTAACCAAGTCCAAAATGTAAAACTAAAAGAAATGCAAATAAAGAAAACACAAACAACACCTCGAGATTGGCCTGAGTTGAACTTGAACAAAATACAAGAAAAGGAACCATATTACCTTGTCCAAGTTGATTGGTTGGTTGGCCTTGTACATCATTCGATTTGTGTGCTCCTAGATCGATTTCGACAACATAATGGCTTGTTGTAGCTTGATTTAGATGCAAGAAGATGGCAAATTGAGTGAAAGATGATGGTTGGAGATGAATTACTTGAGATGGGTGGAATGTGATAGATTGATTGAATGTATGAATCCCTTAAGGTTGAAAAATGGCTAAGTGTTATCCATTTAGCCAAGGAGAGACGAATGAAGGGCCCAGATTCATTCTTGGCTAAGGGCAAGAGATCAAGGGTGGAGATCAAAGGTTGACCAAAAATAATTAAAAATTCCTTTATAATATGCATGTGGAAGACAAAAGGAATAAAATATTCCTTGAGAAACCTTGAGTGAATAAATGGAATTTAAAATTCCATTTGAAAGTACATGGGGATTGTAAATGGAATTAAAAATTTCATTAAGGGTGTTGGAAGAATAAAATGGAATTAAAAATTCCATTGGGATGTGGGAGAGTTGACTAAAGGGGGTTGATTATACTAGTTGATGAAGGATTAGAGGAAAGTTAGGTGGCTAATGATGATTATGAGCCAACTTGCAAAAGTTGGAGGATGTGACACTTCCTAATCATGGATTAGGAATGTGCACATCCTTAATAAAGGATTAAGCAAGGGAGATTAAGCCTAGGAGTGGATTATGGTGGATGGGACATAAAGGGAATTAAATAAGTGGGTTATTTATTTAATTCTTTAGAAGAAAGGGATAAAGGGGCAAGGTATTTAATCATTTAACTAAATACCTTAAGGATATAGAAGAATTTAGGGATATTAATTAAATAATAGTAACATTATTTAACTAATGTGGATAAAAGGGTATTTAGACGAAAAATGATAAATTTGACTAAATGTAAGTGGTCAAATTTAGGTGTCTACAAACACTTTTCATTCATTTGGACCCTTGCCTATGGATTTTGAACCATTTTCAACCACCTTTTACCCCTTTCCAAGCCTTGTGCCAAAGTGTTGTAAAGTGTTGTAAAACATTTTCACACTTTCTTAAGCTTGTCATCACCAAATCAAACCTTTCTTATGCTATAATAACCCCTTAATATGCATGCATGCCTTCTTTAGTATGTTTTGTGAGACAATCCTGACAAACAATAATAATCACACTTTAATTCTCGAAAACCAATGAAAATTGCCTAGGTGGAATAGGTTGCCACCTTGGGCAACCTAGTCCCATGTGGCTTAAAAATTAAAATTAAGTTAAAATTCTTTCAAGATTTTGTCTCTAAAACCCTAAGGTCGGCCTGTATGGTGTTATTTCGAAAAAATTAGGGCATAAATTCTATAAATAAGGTTTTTTTCTCTCATTATAACCATAAATTTTCATTCTAACAACATCATTCATCTTCTCAAACACTCACCTCTCATCCACTACTCTTCTCAAGCAAGCTAGGGTTTCTGCATACTAAGTCATCAAGACATCTCTCCAAGGCATTCAAGGGCTAATTGCTGCAACAACACAAGATCATTCATCATGGAAAGGTATTGAATCTATTATTCCATATTTCATGCTCTATTATCTTGTCTCTTCATTTGATTTAATTATCTACAAAGGGGTTTGACCAAGGCAAACCCCTATACTCTAACAATCAACATTTCCTTCTCTATATTTGTGTGTTTGCAGATTTAGGTATCTTGGAAGCTTGAAGATCATTCAAGAGTGGATTGAAAGCTTGTTGAAGACACCCCCTTGTTGGCTAGGATAGAACATTCAATAAAAGACACCTACAGACCGAAGATCAAGGTTTCAGATCCTGACACTTGGAGAAACAGAAAGTGCAGACTAAGACCTTCAGATTCCACTTTCATACTTCTCGAAAGGCTGAAAGGGACTAGGTCACCATTAGTGGTGTCCTAGTACCACCATACATGCATTTTTGGGTTTTCTATGGATTTGAGTACCCTTTTGGCAGAAATGGGCTCCAATAGATTTTCACATAAAAGGACTAGGTCGCCCAGAATGGCGTAAGTGTCCTTCTCGGCTTATACATTAGATTCTTCAGGTTTCCAGACCTCCAATCCATCCCTCTTCACCTCCAGGTGCACGCCTTTAATTTCATAAGTTTCTGCAATAGTTTGTTTATGTTTTTAGGTCATTTTGTATATCATTATGTGTTTTCCAGCATAGTTACATTTCTTAGGTTTTACATTCTTAGTTAGTTTCTTTTTCAGTTTATTGCATCTAGGGAATTTCATTTAGGGAATCCCACACACATCACATCTACCCCCAACCCTCTTTGGATGAAGCCTAAAATAGAAAAGGTGTGAAAGAGAGCTCATTTCTCACTAGCTTCTAGGTGAAAAACCCTAGGAGCCTATTGGGGAATCCTCTTTCCCTACTTCATTTTTGGTGGTTCATTTTGGCGAACTCGACGTCCACACCCTCTTGTTCGATTTGGAGAGTTTTCATCCTCCTAGGTTTGCATTGCATTGCACTTTGCATTGTTACATTGCATTCTAGGGTTTACAAATTTTTGCATTAGTGAAAGTGCATATAGGCTGCATTTTTGCATTTTAAGTCATTGCACATCTTTGAAATTTTGCATTTTCATGTTAGGCCTGCATCACCCAATACAAAAACCACTTGGACCCATCAAAATATTCTATAAAATCTCAAAAAAATCACCAGCTGGACTAGATCGCCCCCTGGGCGACCTAGTCCCTTTAGGCTTTCGAAACTGTTCTTTACAGAGTTGAAAACCATGTTTTTATGCTTTTGTTTTGTGCCATTACCTATCTGTATCAACTGGTTGTTTTTTTGTTACATGCATTTCATTAAATCTAGCATAAATTAGCTCATTTCATGCATTGTACATTTTTAATTTTGCATTTACAACATTTTATTTTCAGATCATTGCATGGTGTAATCAGTAAATTACCTTCTTTGACATCTAAAAATTGCATTTCATCCCATGAATTTACATTGCATCTTAATTTTACATAGATTTTGTTACATTTTAAATATCATTCATGGTACTTGTGGATTGCATTAAGTTGTTTTCATTTGCTGCATTAGTTCCTAGATCATTTCAATCAGATTCTTTAGCAAACGAAAACAACACTTTAACAACATCGCATGCACCCACTCACAAAATTAGAGATAACAAGCCCTTTAGTAGTGATGAATTAGACATGTTAGATGAATCCCTTGATGACTTCATCTCTTCTAGCTCATCCACTAAAGCTTTGACCGATGAGGATACAAACATTGATAATCATGATACTCATAATTGTTCTTCTCCTGATATCTCTCACATTGGTGACAAAGGTATCTTAGTGAAAGAAGACACAACCATTGAAGGTCATGATGGTCTTTCTTTTATTCCTCATCCTCCTTCCCCTTTTCAAAACATTAACCAACAAGCAAACGAAAACATCATTCCCTTACCTAGTCTCCCTAACCATGACCCTCAAACTTGTTCTTCTCATATCCCTCCTCGATGCAAAGAGGATAGGTTGGTGTTATAAGATACACCTATTACAAGTCATGAACCTCTTGACCCTCTCTTACCTCATGCTCCTACCCTTTGGGACAACCTATTTGAAACTCATAGTGATCCTTCTCTTGATGCCTCCCCCCCTTGTGATGAAGCTAGTGATGAACCTCTTCTAGGCTCTCCTACTAGGGTAGGTTGTATGGAACAAGAGAATGAGACCTTTGATAATAAAATAGAACCCTCTCCTCCTTCTCCCATCATTTCTAATCCCATCATTGATCATTCCCCTACTAGTGATGAAGTCATTTTAGCAGAGCCAATCCTTGCATGTCAAGAACACGAGGCTTGTAGTTCTCCTAAAAACTCTCCTCCTAGGGAGGTTATCATGATGCAAGACAAGGATAACATTGAATCTCCTTCCCAAGGGGATGTTAATATTATTCAACCTCAACTCATCCTTTATCCCCTTTCAAAAAAAGCTAAACCTTAATTTACCCTCTACCCACCTCAAAATAATGTGTTGCAACAACCAAGTCATAATATTGTTGCTCATACACATTACATAAGAAACAATCCATGATCCCAACAACCAACCTCCACATCCTTACCTTCATCTACTCCTATTTTACCTACTGCCCCTCACCTAAATTCTCTCATTAGGGAGTATGACCTTGTTGACCAACTAAGGAATACTCCTGCTAAAATATATTTATGGGACCTCATCCAAGCCTCCCCTCACTATGACAACATGATGCAACATGCCTTACAACAAATTCCTGACCCTTCTAATGCGTAAACAAATGACATCGCAACTATGATTCAAGGCTTGAATGTTGACATTGTTTTCCACCAAAGTGAGCTCCCTCCTTTGGAAGTACAAAAACAAATTGAAGCCTTCATGATGATATCTCAATACAAACACACAGGGATCAAGTGAACCCATGTTGATAATGGCTTCAATTTTAATGTGTGTACTGTGAATCTTTTGGATAGGCTCCATATTGATAACTCAACCATTCAACATACCTCCTTATCTCTTAGTGGATTTGACAATAAAGGCCAAAAGCCGCTTGGTGTGATCACTTTACCTCTTAGCGTTGGAATGGCCACATTAGACACACTCATCCATGATGTTATGCCTAATGATGTTTCATACAACCTCATTCTAGGTAGGCCATGGATTCATGCTATGAATGGAGTGCCTTCCACTCTTCATCGAAAGATGAAATATATCTACAACAATAAAGTGTACACACTTGACATTGATCCCGAGCCTTATAGTGTCTTACAACTTGAGAAAAACAAATCCAAACCCTTCATCCACTTCAACACCTACCAAACAAGTGGAACCCATATAACCAACATCCCTAGATGATCATTGGGGTTCCTTAAAATTCACCCCTCCTTTGCTAGGAGAATCCAAGATCCTCATAAATGATGACTCTACAAAGGGAAACACAATCTTGTTAACACAAGACTCGACCGATCCTTCGATAGCATCCACCTCAACTACTTTAACCAATACAACCAACACTAAACCATCACCCAATACAAAAGTGATGAAAAATATCTATGGAAAAGGTTATGAGCTCATGAAACAACTTGGCTATAGTGGAAAAGGTTGTGGTGCTAATGAACAAGGTATTCACAACCCTATCAAGCCTAGCATGAAAACAACCAACCATGGTCTTGGATTTTGTCCTTTCATCAAAATAATCAAGCTTTCACCTCCCCTCAACACTATCCCAAATTGCCCTTCTAACCCAACCTTGAAAAGTGATCCTTTGAAACCAACAAAGGACTCTTTTCTTAAAGCCAATGTGATCTCGCAACCCACTACTGATTCAGATTTTACACACTCCTCCAAAGGACTATACAAAATATCACAATCTATAGCACCTTGCATAGGTATGACATCTTATACTAAGCAAGCCACTTCCTTGTCACAAACCAATGGATCACCTTCTACCCTAGATCAAGAAGGCATCTTGTTGAGAGTCCTCCAAGATCACTTGATCTCCCTCCCTCCCAAAACTCAAAATAAATGTTACCACAAACATTCATTTTGTGCCTACCATCGAGTTCATGGTCATCACACTAACGAGTGTAAGGCCTTAAGTAGAAAAATTCAACATATTAAGGAGCTTGGTGCTCTCCCTTATGTGGGGGCACCTCATTCCTCTAATTGATGTTGATTTTCACTCTACCTTACATTTCCTCAATCCTTTCAGCTCACTCTTGTCCTGCACTGAGTGGGGGCAAGATGTTAGTTAGCCTTTTCCCTCATATTTCACTTGTTGTTTTCTCTTTTGACCAGTCGTTAACCTTTCATGAACATACAAGAGCAAGCTTGGGATGTGAACAACATGTCTTAAGTTGACTCACATGTGACATACTCCCCTCTTCAAGATGCAACTTATCGAAAACATATGACTCAACATAGGGCTTTCTGAACAAGCTCTCATGTCCTTTTCCTCTTCTATTTTAAAGCAATTTCTCACACAACAGTGTGTAGCAATTCCTTTAAAGTGGGGGCATACATCAACACTCACATTTCATTGTGTGATTTTCCTTTTCTTGCAATTCCCTCTTTTGGAAACATTAGGTATAATGTTGCTCAGGATGAGACATTTGCTTTTTTCCTCTTTTGCATACAAGATGAGTTATTTCTCTCTTGGATACAAGATGAGTCCATTTGCCCTTTTCCTCTCTTGGAGACATTACACATGATGTTCCTTAAGATGAGACGTCGCATGAACAAAAGCAAAATCCCTTTGAACACTCCTTACATCATCATTACAAAAACATTTTCTTTTGTGGCGCCTTATCAAAGTTATCATGAGGTATATCTTTGATATGGTTTGAGCAGAAAGCCCAACAAGCAGAACGACTTTCCCATAGCCACCTATGTGTGTGTGAGTACATACCAACCGTGTGTATGTTTCTCACCTTTTAGGACAAATCACCCCGTGGACGACCTAATTTTCTATGGCCCTAGAGTGAGCGCATCCTTTCACCTTTCCCTCTCTCTTCCTTAAAGTTCTTGTCATTGCATGATCATGTATCTCATTTTGTTGTAAATCATTCACCCTTGAATGTGTCTCTTGCACTGATTTTGACTTCACTTAGAATCTCGAATCTTGGGGGCTTGACCACCTCCTTCATATTTCTTGTTATTCTTCTTCACCATTCTTTGTCATCTCCATTGGGCTACTTTAGTGTGAGTTTGAAGCAATATCATCCTCTCACTAAAGTGGGGGCTAAATGTGTCACCAAAAAGTGTAGCCTTTGACACATTTCACTAATTTGGACCCTTTCCTATGGATTTTGGACCATTTTCAGCCACCTTTTACCCCTTTCCAAGCCTTGTGCCAAAGTGTTGTAAGGTGTTGTAAAATATTTTCACACTTTCCTAGGATTGTCATCACTAAATCAACTCTTTCTTTTGCTATAATAACCCCTTAATACACATACATGCCTTACTTTAGTGTGTTTTGTGAGACAATCTTGACAAACAATAATAATCACACTTTAATCCCCAAAAACCAATGAAAATTACCCAGGTGGACTAGGTCGCCACCTTGGAGGACCTAGTCCCATGTGGCTTAAAAATTAAAATTCTTTCAAGATTTTATCTTTAAAACCCTAAGGTCGGCCTGTATGGTGTTATTTTAGGAAAATTAGGGCATAAATTCTATAAATAAGGGTTTTTTTATCTCATTCTAACAACATCATTCATCTTCTCAAGCACTCACCTCTCATCCACTACTCTTCTCAAGCAAGCTAGGGTTTCTGCATACTAAGTCATCAAGACATCTCTCCAAGGCATTCAAGGGCTGATTACTACAACAACACAAGATAATTCATCATGGAAAGGTATTGAATCTATCATTCCATATTTCATGCTTTATTATCTTGTCTCTTCATTTGATTTAATTATCTACAAAGAGGTTTGACCAAGGCAAACCCCTATACTCTAACAATCAACATTTCATTCTCTCTCTTTGTGTGCTTGCAGATTTAGGTATCTTGGAAGCTTGAAGATCATTCAAGAGTGGATTGAAAGCTTATTGAAGACACCTCCTTGTTGGCTAGGACAAAACATTCAATAAAATACACCTACAAATCGAAGATCAAGGTTTCAGATCCAGACACTTGGAGAAGCAGAAAGTGCAAATCGAGACCTCCAGATTCCACTTTCAGAATTATTGAAAGGTTGAAAGGGACTAGGTAACCATTAGTGGTGACCTATTCCCACCATACATGAATTTTTTGGTTTTCTATGGATCTTACCCTTTTGGCAGAAATGGGCTCCAACAGATTTTTACAAAAAAAGGACTAGGTCGCCCAAAATAGCGTAAGTGTCCCTCATGGCTTCTACATCAGATTCTTCAGGTTTCCAGACCTCCAAACCATCCTTCTTCAACCTCTAGGTTCACACCTTTAATTGCATAAGTTTCTGCAATAGTTCATTTATGTTTTTAGGTCATTTTGCATATCATTGTGTGTTTTCCAGCATAGTTACATTTCTTAGGTTTTACATTCTTAGTTAGTTTCTGTTTTCAATTTATTGCATCTAAGGTATTTCATTTAGGGCATCCCACACACATGAAATTTATCGCCAACCCTTTTTGAATGAACCCTAAAATGGAAAAGGTGTGAAAGAGAGCTCATTTCTCACTAGCTTCTAGGTGAAAAACCCTAGGAGCCTATTGGAGAATCCTCTTTCCCTACTTCATTTTTGGTGGTTTAGTTGTCAACAATGTATTCTCTAAGCTTCATATTGTATATTGTCAAACAATCAATTAATTCAAATAATTGACACAAATGATCAATATTTTTCATTATTACCTCCCAAACCTTTTGTTTCATATCTCTCACTTTTTTTTCTCTATAAAATGCAATTAGTATGTTTTGATAAGAATCTATTTCATTTTATTCTTTCTTTAGCTTTAGCATGAGTCTTTCATTGTTTCTTTACTCTTCCTTTATTTTTGGTTCACATAATTTTGTTCTTTCTTTTTGTTTGTCCAAATTCACTTGTAATATATTTGTTGAGGCATTGGCGTTCACTAGGTTTTACTCTAATTTTTTTGAAGTGGCTCTTTCATCATCATATTTCTTGATGATTTCAGCTAACCTTTGCTTCACTTCATTAAGTTCCACCTTTTTCTATTCATTCTCTTTGCTTGTATATGTAGAGACATATTTTTATTCACTTTTCTAATTCATTTCTCTTATTATCTGTTGCTTTCCTCTTTGCTTTCTTATTTGCTAAGTCTATATGTAACTTTTAAATTTGATTATGTAGCCTATTTTTCTCTCTCTTATTTTAGCAATTATGTGTACACCACTTCATTTTTCTTTTTCAATACATTACTTTTTTTTTCAGAATCTTTCATTCAAGAAAAATCCATTTTGCCACTGCTCGCCTCAAATTTAGAGTGATGCATCTAATTCTTTAGTTTATTTTGAACTTTGGCCACAACAACCATGTACTTTAAGGTTTTTAATATTTTTGTCAATTTGGGAAATACCTTGGTTATTGCAAGGTATGAAGTTATAGTAATTGAACTCTCTATCAGTTTCTTCTTGTGTTATTTATATATATATATTTCTTTCTAAACTCAACATTAAATCAAAACCTAGGACTGCAAATATAATTGAATGCTTGAATGGCGAAGAAGTACTTTCAGTGATTGGGGCATCTCTGATTATTCAAGGATGAGGATTAGCCATTCTTGTTCCAAAAATACTAACAACTGGAGGGGTGCCTCTTGGAAGTGGAAATAATTCATTTAAGGTGGAAATGGAGGTAGTTGGACTTGGACTTGTCATAATCTTTTGATTATTTAGAATGCCTTGATATTGGATTTTTATATAATATCTTCTATGTTGAACAATTTGGATAAATGAGAAGGGGGATGAATCAGTTATCCCATTTAAAATTTTCTTTCTTTACTTAATCTAGAGAAAACTTATACCAATCAAAAAAAATCAAATATATAAGAACATGAATACACATAACAACACCAAGCACAATGAACACTAGAATTTACATTGAAACCCAAGAAGGGAAAACCATAGAGAATACTAATTCTCAATTATAAAGCACCGGTTAAGGTGATTTTTACAAAGGCTCACTACCAAGTTGCTCACTATAGGGTGGGTCACTATCGGTGGGCTCACTACCTGACTATTATAGCCAAAGATACAAAAAGGATCACTACCAAAAGAGAAAGGCTCACTGCCTACAAAGAATGGCTCACTGACAAAAGCGAACTGGTGAAGTTTCATCTACATATGCATGAATTCAATTCCGATTAAGAGCACAGTTTTTGTCCCCAGAAGATCCGGTTAAGAAAATTCTTCACACCTTCCTTCCATAACCTTTGCACAACTTTTCTGCCAAAATAGATTAATCCTTCCTTCACACTCTTCTATTTGTTCGCACACATCATGCTACTTTTGTGCATCTATATCTTTAATCAAAAATATGTTCTCTCTATATATATGTATGTATACCCATAGAACAAAATAAGTCAGACACATAATATCTTCATAGTCTTGTAAGTTGGCCAACCACCATTTGAATTTAGATCATCACAAAACATGTCGGCATGAATAACAAGCTTGAAATATTCAATAAGACCTTGCACACTAGTGCTGGACCCGAAAGACAAGTCACACATAAAGATCTTCCTACCATGTTGTCAAGGGACCAAAAATAGGTCATACATAAGACAACATAATTTGAATTACATGAAGTATATTCTGGATTCAATGGGAATGCCACAACCAAGACCAAATCTTGATTAGCATCAATTTTAGTATCAACCAGAGAAACACAATCTGACATACCAAAACTTGTAACATGCAACATGAAGTTCCAGATAGAAATGTTACCTAGAGTAAGCTTTGAGTACAACAACCATCATCAAAGGACTAGTCTTCATTATACTACATCAACTGAATTCAATAGGTGTACCAAAAAGGAATACTACCATTACCTGGATCGAGGATAATCTCCACACAACACAACATCATAACATATAATAAGATAGATCAAGTATGTACATCATCTGGAGCATAACCTTTCAGATCCAAGGTTTTGACATCAATGAAAATAATGCTAAATCATCTCAACAACTTCTCAACAATCCCCCTCTTTGGCATTGATGGAAAAACAACAAAAAACTCAAAAACACAAACCTCCAAAAACTCCAACTCCAAAGCTGCAAACTCCAAAACTCCTCCTTTTTCCAAAAATTCAATTCTTCTTTTTCTTTTTCTTTTTGTTTTCATTTTTCTCCCCCTTTTTCCATCAAAGGCAAAGGGCCAAAATTTGAACATTCAAAAACTCAAGTAAAAATAATACTTTCACATGAAAAATCTTCTTGTACCTTTCTCTCAGAGTTGGAAGAATCCTCTTCCAAGCTAGCATCGTAGAATCCATTCTGATACAAATGTTATCCAACAAAGTCCACAACGTAAATGAGGATGACCAATTTAGATACAGGCACTGTTATTCACAATCTTCTGCATCAGAAAGTATCCTAGAGAGTTGATCCAATTGGACCTCAACAATTTCTTTGACCAACCAGAAAGTTCTAAGCACATCTTCTCTTTGTCTCTGAATAGACAATAACTCAACTTGCAACTCTCCAACTCTTATTCTTTGTTTTCCATCTTTATCTTTGAAGAAATCAAAACTCTTTCCAATCTCATTCACCTTAGATTCAATAGCTTCAATTTTGCTTCTAAGAATATCAACAACTGTAGGCCAACAGAGATAATACTTGTAGATGTCAGATATTTCCTTGATGCATTCTCTTGTCTCACCAATGTGTTTGGATAACTCTTGTTTGGATTTGACACATCTTATCTCAATCATAGCTTTGAACTTATGTCCTTCAGGTCCTTCTATCAACATTCTTTCTTCAACAACTTCTATTAGATCATCTGGTAAAGAATCAAAGACATCTGAAATATTAATACCCTTTTTGAGCAAATAATCAACCAAAGCATCATCAATTTTAAGCCTATCCACTAGAGGGCAGGCACACCACTTTTCACCAACCTTCTTCATATCACCTTCATTCAACATCAACTGAATTTCATCTAGATCAAAATATTTGGATCTAGGCAGAGATTCTTCTTTCTTCTCCTTCTTTTTCAAGATAGTGATGACATCTTCTGTGTTGAATTTCCTCCTTTTAGGTTTTGAAGGGGAACCACCAATAAAAAATTCCAACTCCTTCTTATCAGAGGAGGAACCCTCCTCAAACTGACTAGATACTATCACACTAGAGAACATATTCATCTGCAGGGATGAGAAATAGACTTTACACGCACTTGCTTTATCCTCCATACATA
The DNA here is from genome assembly GCA_007115665.2 of Sequoiadendron giganteum. Classification (NCBI taxonomy): domain Eukaryota; kingdom Viridiplantae; phylum Streptophyta; class Pinopsida; order Cupressales; family Cupressaceae; genus Sequoiadendron; species Sequoiadendron giganteum. The sequence goes on along the minus strand of CM021109.1, from coordinate 151,887,654 downwards.
CTAAATACCTATAAACTTGCTTTCTGATAGGGATGTTGGACTTCCACTTAACATTCTCTTTTGCTGGTAATGAACTCAAAAAGTAAAACACCAAACATATGAGCAAAGACCCAAACTGGAAAGGATAACTCTCAACCAAATACATTCTAACATTCTCAATTAGGTTTTCCATTACTAGGCTACACAAATCAAACTACTTGTTTTCCTTCACCATTATGTGTGCAAGATATATAGCAATAGCCGAGGTAGAACCTTCACGATTTCTAAAATAGATTTTATAAGTGATGTCGTAAGCAACATACCTTACTGTAGGGTTGACAATGGTATTTATTAGTAGAGCTCGGGGGTCTTTGTCGATACCAGTAAGTTCCTCCACCTCTCTATATTTCACTATTTTCTTCCTAGGGAGGTCACCAACACTGCATATATCAGTAATAGCTTCAATGGATTCCTTCGTGATTGGATAGGGTTTGTCCAAAACAATGTTGCCATCCTTGAATCAACTCAACAAGAACAAGATAGATTCCTTCTTTGAAAACTAGGTAAATTCTCCCCATAAGTCCATACCTAGACTACTTACATTTTACAATTCATCTTTCTTCAACCCTAGTTCCATTTCTTTCATCTTTTGATGATCAAACTCATCCAACTGTACTCCTTTCAACCTTAGCAGAATATCACCACACGATTCTCTATCAACGGATTCCATCGTCCTGCTAGCTTTTTCAAAATTTTATCGCTCTGCGAAACTTCTTCTTTTGCAAACTGTGAGAAATGATTTTGAAAACTCTACCTTTTATCCTTAATTACTCATAATGATTTCACCACCAAGATGTGTGTTGATGATGCCAAAAATTGTACTTTGCTTTTCAATAAGCCTGATCAAGCTTCATCATATATCATTAATTGATTCAAAATTAATCATGCTAAAAATCACATCAATAGTCCTTCAGAGAGGGGGAACCGACATGATATGCACTGCAAAACTCCCCATGAGCCAAGGCAGATTGGCTTAGTTACCGGTGGGGTATGTATCAGGATCTAGTACCATGAAAGTGTTCTCCACACTTGTTTCCTTTTTCCTCCAAACCGTGCCCATCTTCTTCTTAGATTCATTTGACTTTGCAACTTTCTTTTTGTTCTTAGATTTTTTTAGAGCAACATATCTACATGTGTTAGCATAATGTTTAGGTTGGCTGCACTTGTAACATCTTTGTCCTGACTTTGTTTAGTGAATCCTAGGTCTGCACTGATTAGCTTTGTGACCATAACCATAGCATAAATACCATGAAAGAGATTGTTCATTCCATTCCTTCTTGTTGGATTAGATAATTCATTTTTGCATTGACTTGCTTTGTGACCAAATTTGTGACAGTTAAAGCATTGAATATTTTGTTCCATCTTGCTTCTACATTCTATAGCCTTGTGTCCAAACTTCTTGAATAGAAAACAATGACCATTGAATGATAAGTACCTTTGAGCATTTGGTAGCCTCACCAAAAGTCTTTTTGTAGATCTTCTAGAGTTTCAGACTTTGCTTGTTAGACCAAATCTTGCTTCAGCTTCCATTGCATTGCCTTCATCCTTAGTTTTTTAATTTGAGCTTTCACTAGTGAATCCAAGTCCTCCTTTATCCTTGTGACTCTTTTGTAGGGACAAGAGTTGATCCAAAATCATGCTACTTTCACATACTCTTGCTTCTGATTTCAATCTTCTTAACTCTTGATCTAACTTCTCATTTTCTTTTGATTTATGTTTGATGGTATCTTTGAAATTTTCTTAAGTCTTCTTCCATTCTTCTAGTTGCTTCTTCAAATCCACAATGTTCTCCTTTGACTCCTTTAATTCTTGGTTGACCTCTCTATGTCTTGCTTTGAATTTTTGGATTTTCTCTCTTAGCTTTGAGATGCAATCATTTGCTCCATAAGATTTTCTTTGAACTCTTCATTCTTAGATCATTCTATATTTTCCATATCACTCAATATTGACTTCAATTCTTCCTCAAGGTAATAATCGCCTGCCATCTATTCAAATTTCTAAGATCTCCCTCAAGCTGTTAAGCTCTATTTGCAAGGGACCAAGCTCTGATACCATTTGTTGAATAGTGTGGATAACTGGGAGGGGGGTAAATCAGTTATCCCAAAACAATTTTCTTTCTTTACTTAATCCGAAGCAAAGTTATACCAATTAGAAAATAATCAAACATATAAGAACATGAATACACATAACAACACCAAGCATAATGAACACCAGAATTTATGTCGAAACCCAAGAAGGGAAAAACCACAAACAATGTTAATTCTCAATTATAAAGCACAGGTTAAGGTGACATCGGTTAAGGTGATTTTTACAAAGGCTCACTACCAAGTTGCTCATTGCCGATGGGCTCACTACCTGACTATTATAGCCAAAGATACAAAAAGGCTCATTGCCAAAAGAGAAAGGCTCACTGCCTATAGAGAATGGTTCACTGACAAAAGTGAACTGATGAAGTTGCATTTACTTATGCATGAATTCAGTTTCAGTTAAGAGCACAATTTTTGTTTGCAACAAATCCAGTTAAGAATATTTTGCACACCTTCCTTCCACAACCTTCACACAATTTTTTTGCCAAAATAGATTACTACTTCCTTCACACACATCATACTACTTTCGTGCATCTATATCTTCAATCAAAAATATGTTCTCTCTCTCTCTCTATATATATATATATATGGATGTATACCCGTAGAACAAAATAAGTTGACCACATAATATCTTTATAGTCTTCTAAGTCACCCAACCACCATTTGAATTTAGATAATCACAAAACATGTCAGCATGAAGAACAAGCTTGAAATATTCAATAAGACCTTACACGTTAATGCTGGACCCAAAAGATAGGTTACATGTAAAGATCTTCTTACCATGTTACCAAGGGACCAAAAATAGGTCATACATAAGATAACATAATTTGAATTACATGAAGTATATTCTGGATTCGATGGGAATGCCACAACCAAGACCAAATCTTGATTATCATCAATTTCAGTATCAACCAGAGAAACACAATCTGACATACCAAAACTTGTAACATGCATCATGAAGTTTTGGATAGCAAGGTTACCCCGAGTAAGCTTTGAGTACAATACCCATCATCAAAGGATTAGTCTTCATTATACTGCATCAATTGAATTCAATAGGTGTCCCAAAAAGGAATACTGCCATTATCCAGATTGATGATAATCTCCACACAACACAACATCATAGCATACGATAGGATAGATCAAGTTTGTACATCATCCAAAGCACAACCTTTCAAACCCAAGGTTTTGACATCAATGACATCAATGATAAATCATCTCAAAAAATTCTCAACATTCTATTTTTGGCATCTTGTGAGTTATTTATTTTTGTAGCACTTGTTGACCATTATTATTACTACTACCCATACCATTGCCATGAATGATAGTAGCATTAGATTCTCCACCATGTCTTAGTTGTGATTATATCTGATTGTCAAGATTTGAAGATTTAATAAAATGACGTGTACCACATATCCTTGTATACTCTTGGGTTTTTTAATTAGCTCCAATACCTCCACTTGATTTTATTTTCTCTACATCTATTGGCTCCTTATGGCCTTGTCCTTTATACCCCAAACCAACAATCCATAACCCATTTTTTGATTATGGTTATCCCTGAAGTATATTTTTTTTTTGTGTTCTTACTCAAACTAGGTTTGTATGCATAGTCTACACTAGAAATTGTATCCATGGGTTCCTCTCCCCTATAATCATCAAATTGATGATTAGTTGCTTCATAGATGTTGGGATGCCCTATATTCCACAATTTTCTAAACTCAATCTTCTAGAATCTCTTCAAAACATGCAATAATTTTCGGATCACCTAGATCCTCCCTCATAGACCAAAAGACAATTATTTTTTATTGTGTCCAATGTTCATATACACAATATATTCTTTAGAGAATCTAATATTTTTATTGAAGTAGATTTTTGATCACCTTTTTTATAAAAAATATTGCACCTCCTGATTGGAATCTTTGCTTCTCTTTATGGGTGCAATGCCATTTTTTTTTTGATAATTATTCAAAAGAAATACCTTTCTTAGAAGTAGTTTCCTCCATTACTTTTGGTAGAGAATGTGGATTCGCTACTCACAAGTTTTCTTCATTCAAATATCCTCATGGGGCGAACTTCCCTAAACTATCTCAAAGAACAATGACGAGAGTTCTAGAATTAGAAAGAGCAAGTCACAGAGATTCTTTGGACAAACCGACAAGCTCTCGGCCAAAAGATGACATCGCATAATGCAAATGATAGTGTGACACCTTGGTGTCCCTGAGGCACACTGGCATCTCGTATGGACTAGAAAGCAGGTTTATCTCAGAAAATGGCAAAGTGAATGCTTCTACTCTAATTTTGGAGAACTTCTAGAGAGTGATAGAAAGAGATAAAGATGAAATAGACTGAAATAGAAGTGATAAGGATAGGGAGAAGAAGGGAAAGTAAATACTTACAACCATGCAACTGATGAAGCCTCCAACTCGTGAATGTCTTCAATACCTACACACAAGAGAGATAGAAATTGTTGGGGTAGTATAGGGGTTTGCCTCAGTCAAACCCCTGTTTTGGTGTTCCCACCTCCACAAACAACCAAATAGAAAGAGAGAAAAGTAGGAAAGAAGTAAACACAAAAGCAATACAAAATGGTGTTATGCTACTCAACCAAATAAGAGGAAAGGAGCGAAATCTTACCACCTCTGCCCAAAGCGCTCAAGGCTAGTGGGGGAGAAAATGAGAGGAACTCAAGCCTCTGCTGCCGTGGTGTTTCATTCCACACTTGCTCCATTGAAGTGATGGAGTGTTGATCTTGTTGCTGTGAAGTGTAAAGTGTTGCTTGAGATTGAAGATATGGTGAATAAGCTACTTGGAGCTTGTGGAGAGATCAAATCGCCATGAAATGAATGAAGGTGAGTGAATATGAAGTAGAGAGGAAGAAAATGATCATATTCAGGTCGCTCGGTCGAAGAGGGCATTACAAGTCGACTTCCAATGGGAATGTGTAACGCCTCTATAGGCTCTAGATGCGAGAATCTGTTAGGGATGTAAGCGCGTCGTGCAGATGTCTGTGCACTTGGGAGTGTAGGGTCAAAAGAGGACTTCATAGTTCCACAAAACTATGAAGCTGAGGAAAGGCATATACTCAAGATGAAGAAGATGTTGATCTTTGATCTGGTATATACAATTGAGAAGATAAATATAGAAAAGAATGCAAGAGTGATAAAAGAAATCCCCACTTGAGGAGGAAAACCCGTATCACTGAGTAAAAGTGATAAAAGCAATCGCCACTCGAGGAGGAAAACTCGTATCATAGAGTAAAATTGATAAAAGCAAAACCCGCTTCGAAGTAGAACCCGTATCACAAAGTAAAAGTGGTAAAAGCGAAACTCGCTTCAGAGTAGAACCTGTATCACAGAGTAAAAATGATAAAAGAAAAACCCACTTTGGAGTAGAGACCGTATCACAAAGTGAAAGTGATAAAAGAAAAACCTCCTTCGGAGTAGAGCTCGTATCACAGAGTAAAAGTAATAAAGCAATCCCTGCTCGAGGAGGAAAACCCATACCAATAAGCAGACAGTCACGTAGACCATCATTAAGTTGGAAGAATTTCAAAGGGGTCGCTCAGAAACCCTTCAAAAGAAAGAGGGGTCCACTCAAGGGACGCGCTATTTGAAAAGAAAAGTCTAGTCTTGCTACCCCCAAGCTAGACATAGAGATATGAAATAGGTCTAGTCAGGCTGCCCCCAAGCTAGATTCCAAGATGTGAAGTGGCTCTAGTCAAGCTACCCCCAAGCTAGACGCCATGGAATTCATTTCAGAGAGAAATATTTAAAAGAGGTCCCTCATGATCCCTTCAAAATAAGAAAGGGGTCCACTCAAGTGATGCTTCATTCAAAAGACATAGAGAGAGAGAGGGTCCTTAAGAAGGACGCACATCTCCAAAACAAGTTATCACTGCCCCCAACATACAAGGGAGGATAACCATGTAAGATATCTAGAAACATATAGGATAGAGGTAAAACTCGATATCACTTGTTATGTGAAGAAGAGGCAGGTGCATCAACAGGCACCTGAATCACGAAGTTGTATTTTATCCTTCAAAGCCTTACATTCACTAGTGGAATGACCAAGCACTCAATGGTATGCACATAAAGCATGGTTTTCATGATCATGCTTATGAGATTTCTTGCATGTAGGAGGAGGAAAAGTAATTAAGTGGGCTTTAAGAAGTTGCAATAAAACATGCTCTTGCTCAAACAAAGAATGAGGAGCGGGAAGCAACCCTTTCTCTTGTGGAGAAAAGGTTTGACTTCTCACAAGAAGTAGATACAAAGATAGAAGACAAAGGAGGATAGACCAATCCACGAGAATGAGGTTGAGCGAACATCACGTCAATGTTCAACTGTGGTTTTTGCTTAGATTTTTCATTTGAGCAACCAAGCCCTAGATTATGCTTATGGGGTGCGAATTCCATAGGGACCTGAATGCCTTGTTCATTACACCCACAACTTTTACACTCATAACCGTATTTAGAGACAAGCTTAAAGCTGATGCCATAACATGTTTGCAAATCTTGGGAAGAGGGGGGATCTACATAGAGAGTATTATTCCAGCAAGGGGGAACATGCTCTTATATGGGATCACCATCATCCTCTTTAGCAGGATTGCCAATATTATCCTCTTTAGCAGAGGCATAATCATCCTCCTTATGAGAAGGATCAACACTAAGAACATTATAATTCACATTCACATTATCCAGCGCTGCAAAAGACTGATCATCTTTGATAGCGAGTGTGAATGATGTTATCGAAGGGTCTAAGTGGATTGGGTCAACTTTATATTACCAAATGAAGGAATCTATAAAGTCTAAAGACCTCAATCATCACCAAGACACACATTCTCTTGAGAAGAGGTAGAAGGAACAAACTTAAGGTTTCTTGCTTTAGAAGGATCTTCTTTAGGGACATCTATCTCAAGAGTATCCTTTGTAGTAGGTACTGTTGGAGTAAACATTGACACATCAAAAGATATTGAAGGGATAAGAGTAGGCATGACTGAAGCTTGACCAACAACTGCCATCTCACATAAGCACTTGGCATCAGGGTCAACCTTGACTGTGACAACTCAATTATTAGCAATAAAATTAATAGATTTATGCAAGGTAGACGAGAATGCACCTATAGCATGAATCCACGGTCTACCAAGAAGAAGGTTATATGGTAATTTTTTTGAAATAACATATACAAGAGTGGGTACAGTAACGGGTCCAAGCTACAAAGGTAATACTATTGTCCTTAGAGCTTGTCTCCTTACATTATCAAACCCATATATGATGATAGAAGAATCATTAAGAGAAGATGAATCAACATTAATCTTAGGCAATAGATCAATATCGCATACATTAAGCACCGAACCAAGGTCAATGAGAGTACGCCCAATGGCAATATTATTAATGTTAACTATAATCATTAGAGGATCTTCTTGCTTCTATACTTTCAGAGGTGAGAGCTCCTATGAATAGAATGTAATATTCAACGAATCTGCATGAATATATGCCATAAATGCATCAACATCTAATGGCCTAGTGGAAGAAGGCAAGAGGATCTTTTGCAAGGCTTCTTGAAGCATACCTTGATAAACCAGAGTAGACTAAAGCAAGCCCCATAGTGAGATCTTAGCTAGAGTAACGCATGGTTGCTTGACAAGATCAAAATTACTAGGTGCTTTAGTCATAGGTTCAAGTTCTTGAGAAAGGCTTAGTTGTTTATTCATTCTAGTGTCATAGGTATGGGCTACTGCTCTATAAGAAGGAGCCTTAGAAAGATCAGGGGAATCACTATCAAATGGAACATCATCAATAGAACAAACCATTTCAAGAGAAGGACTAGCTGGAGTCATGTAAATGACCAGCCTCTTAGGCCTTTGAGGGGCAACAAAGACATAGATTACATTTACAGAATCATCACAACTAGTAGAGTAATTATTTGAAGACATATTCTCAACATTGATCCAAACATGATCAAATGTGGAAGGAGATTCATCATGTTCTGATGCATCTTCTCTAGAGGAGAGTGCATTAGAATAGATAAGAAATTCTTCATTCACAAATGCAATGTCCCTAGAAGAGAGTGCATTGGAATGAGTAGGAGATAGAGTGACATAAAGATTGGTATCAATAATTTCATCTTCTTGCAACAAGATATCCTCCAAAGCAGGAGGACTCTTATGAGAAGGATCAAAGATACAAAGTGACATGGCAAAGTCAAGTCACCATCAGATGCATGAAATGTAACATCATTAATATTTTAAATAAAATTAGACACAAAACTAATAAAAGAAGATATTAGATTCATTACGATTTTTTTGGTATTTTCTATGTTCTAGTAATTTGCATTTTCGCAGGTCCTTAGAGCGGAATTTGGGGTTGGAACTTTCGTCAGTCCCTAAAATTTGACTGTTGAAGGTACTCGTATTTTAGGGACTGAATTAGTTCTTTAGAAGACCTTTCTAATGGTGCAAACGATTTTGAATTTCGAGCACCGAGTCAAAAGTTATGACCTCGCCAAGCAGGGGTAAATAAATTCATAGTTTTTGAAGAACATTGTTCTTCATGTCGGGTTCACCAAAATGTAGAGAAGGGGGATTCGCTACTCACGAGTTCTCTTCATTCAAAGAGCCTCATGAGGTGAAATACCCTAAACTACCTCAAAGAACAATGACGAGAGTTCTAGAATCAGAAAGAGACAGTCACAAAGATTCTCTGGACTAACCGACAAGCTCTTGGCCAAAGGACAACAACGCAGAATATGGATGACAGCGCAATGCGCTGGTGTCCTTGAGGTGTGTTGGCATCTTGTATGGATTAGTAAACATGTTTATCTCAGAAAATGGAAAAATGAATGCTTCTACTCTAATTGCTGAGAACTTCTAGAAAGTGACAGAAAGAGATAAAGCTGAAATAGACTGAAATAGAAGTGATAAGGATAGGGAGAAGAAGGGAAAGGAAATGCTTACAACCATGCAAGTGATGAATCCTCTAACTCATGAATTTCTTCAATACTTTCCCACAAGAGAGAGAAAGTGTTGGGGTTTTATAGAGGATTGCCTCAGTCGAACCCCCATTTTGGTGTACCCACCTCCACAGATAACAGGATAGAAAGAGAGAAAAGTAGGAAAGAAGTAAACACAAAATCTCTACAAAACGGTGTTATGCTACTCAACCAAATAATAGAGGAGAGGAGTGAGAGATTACCACCTCTGCCCAAAGTGCTCAAGGCTAGTGGGGGAGAAAATGAGAGGAACTCAAGCCTCTACTGCCATGGTGTTTCGTTCCACACTTTCTCTACTGAAGTGATGGAGTGTTGATGTTGTAGCTGTGAAGTGTAAAGTGTTTTTTGAGATTGAAGAGATGGTGAAGAAGCTACTTGGATCTTGTGGAGAGATCAACCCACCATGAAAGGAATGAAGGTGAGTGAATATGAAGTAGAGAGGAAGAAAACGGTCATATTCGGGTTGGTCAACCGAAGAGGGTGTTACAAGCCAACTCCCAATGGGAATGTGTAACGTCTCTATAGGCTCTAGACGCGAGAATATGTCAGGGACATAAGTGCATCACACGAACGTCTGCATGCTACGCGAACCTCTCTGCATCGCACGGGTGTCTTCGACAGTTATTCCTCTGCCGACACACAAAATGAATGCCAAATGGAATGAAGGCAACAAGCTTAGGTGGAATTAAGCCTCCACCTTTGGTTTTCTAAAGCGTAAGGGGTAAAGGGGAATTTGCATTAGGGTTGAAAATTCATGCCTATACACTTTTTTGACCTCATCCTAAGATTTTTTTTTTTTTTTAATATTCCTAGCAAGGGTTTACTTTGATGTTGAATTCTAATTGCAACATTATTATTGGCCTAGAACCTTGATTTAATGACATCACATGGATCATATTGTCAATGGGAGTCAACATCAAATTTATTTTTAAAAATAATTTGATGTACCATAGTGAATGTTTTTCTCTCGAATGTGAGCCCTCCACATAAAAAGGTAACAATGGAGATATTCTCTTCTTTTGCTGACTAACAAAGTAAAATTGATACATACTCTCCATCTATAATACATATTCCAATGAAAAATCCCTCTCTATCACATGTACTGGAAGTTTGTAGGGCTCTACTTTTAATCCATAAAATATTAGCACAATATATGTTACACCTCGTTGTGTTACTACCTATTTACTTTTACCTAGTAGGGTGAAAATGCTTTAAATGAATATGTTTATGCTTTTTGTATCTTGGAAATATGATGAATGAATGTTTGATTGAATTTGATGTTTTATAATAATTCTAACTATGAAATATATGATGCAAATTATTGTATTGTTATTAGTTAACTACTATTGCAATGTACTAAGTTGGATGCAGGAATAGATTCAAGCCTTTGAAAGTGAGGGGAAGTATCACTCAAGAGAAGAAATTGATTTGGTAACCCTTAATGAGTCTAACTAAGCTTTCACACACTCACCTCTAGTTTAGTGAAGTCGAGTCAATAGTTTGGGAAAATATATATATGTGTGCGTATGTCTACGATAAACTCATACACATGAGTAAATACATGCATGAGTATACTTAGATAGATGTATCTATGCATGCTCATGGATGGATTAACCATATGCAATGGAATATTGATTGGATGAAGGTGGCATATAAATATGTATATATACACTTCATGTATATATGTAGATTGATGGGATTGAAAATATATGTGTTTAAATGTTGAGGCAATGATATATATTATATGTATATATATTAATGTGTATATGTATATGTGAACTTAAAAATTCCCAAGCTCCCTTCGGGTGAGTTTATTTCTACCTAAGTATACATTTTCTGTAGGAATGAGTCAGATTTCTGTCATGTCAGTGGGCAGCTGATCAGGTCAGACTGAACTCAGTGTCAAATCTCTTGCATCCTAGGTGACTGATGCTCACAAAGGTGAAGCATTGGTCCATCCCGAGTCAATGAATCATGGGTCAATGAGTTTGAACCGAAAACTACACGGTTGAATCCTGATAGCAATATCATAATTTGACACACTATGGAAGAAACATCCTACTTATCAACCTATCACTAGCTGTCATGTTTTGTAACTTCCGCCATGAATGGATTGCACATGTCAGTGCTTTGGTCTGTTGGCACCACTACCATCATTTGCAGGTGATGCATCCGACCCTTGGACATCCTCGTTCATGGCTGAATATTTTTGGTTTTAACGACCAAAGGAAAATCATTGCTAATGCATCATTACTCATGATCGAAGAATATTTCCTATTACTTGCTTGTCAAGCTGGGTTTTCATTATAAATATTGCTTCTTATTTTGAATCAAAGGAGTTCCAATTCTAGTTCAGATTTGGGCAAAGGAATTGTTAGAAGAACTAGGCCTTTAATTGCTTTATTAGATTATTGTAAAGAACTCATAGACTGTGCCATTGTTCGGCCTTTCTGTTTTCTTTGATATTTGATAAGTTTTATTGTGCCATTATTATACTAGATGTTTCATTCCTAGACTTGTATAAATTAATACAAGTTTGTTGGTTTAGATCATTTCTTGGACTCTTCTTTCTAGTAAAAGTGTATGAAGTTATTTTATGTCATATAATGAATCACTCAGGCTTCTATCTTTATTCTGCCATTATGAAACACAACAAACTACCCAGAGGCCCTTAAGTCATATCCCAAAGATATATTTACCATGCCGCACATCTAGATCTTAACGCATCGCCTTAGTTAGATCCTTTTATTTTATATTTGCTTTCTTTTCCCATTCAAAACCCTAGTTATAGAAGAAGCCAACTTCTTTAAAATCCGGAGGTTACTCAGTTTGGCGCAATAGGTCCCCCCTAAAACTAAGTTTCTCACAAAGGGTTGTTACATTGCCAACTTTTGGCATCAACAAATTTTTTTCTTTCTTGGCACGCCCGGTGGGACCTTGAACAATAACCAAATCAAAAGGGTGTGTAAGTCATCGACTTGTTACTAGGCTGTGAACTACAAAATAAACCTGGCTTATTAGTGTCCTTGTTGGTAATAGCTCATACCCAAACTCACCTAGTAAAACCTTTGGATCCTAGCCATAATGTTGATTGAAAACCAAAATTATGTGGCTTGGGACGTTGGAAGTCCCCTTGTTGTGCCATCGACACCTGTCATATGGGCCCCTATCCTGGTCTTTGCTCTAAAATCTATTCCAAAGTTCACTAGAGATGGCTCAAGAAAACCATTTGAGCATCTGCAAGATGTTGCAGACATGTGTCTGGTACAGGCAGTAACAAATCAGAATGTAGCAGCGAGATTGCTTAAAACTTCTTTAAGAGGGAGAGTGTTAGATTGATATCACACTATGCCTACTAATACCATCAATACTTGAGATCAACTTAAAAACCCCTTTTTTGAGATATTCTTGAATGATAGACATATATTCGTTATCCACTAGCTATCAACAATAAAGCAGGCCCCATCCGAAGCCATGACAGATTTCAATGTCTGATTTCATATAACTTGGCAAAGAATTCAGAATGTCATCCAACCACCGGTCGAGCTAGAATTTATGTTCTACTTAAAGTCCATGAACACTGATATTTCTATGATGATCCGATCACTTGGCAGAACCACATTACCAGATGCATACACCATAGTGGTGAAGGCAAAGAATAATCTGATTGATGTCGGGAAGTTGCCACCTCACCCCCTCATGCCTATATTCCTTGAAGTATTAGCTTCTAATAAGGATATTCCATCTACTAGCACAACCATGCCTCCACCGTCGTCTATGTACACATATCCAAGTGTGCACCCAAACGTTGATCCTACGTCTGGCACTTCGAAGGACGAGATGAGCGATGTAAGGGATATGCTACAAAACTTGACAAATGAAGTAACCACTATCAAACACAATCAGGCTGCTCCTTCAAGACCAACCTATGAAATTTATCAGGGTAACAAACCCTCCTACCAACAGAACGAATATCAAGGGGGCGCACGCACAACTGCAACGATAGACAAATAACCAAATAGTACCAGTACCAACTCCATTGAGAACTACTCAGACAAGTACAAGTAGGGAGCTGACCGCAGGACAAAACAATCTCGCCGAAGATTTCAATCCCTGGTGCTATCCTTGCAGTGACGCTCATATGCCTCAAAATTGTCCACGTGGCAATTTACAGTAGAAAATTGTTGAATAGTGCAACCAAGGCGCAATGACGAGTTTGGGAGGGTATACATACACCTCTTCACAAATGGAGGATGCGATTCTCACCTCATAGATGCAAGGAATGCCCCTGGAGCAAGAAGGTGACATAGCTCCTAACCATGCCCTCCTCTCATGGATGGAAGGGGACGAAGCAGTGTTCACTTATGAAGCATCCAAATCGGCGACCCTAAAAGTGCAGTCCGACTATAACACCCGTTCAAAGAGAAGATTCATAGGCGAGCCGGTCACTCCGTAGCCTAGCAATATTTTGAGTCAACTCCTTGGCCCTTCTACATTTTCTCTAGAGCCTCAAATGTGAAAAAAAATTGTTATCACCAAGGCAAAGGAACAAAAGCATCCAAATCCGTCACCAATCAACATATTGGAACAATTGAAGAAATCTTCTGATAATGTGTCCCTCTAGGATATCTTAGCCATTCCAAAATAGAAGTCATTGCTATAGGAGGACCTACTAAAAGATATAGTTGCACAACCAACAAAATAAGCTTATGTAAGGACTATCAATGCATCACCTCCAGGCAAATTTCTTGTGAACACTGTAGAGGAGGCTCTAACAAAGGGAAAAGGGGAGAAGATGAAACCTAAACCCTTCTTCCTAACTCTCATTGTAGGGGAAAAATTGTTGTACACCTCCATGATTGACTTTGGTGGCAGTACCACATTCATGCCCAATAAATAGCTGAAGCCTTAGGACTTAGCTATGAGCCCCTAAAAAGAGGAGTTATGCAGTTGGATGGGAACAAAGTCGAAACGGTGGGCCTCATTAAAGACCTCCCTTTAAATTTTTTTTCCTATCCTAGTATCATGGTGCCGCAAGATACTATGATCATTGATATTTCCCTCATGTTTGACCTCTATCTATCAAGGGAGTTTACAACAAAAATAGGTGGATGCCTTTCTTTGGATTGGCCTCACCTAATTCTTAGGACCAAGTACAGAGCTAAGATGAAGATAATATCAAAATCCCCGCATTCAGAGCATGTGGCCGATGAATCCATGATCAACTTTGAGGCTACCCATAATTCTTCCACAAAGGAAGAAACCAAAGCTATTCCTACTTCCTTTCTGAAAGAAGAAGTTGTTGATAGCAAGCTACTAGGGAATGAGATGGTTCTGAGGAAGTCTTTTTGAGTGACTATGCAGATGCTAACCCTTTTGGAAATTACTTTGCTACCGGGCTAGGAACCTACATCATCTATGACAAGGGTCAAGAGTTTCCAAGGATAGCAAAGGGCTCCATGACCAAACAAGCCTTAGAGATATGGATGCTACACTTTGATGGTGCAAGATGCAAATTTGGCACTGGTGCTGGGATATGCCTAACATCTCCAAATAGTGAGAAAATCCTTAGATCTTTCCACTTCTAGTTTGCTTGCTCAAACAATGAGGCCGAGTATGAGGGTCTTGTGCAAGGACTAAGCCTCACATAATGCACGGGTATCAAACAAATAATGGTGTTTGGAGATTTCAAACTTATAATCAATCAAGTTAGAAACATCTCTGCTGCAAAAATGTTTGCATGCGATCTTATAGACATAGAGTATGGGACCTCATTGAAGGTTTTGAAGATTTTAACATCTGCTCCGTGCCAAGGGAGCAAAATTTAGTTGCAGATCGCATGGAAACGATAGGAGCTCAATTTGAGCCTATTTCTGACTTAATGGAGAATGTACATTCCATGCGAGTAATCATTTGACCATCCATTCCAGATAACGATCAAAGTTGGCAAGTTTTAGAAAGTGATGAACATATTGCCTCATTCATTCAACAATCGAGAGAGTTCGTCGATCAACTTCAACCGAAGATTGAGGAATCATACGAAGGGTAAATCATTTAATTAAGATCAAACAAACTTCTGAAAGGGTTGGTCACGCTCAAAAATTTGTTCGAATGTGATGACATAAGGAATAGTGGGATGAAGTTGTGGAAAATCAAGTAGACTATGCCGACCTTGAGGTCAGAGGCAGAAGAAAGCTAAAGGTTAGGAAAGAAGTCCCACAACGCAACAAAGATAGGCTTATACACTTCTGTGAAATATACAAAGGGGTCATGGCTTGGTCTTATGATGAACTTAGGGGTTACGATCCTGGCATCATCGAGCACACCATTGAGCTTATAGAAGGTGCTAAACCTATCTGACAAAAACAAAGGCTCGTCAATCCAAATATTGAAGCCCTGATGGCTCAAGAGCTAAAGAAGTCGATCCAGTCAAGGATCATATTTCCAATCAAACACAGTACTTGGGTATCTAACCTCATCCTAGTCCAGAAAAATAATGAATACATTTGTCTCTGTGTTGAATTTCGTGATCTAAATAGGGCATCGCTAAAGGTTCATTACCCGCTGCCTTCCATGGAATCCATTCTTCAGATCATGGCAAGTTCAAATTTTTTTTCTCTACTAGATGGCTTCTCGGGCTACAATCAGGTCGGGTGAAAGAAGAAGATCAATATAAAACCACATTCGCCACCAAATGGGGAACATTCGTATATGCCAAAATGCCTTTCGACTTATCAAATGTGGGAGCCACCTTCCAATGGGCTATGGACATCACTTTCAGTGAACTAATCAAGAAAATATTCTTCATCTATTTAGATGATTTGATCGTGTTTTCCAAGTCAAAAGATGACCATTTCGATCATCTAGAATTGGTTTTCAAAAAATGCCAAGAGTTCGGGTATCCTTGAACCTGTAAAAATGTGTTTTCGGCGTACCGCAAGGCAAGCTACTAGGACACGTAGTATCCAAAGATGGAGTTTCTATTGATGTTGAGAGGGTAAAGGTGATCAGGGAATTTCCCATTCCAGTCAACAAAAAGGGAGTCCAGTCCTTTCTAGGGAAGGTAAAATTTGTAAGCAAATTCATTTATGATTTTGTAGGGATAATTCAACCCATCACGTTGATGTTAAAGAGGACCAATTTTTCAAATGGACAAAGGAAGCGAAATAAGCCTTTGAGAAGGTAAAGGATGCTATTTCTTCAACTCCTATGCCGGTAAATCCAGAATTATCCAAATAATTCATGATGTATGATTTTAGTAGCGAGACAAGCATCACCACTGTTCTAACCCAGAAGGACAACGAAGGAAAGTGAGAACATCCGATAGCTTTTCACTCCTGGACCTTGAAGGAATATGAGGCAAATTACAACTTCATCGAAAGATAAGCATTCACAATTATAAAGGGACTCAAAAAGTTTTGACATCTGATATGTTGTAACAAGGTGATCATTTATGTCGCACACTCTAGTGTGCGTGAATATATTATGGAAGGTGAAATCACCGAAAAGAGGGGCAACTAGATCACTAAGATCCTAGAAGATGACATCAAGGTCAAGCCTACGAAGACTGTCAAAGGAAGAGGGATTTGTGTATATTTGGTGCACAACAAAGAGATATAAACAAAAGCAGAGCAAATGGAGGTGATCCTAATGAATGAATCTGAACCCAAAGGATGCTGGCTAATGGATAGGACTAGATTTATGCACACTGGCAAATATTCATTAGGCCTTCCTTCTCAAAAAAGAAGGTTCTACTGATTACAAAACAACGGGTATGCACTCATTGAAGGGGTTCTCTTTAGGAGAAGTTTCAATGGTGTCTTGTTATGATGCATCACAATGGAGCAAGTAAGGAAAATTATTGACACATTCCACACCAGCCTCGAAGGCGGACACTTCTTTGCAAAAACTACCGCCATCAAAATCTTGCGCACTGGGTACTTCTGTCCCTTGCTACTAAATGACTCCTACAACATGATAAAGGCCTGCAAGGAATGCCAATTCTACGCAAGGAGGAGGAAAAATTCCACTATGCCTCTCAATCTAATAGTATTAGATGAACCATTCACACAATGCAGGGTGGAATTCATAGGAATGATGAATCCAGTCTCTAGCTTCGACCACAAGTGGATTCTCACAGCAACAGACTACTTCACAAGATGGGCTAAATCCATACCCCTGAAGAACACAACAAAAGCAGAAATTGTGGATTTTTTCAAGGGGATGGTAACAAGATTCGGCCCACCAAAGACCATCATCTCAGATAATTCCAAAGCATTCTTGGGCTCTAAGGTATTCTAATTCATGCTTACACATGGCATATTCTTGAAAAACATTATCAAACTATTACCCGCAGGGGAATGACCTAGTTGAGTCGACTTATAAGAATTTAGTCTGACTCATTAAAAGGATCGAGTCCGATTGTGAAAAGGAATGGCATAAGAATCTCTAGACAATGTTGTGGGCAGACCACATAACTCCTAAGTAAGCCATGAAGACTTTGCCATATGAGCTATTGTACGGGAAAGAAGCACTGCTACCTATCTCAATAGAGATACCTGTGCTACAACTACTAAAGTCTTTAGAGATTGAAGAGAATGGATCTATGGAAGTTTGGTTGGCCGAATTACTGGAGGTGCAAGAAAAAAGGGAGAAAGCCCTAACAACCATGACTAATCACCAGCAGGTGGTTAAGAGATGGTTTGACAAAAAGGCTTCAGACCAAGAGCTAAAATGTGGAGACTTGGTACTAAAGTTCAATGAAAGAGCTACAAAGCCTGGACATCATGGAAAATTTGACAAGCTGTGGGAAGTCCCTTTCAAAATAATTCAGTGCAAAAAAAATAATGCATTCGAATTAGAAAACATGGAACAAGAGCCACTGAGAATTCCAGTCAACGGAATTCACTTAAAATTGTTCAATTAGGCTACAATTACTTCATGCAGGTGTAAATTTGTAAAAAGTGTAATTAGTTTTCTTTTTGTGTTTTGTCGGCCGGTTCTTTCTACACATTTTTTCATCATTGAAGGAGGCAGGAAAATTCATGAAGTTCATCATACAAAACAGAGAAAATTTATGCTACTTAGGTTGCAAAAATTAGATTCAGATGCAAGGGATTCAACCCATGTTGCGAAAACATAAAAAATGAAGACAAAGAGGTTTAACATAAGCAAGTATATCCTTTATATATATACTATGATAAAACATTGTCAAAATGGCTCTGCGTCCAAGCATTGAAAAGTGTGATCATATACATGGCTTCATTACATACATATATGCGAGCCTTCTTTCATGGATATATATACAAAGGGGAAAATGTGTATCAGACTTCATATCTTGGCATTACGGGTATTGTCTTCATCAACTGGGACATTGTCAGAAGTAATGGGAGGATTGCCAGGAGCAGCGAGAAGATTATTAGTAGCAGCAGGACCTGTGGTGGAAGCATCGTCAACACCCATAATGAGCGGCAGAGGAAATACAAGGTTCCTAAAATCAGTGTACCAATCCACATCGTAGAACAACACGATGTTGTAGCAACACAACAAAAAATGGCATGCATGGGTGGCCTTATCATGATGATCTGCAAGGGACTGAAATCGAAAGCCACTTAGGACTGGCACCCATAGGACCAATGCGTCTTCTTCAACATGCTTTCTCAGGTCACTCATAATGGGCAATCCTAGGCCATACACCGCATTGCTCACTACCTCACTGAGTCCTCCGAGGTACTTTTTTAGAAAAATATGAAGCACCAAATGAAGAATCATAGCTTTTGGAGCCTGAGCGTCAAGAAATGAAGCAAAAAAATGGGAGTTGTTATCGATGTTTACCCGATATTTATCTTCATATTCAATACAGTCTCTACCCAAGACCCATTTGATGGCTATGATGACTAGCGAATGCTTGTTCCTTGTCATACATTTTAGATGCCTGCTCGAAATCACCCCTAAGAAAGCTATTTGAGCTTTTTTACACACTAGCCTAATTAGAGTATTCATTGTGTCAGCCTCTGCTGAAAACACTTAAGACTAGTGCTATGCAAAATATGAACCTATCCAATCACCCAATGCTGCTTTTTCTAAGACACTAAGTATGATTTTGCTACTGTATTAGAGCTTATTTATAGAAATATCTGAGGTAGCTAGCATACAAAGCATGATGGTAATTGAGTGCTTACTCGAAAATCCCACAAAAAGGCTAGCTCGATGTTCCAACCTGGTTGCGTCCGTAGGTATGAATTGTTGCATGCTAACTTGAGGAGTGGTAATCAATTAACACAAATTGGTGGTAGTCCCAGGTGACGGCTCATTTGGACAAAGGGTAGGTGGCACGACACAAATATTTTCAAAGTACTCATTGTGATTTTAGCTTGATCATGCTTTGAAAGATATTATTTGCTAAAGTAGGCGAGGAGATGACATACATTCCACCGATGACTCAATTTCCCATGAAAATCATGCTGAAAGGATGCTATTACCAATACAATTATGAATCCATGTCTTTTCAAAAGAGGCAAGTAGCTTATCTTGCATAGGTGAAGGAGCTGGCAGTGCATGCTGAATTAAATGCAAAAGGCAATCATTATCTACCTGATTTATTGTAAGAAATAGAAAGAAAAGACAAGTGTCACATGCAAAAGGTAGGACAAAGCATAAAAAAATTCTTCAACACACAAAGGAAATTAAGAAGAATAGGACCATCAAAGAAATCGAGCATGGTGTAGTTTGCAACAAAAGGAATTGAACACAGATAATTGCAAAGAAATCACTGCCCCGGTGTGAATTAAACCTAAAATGAAAGGATGCCTGGTTTTGAAACCATGAACCTTGCATTGTGTTTGAGGTTCCATTTATACCACTTTAGTGTGCTTTTTGG
The DNA here is from genome assembly GCA_007115665.2 of Sequoiadendron giganteum. Taxonomy (NCBI): domain Eukaryota; kingdom Viridiplantae; phylum Streptophyta; class Pinopsida; order Cupressales; family Cupressaceae; genus Sequoiadendron; species Sequoiadendron giganteum. Next base: position 151,867,663 of record CM021109.1, on the reverse strand, counting down.
GCGAAGAATTTTCAAGGGATCGTGACCACTCAAATTTCTCAAGTAGATTTAAGGGAGGGAGGAGCACAAAGCTTATTTAATGTCATGTGTGCAACACTAGGTGCCTATGTCTTCAAGGAAATCTCTTATGCCTTGCCTGAAATACCAAAATGGTTGAGTTGGGTAAATACTTGAGTTATAGAGAAGAGGAGCCCTCACAAAGATAAGAAGTAAATTAAATAAGAATGGGAAAACATTCATGACCCCATTCTTGCAAATAATCCCAAGTCACTAAGGGAGGTGGCCTGTGAAAGGATGAAAAGGAGTAGCAACCCAGATTCTTTGGTGCAAAAGTTTTGATACAGTGGGCTTCCTCAATATATGGTCCCATTCGCACACCACTACCCTGAGTTAGTTGATTAGGCCATCAAACACTTCAACCCGAAAGACCAACACCATCAAAGGCCGAGAAGTAACTATGAAAATATACAAAGAAACTATCTGGAATATGCTCTACATCCCAGAGCGAAGCTTCAAAGTGCAAAAAATGGAGCCATTCACTCCAACAAAAGGAGAGTCCCATTGGAGGAGCAGAGACCTTGCAATGAATTTTTACAACATAGAGACTCAAAGGCCCAAAGAGAATTAGAATAAACCAATGCAGATCCCAGTGGCACTTAGGAGCTTTTATGATGATATGAAGGATGCATTCTCAATGATGGCATTCATTTATGGACTGGACTCCGACAAGGAGATCCATGAGTTTCAGCTAGATTTTGGCTTCCAATTACGAAGGAAACATTCATTCTTCTAGTATGATTTTGCTAAATTTCTCGAGCAAGAAATGCTTGGCCAGATAGCCGAATACAAGCTTAAACGAAGGTTCAGGTTCCCATCCTTCCTCGCACACATGTTTTTGCACCAAAATCCTAACTTCTTCCAGAGGCATTTCAAGCTCTCTATCTTTGATGAAAACCAAAAGAGAAAGCCTATTTCTGCATGGACTTCCCTCCTCTCTGCGACACATGATTATTATGCATTTTCAGACCTTTTCTTATATCCGATTTTGCAAGATTTAAGAGGAGATAACACTCTCTTACGGTTCAACTCAAACCAAACTGAGTTCATGCAAAAATTTGTTCCATGATGAGACTGGTTTCTGGGCAAGGACTTCATGTTCATCCGATTGCGTGGTTTCACTAGAGAACCCTTTCGACTTCCATCATGTCTTACATATCGGGTACTAGCACTGGAGGTTTTCCGCTAGGTTTCAATTGTCGACGACACCTTTTGCAGCGGGAAGGCAAAGAAGAAAGGATTTTTTGATTCTTCGATAAGATTCAAGACTATAGTCATGGCTAAAATGAAGGCTCATGAAATACTGGAGACAAAGCCGGCTCATCTAGGTTTGGTATGGATCTATGACAAATGGAACTACAACCCTAGCGATGACTTGCCAAACAAATATGTCAAGGTAATGCACTATCCTTGACCTTATTGGGAAGAGTGTCAGAATCCAGTATCAGATGCAGATGAATGCATTATTGACCTAGCTTACATTCCTATCGAATATGGTCGGCCACCCTGGCTAAGATTCCACTACCCGACTAGGCAGTATGATAAAACAAGAAGGATGGGAGCTACCCTTTACAACGATCTGTTGAATAATTATGACTAGAAGGAGGAGAAGATCAATAAATTTTGGATATACTGCCAAGAGACCTGGCAAACTAAGGCTCCCTATGACACCCTGGAGATGGATGATAGGTTCAAAAAATTATGGAACAACGAGCATCCAAATTTCGACGAGAGTAGTGAAAAGGATTCCAGTTCAGAAGAAGCCGAGTCATGGTCAGATGGAAGGCATTGAAGCAACCTATTAAGGTTTCCTCTAACATACAAGTCAATATATCAAGTGCAAGGTCTTCACTGACTCACACCTGGACAGTGAGGAGAACCTTAGCAACTTCATCAAAATAACTTGAAACCGTAGTGGTTGATAACTCACCACCAGCGAAGTGGAAATGAACCGAGGCACTTTCTAGAGAGTGTTCATAGGACCCGGACGCAAGCGAAGAGCCAACAAAATTCCAAGAACCATAGCCATTCGCATCGTAGGTATCTTTCACCCCCTCTTCTATAGTTTTGCAAACTGTGGTTAACCCCATTGCATCCACAACACCTGTTATTTCATGCGCCGACCAATGCATTTCGGCCTCTGATTCAATGATCATAGGGGGATTTGCACAGTTTTCCCATGTAGCCCCATTTTCCCTTACTCCTCCATAGAAACTCACACCATTTGTGTTGGCCCACTCCACATCCCAAAGTGTCATGCACTCTGCCCCTGTTACCTTCATAGATACATCCCCTGCCACAAAAATATTGGAGTTGATCCACTCTTCCCAGCAGATGGAGACCTTCACAACTCTGCTTCTTTGGAGTCATCCTAGTCTGCAGTTCGATTATTGGAGTATCCCACCTTTCTCGCCTCAGATGGTCAGTGTTCCAAAGAAGAAGTCTCCTAGGACTGATGTCTTTTCATTCCCTTTTTCCCTTCCTCCCGGTGCACCTTTTGCAGGCGAACTCATCAAATCACCCACAAAATTCTTGTCAGAAAGTGATAAAAATAAACAAGCATGAGAAATCAAAACCCAAAATAAAAGAGCTAAAGATGCTAAGAGGTTGGCAGAACCAAAATTACAAACTATTTTCCATGAGGCTGAGCAATCGTTGCACTTTGCGACTATGTTCCCGACTGTCAGCAAACCACAAGGAGAGATGCAGCTGGATGATTACAACATGTATGCCATGGGGCTCAACTTAAGCATAGCCCAACCGTGGGGCAAGGTGGAGCTCATGGAGAAAATGCAATGGGTAGTGACCATCGACTTTCTCAAGTCCGATCAAGAAAAGGGAAGAAGAATTGAAAAACTTGAAGGATAGAGTTGATGTATTGCTTTCCAAGGAAGAGGTTATTGAGGCTGAATTTAAGCACCTATCATAAGAGAGGGAGACAAAAGAATCAAAGATTCAAGAAGAACTTGCAAATATTCGATCACTTGATCCTAATCTGGTTGTTGAGCTGCAACAAAAGAACTAGGAATATCAAGAACATTGGCAAAGTTGGGGTTGGACATACAACAAAAAAATGAAGAGTTTCGTCCTTTAGAACTACAAATGAAGCAAAGGGATGCATATTTCCAGATCCTTCGTGCTCAATTGGAGAATGAAATTGCATAACTTAAGTCTTCATTGGAGAAAGAATTGAAAAACAAAGAGTGAGCCGAGGCCAATTGGCTCGCAGAGTCACGGATCCTACAGGGGAAAATCGCCACAATAAACCAAAATATTGCGGAGCTCGCACAAGATATAAAATAAAGGAATGAGGAGATCGCCCTATTGAAGGACTCAACCTTACCCTTGGCCAATCAAATGAACCTTCTTTAGATAGCCCAAAAGTTGCATATTTCATATTGGGAAAGAGTGAAGGCCTTCTGCCTAACTTTACAGCCGAAACTCTGATTTATGGTAGAGGCAAAAAATCTTGGTAGGAAAGTTTGTAAGGCGATCATACAATTTCCCCAGTCCATCAAGAAAAAGGTTCCAAAGGCCAAGAGATTATTAAATAGGTTATATCGGGTCCCAAATGAATTCTTGGCAAATGCAAGGATTGAAGACCGAAGGGCCGCTGCTAGAACAACCAACAGGGTCATCTATTACCATGTAGTTATCCTTCATGCCAACGAGTGTGTTGCTAGGTTGGATCAAACCGTGAATGGCATGTGGACCAGGTTCTCTCACCTAGCTCAGATGGGCTTACCTTCATCATTCCTTGAAGATGAGTCAGTGGCCAACGTGGAGCATATTATAGCGAAGATCGAAGAAAAGCAATGGGATGTGTCTACATTTCAGGATTTCGGCCAACCCCTTGATGTAGAGGATTTTGAGAACATCACTCAGTCGATCACACATTCTTTTTCAGTTCGAGGCATGGGCTGATATGTCATCAATGCTGCCTTACAAAGAAGTGATTGAGCTGCATGGAGCGTAGGAAAGTCTTTGTGACTTGTTGTACCCATCTGAAGATGATTGGCTACCCCTACAAATTGCCCTCTCAAAGCTCTAATCGCACCACCCGATGGATAAGTCTCTGGTCTATAGGCTGAATTTTTTTGGGTTCCTCGTTTCAAAAGCAAAATGACTCTGATAAGTCACCAGAAGCTGTGAACTTAAAAATTTTGAAGCTCCCTTTGGGTGAGTTTATTTTTTCCTAAGTATCGGTCACACCTCTATGAGGAATAGGCAATATCAGGCCCATTTGCGCAAAATATTTTGCGAATGCCGTCACTTGTCAGTTGAGTTCTCCTCATGAGGTTTCCTTCGATTGCTTTACAAAAATATTGCACCAGGCTTCGCAAATTTTTTTTGCCTCTTTGCATTGCTCCCCTTTCGGGCCCCGATTGCACACCACGTAGAAGCAGCTCGCGCATATTTTTTGGAGGACCCCACCTTCCGTGTGGTATGCTGGAAACCTCCACGTTTCTTCGTAGTGCAAGTTCTTCATCGCTCAAAGGGAAGGATAAACATCGGGTCCCGAATGCTTGCCATGTGATCTTCTAAAGACTTCATCATAGGAGAAAACTAGGCAGTCGACAACCTATCACCGGCTGCCATGTTCTGTAACTTCCACCATGAATAGATTGCATGTGTCAGTGCTCTGGTCTGTTGGGACCACTACCATCATTTGTAGGGGATGCATCTGACCCTTGGATGTCCTCGTTCATGGCCCAAATATTTTTAGTTGTAACGGCCAAAGGAAAATCATTGCTAATGCATCATTGCTCATGATCGAAGAATCTTTCCTATTACTTGCTCGTCAAGCTAGGTTTTAATTATAAATACTGCTTCTTCTTTTGAAGCAAAGAGTTCCAATTTTAGTTCAGATTTGGGCAGAGGAATTGTTAGAAGAACCAGACCTTTAATTGCTTTATTAGATTATTGTAAAGAACTCATAGACTGTGCCATTGTTCGACCTTTCCATTTTCTTTGATATTTGATAAGTTTTACCATGCCATTATTGTATTGGATGTTTCATTCCTAGACTTCTATAAATTAAAACAAGTTTTCTGGTTTAGATCATGTCTTGGACTCTTATTTCTAGTAAAAGTGTATGAAGTTATTTTATGTCATATTTAATGAATCACTTAGGATTCTATCTTTATTTTTCCATTCTAGAATGCAACAGACTACCCATGATCCCTTAAGTCGTATCCCCAAGATAGATTTACCATGCCACACATCTAGATCTCAACGGATTTCCTTAGTTAGATCCCTTTATTTTATATTTGCTTCCTTTTCCCATTCAAAACCCTAGTTATAGAAGAAGTCGACTTCTTTAAAATTTGGAGGTTACTTAGTTTGGTGCAATAGGTCCCCCCTAAAAGTGAGTTTCCCACAGAGGGCTATTACCTTTCCAAATTTTGGCATCAACTGTATTCACGTTAATGAAAACATACATATGAATATGTGAATATATATATATATATGTATATATGCATGCATTATTATTATGTGGAATATGTATTCAACTATCAAATAAAGCATTTTATAATCATATAAGTTGACACACACACACACATACATATATACATAAATATATTGTGTTATATATATAATATTTATATGTTAAATATATATATCATTTTGAATAGTGTTGGAAATGTTTATTTAGTGCATAGTGTTAAGTGCAATATATGTAATATAACATATAACACTGTGAATATAAGTTAGTGCATTTATAAATGACATCGCATAAAGAATTTAAAATGTTGTTTAAGCATGCTAAAGGCAACACAATGATAAAGCGGTTGGAGATAAAGTGAACCAAGCTTATGAATTACATTCTCTAAGACTTAGTCAAATCTATGAAAGCAAAGTGAAATATAAGATGTGTAAATAACTTTGACCTGGTCTTTCAAATAGGAAACATATGAATAGGGGAGTGTGGATTTATGTGGCAGCAAAATATGAAATTTGCATACCATTAGAAGTATGTTATGTATTTCTTCTCCAGAGTATAAAGCAAAAGTAGAAAATGAGAATAAGTCAATTGTAATGCTGGTTGAGAGGAGTCAATTTCTGAAGCCATTAACCTTTCTTTTCTGATAGAATAACCCTATTGTCATGTAGATAAGGCAATTGGTTGAGTATTTGCATAGAGTCACTATTTTTGAATCTGCCACCTTTCTTTTATTTAGCTGAGTCAATTCTTTAGCTTGAGAAGTAGCAAGAATGTGAGCTTATTTGTAGCCATGGAGTGCTCAAGTTTTAGTATAAATAAAGGAATTTTCTCTAGCTTGTGGGATGCATATTTGCATTCTCATTTTATTTTTTGAGAGCTATTCTACTGCATTTCTGAGTTGAGTATTTTGAGAGATAATTTAGAGAGGTTAGAGTATTTTCATAGTGAGAATTTGTCAAGGGAAGATAGAGGATAGTGAAAGGTTGAATATAGGAGCTACAAGATGATTTTGTGAAGGTTGAGCTAGGAATCTAGAATTGTCAGTTGGAGCTTTCTAATTATAGGCATGATAGTTTTCTACTCCATTATATATTTTATGTTGAAAGGATTATACGATTTTATGTCTTGTTTGGAAAGAATTGAGTTGAAAGAAAGTTTAGTTTCTCTATTGTGAGTTTGATTAAATTCTTCTTGATACGTACGAAAAAATACTTGATGATTCTAGTTGTAATTAAGTCCTATCATTGGGTTATATTCATATATTATATATATAGGAATGATTGTTTGTGTATTTACTACTATACAATATTAAGTCAAGCTTATATAGTTATTATGTAAATTGTGAAGTTTGGATTATGAAGTTGTTTGAATTACTTTAGTTGTAATGTCATAGTAAAAATGAAATGAAAATAGTTTATTCCTAGGATTAGGATAATCCATGGGAAAGGGGATAAACTATTCATAGAATATGAGTGGTCATAAAAAATCAAGCTCGGAAGGTGTGTGAATAGATGACTCTCACTCAAAGTAATTGGGTGATGAATTCTTTGGCCAAAGTAGTGTAAGTTGCCATTGTTTACACTATCAATTCACTATGATCTAGTTATGCATGCTAGGTTGGGATCGTCATACATGTAGGTTGTAGCTACTGTATGGAAGTTATAGTTATGTAGGACACAACACCAAGCTTAGGAAGACTAGTATTATGAGGTTACCAAACAAATCTCTCTGTTCAAGGGTAGGCCCATCTTACTAGTTAGGTAGATGCGCAGGGGATCACAGTAAGTCTGTGGTTGGTGAAAAAGCGCTTGAGTGATGCTTCTCTTCATTAGTTGATGGAAAATATTTGAGGGGGACTACCAAACCATTTGTATTTCTAATGTCAATAATCACATGAGCAATGTATGTATTCTTGTATCCATTTATATGGAAGATTATAAACATGAAATGTTAGCTTGAGATTATGTAATATGAAATCAATACTTTGGAAAGATTATAATATTTTGATGGAATTCAATGGGAAAGTTTGGAATAATGTTTATTTCAAATGTGCATGTTATCTTTGTATTTGAAAAGAAAAAAATTATTGTTATATGTTGGCATCTTGGTTTATTCATTTGACATTAAAACATAGAAAAATTATTGGGTAGAACAATGGGTATGTTGTACAATATATTCTTCCATGAAGTACCAGTCAGTCAATTGTATTTATGCTCCCAATTGAATGAAATCTCTACAAGACTCAACCAATCTAGAAATTGGAGTATTTGTAACTGTTTGATACAATGTAGCTAAAAATTAGTCTACAAAATGATTGTAGTTCCTTCAATTATCATGCATCCTTATATTAGGGGTCCAATCATATAGTGGAACCGCTATTTTCACCTCATCATTCATATAGGGCTGAATTTGAAGCTTGTTTTCCCAAAACATTCTACTAAATTTCACTAGAAATACATAACACAAATAGGTTGTGAACTTAAATGTCTTAGTGAAATATCCTTTAATCATTTTTTTTACATGGATTCTACAACATCCTCAAGAAATTTATATTTAATAGGTGGAGTAACTTAATGAATATTATATACCATTTCAAGAAGGCTCGCACCCATTTCTACATTCTATCCATCGCATGAAAATTGTATCCTCAACCCATGGTTTAAAATATCAATTTTTAAAGAGGTTTGTTATTCTCTTTGAATATGTTATTATCTATTGTTATTTTTTTTAGAAAAGATTTAAATTAGACATTTGAGGGGCTACTTCATAGTCACTAGAAAGGTTTTCTAGGTCAATGTGGATGTTTCCAAAATCTTCAACTGGAAAACCCAAAACACTTCCAAGTTCTTCTATAGTAATGAGATAATTCTTCTTGGTTATCTTTTTTAACAATTATTTTTTATTATCATCACAATTCTGAACATAGACCATGGTAAATTCTAGGCAGAGGAAAACTTCAAGTGACATCATGCATCCCAATCCAACCACCCACGATTCATGATACTATTAATTGGTAATGTTTTACTTTTTTTAGTTTGCATTTGCATTCCAAACTTACTCTGACATGTAAATCTAAGTTCTAAGTTAAGCCTATCATAGATTACAAGACCATAAATATCACAATATTCATCAATGAAACCTAGGGTTTTAAGCAATCCAACATAGTCTATTTTTTTCATTTGTTTTTTCTTTCCCAATCATTGGTATGGTAGTGTTGGTAGACATGCTTGTAAACCCTCAACCCTAAATCCTAAGATTGAAAATTTGAAAATTGATAGAATGTAGGATTTATGTCTTTCACTTCCCTAGAATTTGAAAAACCCTAAAATTTCCTTGGTGCACTACAATCTTCCTAACCCTTTCACTTCAAAATAATATCACTTAGAAATTGTCTAAGTGCACAAATATAGGGGACCAAAAGAGGTCTTAAGTGGCCAATTATTTTTTGAAATTGAGACATTGGATGAGAAATTGAAGATAGTCACACTCAAAATTTTAAGATGTAATAAAAAAAGAGTCGTAGTGCTCCAAATCTACTTTTTAAACTTCTTTTTTTGAAAATGGTAGAGATTAAGGGGTTCAAAAAGGGGGGGCATACAAATTGGTCTTGTTTTTTTAAAACATAGCATATAATTCGTTGTGGCCCCCCTAAAATGTTAACTTTATTATTATTATTATTATTATTTTTTTTGAGAAATTAGCTAACACCATGTAGTTTTTCCCCATTTTTTCTGTTAAATTTTTAATGAATATATGATTTTTTTACTAATTATCAAAGTAGACACATCCTGAAAAATAGAAATTTGATTGTGTTCCCCCCTAATTTTTTTGAAAACTGATCAATTTTTTTTTGAATATGTGTAGAATGTAATTTAAAATCTTGATGAACAGTTAAAAAATAAAGTGAAGAATACCAAACATTGGTTTTTGACAAAAAATGGATACACCAACAAAATAAATTGATGAAAAAAACCTTAACATACTCAAAATGTGAAAAAATTACATGGTTAGATAGCTAAGAGAGCTTAACATTACCATGGTGTTTTTTCGACTTGACATTAAAACACTTGCAAACTTGATGGGAAGCACACTCAAGATTATGTCAAAAATTTGACAATCTACAAAACATGTCTTTCCAATTTCTAAAGCAAACAAAAATACGAGCACATTATTTGAATGCTTTTACAAAATGTGTGTTATAACATGCTCACGTTATGTGAATGCACAAAACATATGAAAGAGAAAAAAATTCAATTCAAGATATAATGTGAGTGTGTTATAACATGAACACATTATAGCATGAGTGCATTATAATGCAAGCATGTTATAATGTGAGCGTGTTATAGTGTGAGCACATTATAGCATACTCATGTTTTGTGCATTCACATAATGCGATCACATTTTGTGAATTCACATAACATGATCATGTTATGTGAATGCACAAAACATGATCATGTTATGTGAATGCAAAAAACATGATCATGTTATGTGAATGCACAAAACATGATCGCATTATGTGAATGCACAAAACATGAGTATGCTATAATGTGCTCACACTATAACACGCTCACATTATAACATGCTTGCATTATAATGCACTCATGCTATAATGTGTTCATGTTATAACACACTCACATTATATCTTGAATTGAATTTTTTTCTCTTTCATATGTTATCTCTCTTTCTCTTTCTCCTTATTCAATGAAACTATATACATGCACAAAATGAGAGCATGTTATAATGCGCTCGTGTTATGTCTCACATTGATTTTTTTCTCTTTCTCCTTGTATATACATGAAATAAAATATAAATTAAAATTTACGTATGGATATTTACTTTCTTATACTTCATGTATAGTAGTTTCAAGATATTTGAGAGTGGTTTAGAATCTCTAGGAGTTATAATGAAAATTCTAGTTTTTGAAAGATATTATAATTTTTCAAACCTAGGTCAAATTTTAGTAATCAACATGCCAAATTTTAGTAATTCGGAGGTAAAATTTTAATAATCAACAAGTTATATCATCTTTCTCTCTCTATCTCACTCATTATTTATACCTTATACTCTAGACCTCTCTCTCACTATCTCCATCCCTTTATCTAACTCTCACCCTTGAGCTCTCTCTCTCTGTCTACTTCTATCTATCTCACTTCTTTCTCCATCCCTACATCTCCCTCCATCCATCCCCTATCTCTCTCTCTCTCTCTCTCTCTCTCTCTCTCTCTCTCTCTCTCTCTCTCTCTCTCTCTCTCTCTCTCTCTCTCTCTCTCTCTCTCTCTACTTCTCTCTATCTCACCTCTCTCTCCCTCCACCATCTCTCTTTCATTCCCTATCTATTTCTCTCTCCATCTCGACCACTCCCTCTCTACTCTCTATCTTACCATTGTAACTCTCTCCCTAACTCTCCCTCTATTCCTCCTTCCCTCTCTCTCATTCCCTCTCTACTCTCTATCTCACCACTCTCTCTCCTCTCTCTAATTCTATCCATGTCACCTTTCTCTCCCTCCCTACTTCTCCCTCCCTCCTCCCTCCTCCCCCCTTCTCTCTTCTCTCTCCTTCCCTCTCTTCTTTCGTCTATCTCACCTCTCTCTCTCCCTCCCCCCTCTCTCCATCTATATTTTCTTCCCTATCTACTAGAGAGGGGTAGGTATAGGGAGGGAGAGGAGATATAGAGAGTAGAGAGGGAAGCAGGGTGCAATAGAAAGGCGGAAAGAGAGAGGGGAGGGAGAGGTAATAGAGAGGGGAAGAGAGAGAGGGGAGGGAGAGGTAAAGAGGGATATGTGAGATAGAGATAAGTAGAGAGAGAGGTGTTTATGTGTGAGAGAGAGAGAGTAGAGAGGGAAGGAGGTAGGGAGGGAGACAAAGGTGTAGAGAGAGTGGTAGGGAGTGATGGAGGGAGAGTTAGGTAGAGAGAGGGAGAGGGGAGATAAAAATAAAATTAAGTAGAGAGAGAGAGGTGGAGAGAGATAGAGGGAGAGAGGGAGAGGTGTAAAGAGAAAGAGAGTGGTAGAGAATGATGGATGAAGAGGTAGTTAGAGAGAAATAGAGAGAGGTAGAGAGGGAGGGAGAGGTATGGAGGGAGAGAGAGGGGCGAGAGAGAGGTGAGATAGAGAGAAATAGAGAGAGACATAGGGAGTGATGTGTTGGGATATGGTTTTATAAACCATTGCATAAAATGTTATTATTATAATGTTGTAATTAAATAATTATTTTTTGTGATGCACCTAGGAAGTGTGGTTAATCACACTAGGTAATTATTTGGGTTCCACTTTATGTTGTATTATTATTTATTATGTGAGAGACATGGGATAATAATTTAATATTGGTTAATATTTAATAAAGTGAAAAATTATTACCCAATATTAAATAAGCTTGGTTAGTGGTTTTGTATTCACATGGTTTTATCTTGGCACTTGGTTGTTTTTGTGTGAGATTGAGTCTATAAAAGAAAGCACATGTTTAATGGTTAAGGTTAGCTGGGTGAGTGGATTGTCATTATTGAGTCTTCTTGAGGAGTGCAGATGTGAAGCATGGCATGGGATGTGTGGATTAATTCTTGGACACATGGAGGGTGCATTGGAAAGGTTTGATGCTTTAGAGGTATTCATTATAACTATTGTAATATTTTAGTATTGAATAATAGATGGAGTATGGATGCTTTTGGAGGATGGGTTTTTCCCTCTTGAGGGTTTTCCCAGGGTATATATATTGTGTTTGTGGCTTATCTATTTTATCTATGTATTATGGTTACTTGTATGCATGTTTATCTCTCATGGGGTTATGTAGGAAATAGATTGAGAATGTGGGTATGATGCATTATTTCCTAACAAGTGGTATCAAAGCTTTCATGGTTGATGGGAGGTGTGAGCTTCAAAGTTTTATTATAACCCTTGCTTGAGTAGATTTAGCACAAAATTAAATCCATGATCGTGCAAGAAATATTTGAGGCATTACAAGGTATGTAACACATGTTACAGGTGTTATTATGCAGATTTGGGCTTTTGGGTTGTCAAGATTTGTTGGGTTTATCGCATATCCGAGGCATGCAAAATTTGGGTCAAAAGAGTTTCTTGGATTGAGCTTTCATATGAGGGTTTTGAAGAGGAAATTTCATGGACACCTTTTGAGACAAAACAAACCTCACCATGGGATCCAAGATGGCTGAGAAACAAAAAATGATATAAAATTTGTCCTATTTTGGAAAAGATGAAAAAATGCAAAAAAATTTACCCCTGCATCTTGTCGTACGTCCATACGACATCTACAAAAGGAATCAAATTATTGTCCATAGAAAAATAACATTAATCGACCTTTTAAAAAAATACATATATCCTACATAAATTAAAAGATTAAATTGAAAAAAAAAAAAAAATAATTATATGGGGGTGGTGAAAATAATTAAATGCTTTCCAAAATTAATTTATTTTTAATAAGACTCTAAATCCGTTGTTGCAGTTTTATTTTGAAAACATTAAACTGAATTTAACCCTTTTTCAGGTTTGACCACCTCTATGGTAGTGCTACCTGGTTGGGTTGCCAGTGAACCCCTAGCCAACCGTTGGTTCACCACCCAAGTGCCACTCTTGCTAGTCTTATTGGGGAAATTAGAGTAGTTTTTTATAAACAGGCATAACTTTCACCCGGGATGTTGGATTTTTGACTTCTTATACTAGTTGGAAAGGTGGTTTCGAGCACTACATAGTGGTATAAATCTTTAGTTCTATGATTTTTCTATTTTTATTAGTTTTTGGAGCTTGAAATTTAAATGTTATATTGTACATGCTTTTGTGCATAAATTGTACATACGAAATTAGATTTTTCGATTTCGAAGAGGCATTGGAGAGTATGGAAAGTATATTACATAGTGGATTAGTAATGTTTTTAGTTTGTGGTGTAGGATGAGTTTGGTACTTGTTTTATCACTTGTAGGAGCTTGAGATTCAAGGTGTGATTGCATGAGCATATAGACAAGTCAAGAGGTGAAACCTTGAGGGATTGCATGTTTTTATATGACATTTATGATGGTACAATTGATTATCAACTTGGTGCTTCCTAGTATGATTTTATAGGTGTTTTCAGAGTTGGAATTTGATGGTGACAAGTACACATGTCTTCGTTTTTGAGGACATGGTTTGACATGAGTGAAAACTTGGAGTCTTGTATGGGTGATAATTGAATGTAGGTACAATGTTGGCTATGGTTATGGTGTCATGGATATGTAGGTGCATTTGAGCATTAACATGATATGATAATGTATGTGTTGTTTGGTGGTGATATGGTTTGGTGTAAGGAGGTTGTTCTTATCTCCTAGATGCTTGATTAGTTCCTTGACTATGGTTAATCATTTATGGAAATGTTTGGAAAATTAGATCTGTGGTTGATTTGGTGTTTGTGTCTTGATGTCTACAAAATTATCTTCTTTGATATCTTGATTTGCATGTTTTAGTGTTTGGGATCCACGATTTATGCAATCCTTGGGTATGTGCAACTCATTGGTTGTAGTGGGATGGCTCAGTGTGGACTATCTATATCCACGAGATTGTTCATTATTTTGCAGACTTTATTAGTTGCCCTTGTTTGTGGTCATTTGTTTATTGGTATGTTTCTTTGGGATGAGAGGATGGATGGTTAGAGTACCTGGTTAGTCAGTTGTTGGGACTTGTAGCATGTGTTCTTATCATGATGTCATGATAGCTTGGTTGCATTTCATTAGTTACACTTTTTAGTGGGAGCTTTTGACACTGATGATTTGGCGGTGTAGGATTGGTTCATGATTATTTGATGGCGGTTGTATCTTTTTGGCTTGGAGATCTTGGTTCTACTTGGTATGATTGGCATGTTAATTATGTGTGTGAACTCAGATGATCTTCATGGAGGACATGGTTGTCATGATGCCATGTGTATCTTAGTATCATGGTTTAATGTGATATGTTGGCAGTGATGTGGATTCATCATTGGTGATGGTTATCTTCATGTGTTTGGAGATGTTTTTTCTTGGTTTAGAGTGTGATTGTTACTACGCCATGATTTACTCTTAACAATAGTTTAAAGTTTTAGCATAGTAAGGAGTATGCATTGTTGCATATGATCTCCTAGGAGGAGATGGTTAGATTATAATATCATGATAGGTTCCTGATTTTGTGGTTGGAGATGTGACATTAATCTTGTTGGTTCTCTTGTTATTAACTATATTGATCATTTTATTGGGTGCTTAAATATAGTGTGGTGTTGAATTTGGAGCTTGCCATGGATTGATCAGTTTCAGATGCTCATGAATACTTGGAGACATGGGTGAGGTTGGAGTTCTCTTATGATTAGAGACATTTTCTTGAGACAGTTACTCTTTGGAGGTTTACGCATGGAGACTGATAGAGAGGATTGTTCTTAGATTCATGATGACTTGGTTATCCTAGAGGAGATTTCTCATTCCCCACTCTTGGTCCACTCAACAATTTATCATCTAATAGGTATTTCCCATCCTATTTTTTATGTGTTTATGTTTCATGCTTTGATTTCTCATGGGAATGAGTTGAGTCATGCTAACTGATTTTGGAGACTCATTTGGGAATTTTTTAGCATGAGCTTATATTTATTTATCTTTCATGGATATGGATCTTGAGCTATGGATAGTTAGCTTTGGAGGATTCATTTTGAGAGATGTTTGGTATGGTTATCTCCTTATGCATTTGAGTTTATGTTATCATTAATTGATGAGGAGTTTAGGAGATGGTTATTGGGATGATTTATTGATTTGGGAAATGATATTTTGAGTTTTATCTTCTTGATTAGAGAGGTTTACATCCATGTTGTCATTTTACATGATTCATATGTTGTGTTTGATCTAAGAGATTGTATGTTCTTTTGGGTTTTGTTAAGGATTCTCATTTAGGGTTGTTAGGGGATCATACTTGACTCAACATTACACGCTTGAGGTGTTGGTAGAAGGACATGTAATGGTTTACAAGTTTTATCTTCATTCTTTGGTTCCTTCCTAGAGGTTCATGTTCTTATGACTTGGGAGGATTGTGATGATAGTTTGTGAGAGATTATGTAGTTTTTGGTGTTTTATGTGTGGATCATTGTGTTTGTTCTTGGTTATTTATATTTTGATCATTTATCACACCTTTATATGGTGTTGATTGGTAGACTTGATATGCTTTGACATTACCCATGCAATGGAAGTTCTTGGATATGTATGTTCTTCATTGTCAAGTTTGATACAGGGAGCATGTGATTGTGGTTTATGGGTTTCATATGTTGTTGGAATGAGTTTAATGATGTTATTGATACATAGGAGGTATGGATGGTTGGATGTATTAACATGTGTTGTGGATGATATTTTTGATCATGTGGGTTTTTCACCTTTGCCAATAAATTTTTTGAAGCCTTTGTTATCACTTGGATTTAATGCTTTTGTTCTTGGATTGGTGCATCTTCACCTTGGCATGTTCCTTTTCTTCCATAGGTGGCATGTTGGAGGATGAGAGGATTTATTGCTTGAGATGGTGGTCACTTTGTTCTTATTGCAAGTATTTTATTGGAGCATGGGATTACCCTGGAGATTCATGTGGTTTCATGTATGGCTATGATGATGTATTTCATTGATTGATTCCTTATGTAATATATAAAACAAGTGGGAGAATGTAGGGATATGGTGTGTTACACCATTGATAAAATATATTATATGATGTAATCAAATATTTATTTAGTTGTGATGCACCTGGGAAGTGTGGTTAATCACACTAGGTAATTATTTGGGGTCCACTTTATGCTGTATTGTAACATTGTATTATTATTTAATGTGTGAGAGACATGGAATAATAATATGATATTAGATAATATTTAATAAAGTGAAAAATTAGTGTGGCCAATATTAAATAAGGGGTTAGTGGTTTTGTATTCACATGGTTTTATCTTACCACTTGGTTGCATTTGTGTGAGTTTGAGTCTATAAAAGCAAGAACATGTTTAGTGGTTAAGGTTGGCTAGGTGAGTGGATTGTCATTCTTGAGTCTTTTTGAGGAGTTCATGTGTGAAGCATGGCATGAGATGTGTGGATTAATTATTAGACACATGGAGGATGCATTGAAGAGGCTTGATGATTTAGAGATATTCATTATAACTCTTATAGTTTTTTATTATTGAATAATAGATGGAGTATGGATGTTTTTGGAGGCTGGGTTTTTCCCTCTTGAGGGATTTCCCAGGGTATATCTTGTGTTATCTTGTGGCTTGTCTATTTGATCTATGTATTATGATTACTTTTATGTTATCTCTCATGGGGTTATGTAGGAAATGGATTAAAATTTTTGGTATGATGCATTATTTCCTAACATGATGGAGGGAGAGGTAGGTAGAGAGAGAGAGAGGGGAGATAGAGAGGAGTAGAGAGGGAAGGGGAGAGAGGGAGAGAGAGAGAGAGAGAGAGAGAGAGAGAGAAGTAGATAGGGAAGAAGGGAGGGAGGGAGAGAGAAGTGAGATAGAGAGAATGAGAGGGAGAGAGAGAAAAAGGGTGGAGAGGTGGGGAGATAGGTGAGATAAAGAGTAGGAGGGAGATAAAGAAGGATAAATAGGTTGAGAGGTAGTTCTTGAGCTCAAGGGAGAGATATTTAGATAAAGCAATCAAGATAGTGTGAGAGAGAGAGGTTTAGAGCATAAGGGATAAATAATGAGTGAGATATAAAGAGAGAGAGAAAGATGATACTACTTGTTGATTAATAAAATTTGACTTCTTGATTACCAAAACTTGACATGTTGATTATTGAAATTAAACTAAGTCTAAAAAATTATAAGATCTTCCAAAAACTAGAATTCTTATTATAACTCCTACAGATTTGAAACCACTCTCAAACATCCTAAAACTATAAAAAAACAAGGAGAAAATATAAATATAAATGTAAATGTTTATTTTATGTATATAGTTTTACTGAACAAGGAGAAAGAGAAAGAGAAAGAAAAAAAGAGAGAATTTTTTTCAATGCAATATATAATGTGCTTTGTGTTTTGTGCATTCACATACGGGGAGCATGTTATAACGTGCTCATATTTTATGAAAGTCAAACCATGACACACTCGTGTTGTGGCTTGGTAATGACTTGTCATTACCAACCCATAACATGAGCGTGTTTCACTATAACATGCTCACATTTTCTCTATTTTGGGACCAAAAAGTTGAGTGGCCACTTTTTGGTTGCCCATATTTTTGCACTTACCCAATTGTAACTTCACTTCTTATTATCAAATATAAAAGTGAATGAAATATGTTACCTCTTGACTCCACAATTATTACATTACAATTTTGTATTGGCACTTCAAACAAAATTCAACATATGTCCTACATTTCTATGTCTTCATTTAATTCATCAAATTTGATTGTTAGATGTTTTAAGAAGTAAGAAATGAGCCAAGATTTGATGTCGATTGTAGATCACATCCACTCCAGTTGAAAAATTATTGAATATCAAAATAGTGGAATGGAGAAAGTAATATAAAAGAGAGAAATTAGAGACAAATCAAGAGAATTTTGAGAGTACTCTCAATACTCTCATCAAGCTATCATCGAACTAGTGAAGGTGTGAGTAGAGTGTTGTATATATAGAAAAAATAGGGCATATACATCTAAGAGGTGCATTAACTCCTTCTACCCATAAAAGGTGGGATGTTTTACTTGATAAATTCTAAAACATGTGACATAATCTCCTTAGGTGAAGACAAAAGAGATGTTAGGAGGGGTGGCACATAAAGCCAAAGGAGGATGAGAAACCCAACTACCCCATAACCTACTTAGGCAAGGAAAAAATTGTTGTCATGAGGATTTCACCTTAGCTAAGCATAAAACTTAGCTATCTTGTGAAATATGGGATCATCTTCAATATGTGGATCGCTTATGGTGAAGATGAACCTCCTAAAACTATTACCTTGACCAGGAAAAGGGATAGAAGAGAACTAAAATTGAAAATACTAATCCTAGGAGGTGATGCACCAATGCTTATAACATGTACTACAGTTTCAATACAAATTTTCAATTACTCAGGTAGTCTTCACACAACTCAATGCTTTATATACTTACACACCAATATTTCATAAGGAGGTCAACTGCTTAAAACTTTAGAAGGAAAAGGTCAAGAATATTAACACAACCAAAATCCTAACATACATGACACAACTTATGAACTACATAAAACATAGATCTTATGCTTAATGGTGTTGGAATGAGATGTCATATTTGAGGACTAATCATTAATCACAAAAAATATGCATCAATCACCCATGCACACACAATGGAACATATATTGAGAAGGAAAAATCACTAAAATTTATTGATAAGAAGGTGCTTCAAATAACTGCATATAAAACTTAAAAAGTATCTCTAAGTTACAATGATTTTCTTGATGGAAAGTACCTTCAAAGATTACAATACCAAAAAAAATAATGAGCAAAGAACTCCCTAAAATTGAGTTATGATCTCCTTCTTCTTGCTAAGAGAAAAAAATAATAGAAAGAAATATCTCAAAATGTGTTGGGTGCTTGGTTTTTGAAGAAAAACCACCTCTTAAATGACTTGAGTTATCTTTGTGGAAGAGGTTGAGTTTTCTTGCTTGAATTTGGGTATCAAAGTGTGGAACTCCTTGAATTGGTTGTAAAATCATGCAAAAACTAGTAAAGGAGAGTTGGCTTTGACCTCTTGACCTCTTTCCCTTTGCATTCCCCTTGAAATGTGCAACAACTAAAATTTTAACAGGTCTTAAAAAATATGCATGATAATTATTGGAATTGATTCCTTCAATCAATTTTCTTGAATTCTTAAGTTTTTGGGCATACAAGACAAAAAATCCTTTATTTTAGGGCCCAAAACTGCCCCAAATTGCATGCTTATGGCTCAAAATTTCACTTAACTCATAATTGTACACATGCAGCCTCTTTAATAGGCCTAAAGTAATTAAAAGAACCTCTAAAAATGGTATTTTAGGCCACTCAACTTGTGAAAATATCTACATGATTTACAAATGATAGAGTTATTTGAAGAAGACTAAAAGCTTGAAGATGACTAGTTCTTCGAAGTGGCATGGGATAACTCATAGATTACCAATTGATGCATTTTTAAATATCTATAACCCCCTTCATATGTCAAAGATTTTTGAACACACGTAGATACTGAGAGGGGGGTGAATTAGTATCTTCAAAACTTAAACCCTTCAGCATAATGCAAACTCAAACTTTTAACAAGATCAACAACCCTTAACCAGATCAACAACTCTTAATCAATTCAAAAATAATGAAAGATAAAGAAATGAACACACATGCATAAGATAACACTAGATATACGTGGAAAACCCAAGAAGGGAAAAACCATAGTGATAAATCTCACAGTATATGAAGCTCATTGCTTACTGAATTACAAATTTGTTTTAAGTCTCACTACCCAAAAAAGCACACTATTCCCTGAAGGACTTGCAAGCTAAGGTGCACAACCTTAGGGTAAGATACAAAGGGACTTTTAGGTTGAGGCATATAACCATAGGGAAAGATACAAGGACCTGTTGAAGAGACTCACTGTCTGATAGCAGGATACATGGAGATTTAGAATTACAACATATGTCAACAATACTCTATTGAATGAGACGTTAAAGCACATCAAAATTTTCTTTTCTACAAATTATTGAATCCTTCCACACTTGAACATGACCAAACACCTTGAAACTAATTTTTTCTTCCATTTATATCCTTGGCAAGATCACAAAACACCAATTAGGTTGGCCAAAACATAATATAAACAATGATCCCAACAAGTCAACCAAAAAATAATAATTGTGGTGAAAGCGGTCCTATCCAAGAGATAGAGAGGACCAAAAATAAATTATTACATCTTCCAATGTGATTGCAAACAACACACATGCTAGCATACATCAACCCAAGTTGACAACAAGGAAATATATAGAAGAAACATGTAACACATTGCTAGTCGGCCTAAAAACACATCTTCAACTGAATTTACTCAATGCAATTATCAAAAAGATAGTACAAGACCTAAAAACATCTTAACACAACCTCCATTATTGGTGCAGACACTAAGGACATAACATAAGCAAGAGAACAAGTCTTTTCAATCAAACACCCACAAATTACATAGAAAAACAACTCAAGACAATAAGCGACACCAAAGAGATCAATCATTGATGTGTGGACCAAAAAGAGAAATTCCATAAACATATTTTTCATTTCCAAATACTTCTTTCACACTCTCATGCCACAAACAACCACCACAAACCAACCAAAAACAAAATACTTCATCCCAAAAGCCCAAAAGACAAAGCCATGAGATAGAATATTAATACACCAACTTGCAATAAAATTCATCACATAAAATCTAAATTGAGACACTATACAAACACTAAAAGAATGTCCACCAAGCCACAAGAACAAAAAAAACAATGTAGAGACATGTGGAGCACTTTCTGGACTAGTCCTGATAGGCAACGGGATTGCCAACCCACTACAATCACCAAAAACCTCCTCGGCAACATTGGTGACATGAAAAGATAAGAGTACAACACCCATAGAATAAAAGAAATGAAGCTCAAACTGTAAGACCATATCTTCAAAGCTAGAGGAATGCAAAGAATTCTCCCAAACAGTCTTCAAAGCAACTTCCTATAGAAAAAACTTTCACCAACATCCGAAGACAAGAACTTCCTAGTACCAACACATACTTCCTTAGGAACAATGAGAAAGATAATATAACATAATATAGACCATCAACAACATCTCTCTGACTTTATCATTAATTCTAATCCTCGTCTTAATGATTTTGATCCACATCTTAATATATCATCATGGTATCATCTCTACGAATAACAACCATACTCAATCCAAATTTAGTTATCATCAAACAAGACATGACATCCAACCATGAACACCAATAACATCGGTATTAGCACATCATTATACATCAATGACAAAAAATACCAAACATAGGTAACATATGTGCAACAATCTCCCCCTTTTTCATTGATGGCAACACACACCTGGACATTCTCCCCCTTTAACATCAAGGAAAAAGGGCTAAGTTCTTCAATTAAATCATCAACACATCCTTAACAACTACACTTTTTATTGAACAATTATACAAGCTCCACCTATCAACAACAGCCAACCAACTACCTACTCCCTCTGAGAGGTAACACACATCAATCTATGAGAAAAGTGTATGACATGAATTTATCCCCCTAGATAGATGCACCATCTATGCATCTAGTTAGAAAAAGGAGGGGTAATAACCCCTGACTTCTGCCAGAGATACTCAAAAGTATCCTTTGAAAGTGCCTTAGTGAAGATGTTTGCAATCTAATCCTTAGTAGGAACATACTCCAATCTTACTTCTTTCTCTACAACCTTTTCCCTTAGAAAGTGATACCGAATAGAAATATGTTTGGTCCTTGAATGCATCACTGGATTATTGGAAATGTTTATTACATTGGTATTATCACATAATATGGGAAAAGGTTCATCATATACTACCTTTATGTCCTTAAAAGTCTGCTTCATCCAAAGAACTTGGGTGAATCAAGATGTTGTAGCATATAATTAGCTTTTGTTGTAGATAGGGACATTGAGTCTTGCTTGTTACTAAACCAAGAGACCAATTTGTATCCTAAGAAAAATGCACTTCCATTGGTGCTTCTCTGGTCATCCACACATCCTACCCAATCAATATCATTATAAGCACTCAAAATAAAATTTATCATCCTTTTTATACCACAAATAATAGTACAAAGTTCCCTTCAAATATCTGAATATTCTTTTTACTTCCTTCTCATGAGTTTTCATAGATTAGATTGATATCTAGCAACCAAACATATTGCATGCATAATATCAGGTTTGGAAGCATTCAAGTACAATAAACCTCCAATCATAGACTTATAAAGAGTTTAATCAATCTGAGGTGACTCATCAATCTTGCTCAAGTGACAACTGGTAACCATATGAGTACTTACTAGTTTGGAATCCTCCATGCCAAACTTCTTAAACATATCTTTGACATACTTAGCCTAAGAAATAAAGATACTATCATCTAGTTGAACAACTTGAAGCCCAAGGAAGAAATAAAACTCACCAATCATAGACATCCCTCACTCTTTCTACATCTCTTCTGCAAACTTCTTAGACATATTATCGTCTCAACCAAATATGATGCCATCAACATATACAACTACTATCAAATTTTTGTCTTCATCAATCTTAATGTAAAGATTACTATCTGCAATACCTTTCTGAAGTAAGTACTTGTCCAATTGAGCATACAAAGCTCTAGGAGCTTGCTTAAGTCCATACAAATCTTTCTTAAGTTTGCACACCATATCTTGATTTTTTGATAGCTAAAAACCATCTAGTTGCTCAATGTAGACCTCTTCCTCTATTTCACCATTCAAGAAGGCTGACTTGGCATCCATCTAATAGAATTTGAAATTCTTGTGAGTAATAAAGGTAAGAAACATCATGATTTCCTCCATTCTAGCTACCAGAGAAAAAGTCTCCTCAAAATCAATACCTTCAACTGGAGAATAATCCTTACATACCAATCTATATTTGATCCTCACAACTTCACCATCTTCATTCAGCTTGTTCTGGAACACCCACTTGGTTCCTATAATATTCTTATTATCTGGTCTAGGAAAAAATTCCCATGTTAAATTATTTTCTATATGATTCAATTCTTCTTCCATTTCCTTCATCCAACCTTCATCTTTGCTAGCATCGGTAAAGGTTTTGGGCTCTACCTTTGATAGTAAACACCAATTCACTTGCTCACTTTCTTTTACAAGCCTTCTCCTAGTATAAACACCCTCATTCTTATCTCTAATGACCTAATATGCTAAATGGTTCTTCTAAACATACTTTGCTGGAGTCTTAGGGGCCTTTTATGATTCATGTTCCTTCTCTTCTTTCTCTTCTTCTTATTCTTCTTCTTCAATGTAGGGAAGTATATCAGATCTACAAACCTCTGGTTCTTGTGAGATCTGACACAAATCTTCATCTACTTTAACATTTGTGCTTTCAATCATATTTCCCAATCTATCGTTATAGAATCTATAGGCCTTGCTTATGGTTGAGTAACCAAGGAAGATCCCTTCATCACACCTTGAATCAAACTTTCTAAGGTCTTCTTCACCTCTCCTGATGTAGCATTTTCTGCCAAAGATCCTGAACTATCTAATAGTGGGAGGCATTCCATACCATAGGTCATAAGGGGTATTAGTGCTACTGACCCTCTACTATACTCTATTAAGAAAGTAGATTGTAGTGTGAACTACTTCCTTCCAATACATATTAAGCATATTTACATCTTTCATCATTATCCTAGCCATCTCTTGTATAGTCCTATTCTTCCTCTCCACTACCCCATTCTGTTGAGGGGTCCTAGGAGTAGATAGATGTATCCTAATACCATGATCTTCAAAAACAAATTCAAATTAATTTGAAGTAGATTCACCTCCTCTATCTGATCTTATGCGTTTGATCTTAGTATTCATTTCATTCTCAAAATTTTCTTTGAAGATTTTAAACATATCAAAAGCTTTTAATTTTTCTCTTAAAAATGTAACCCAAGTCATTCTAGAGTAGTCATCAACAAGAAACATAAAATACCTTTCACCTTGTTAACTTTTTGTTCTTGTAGGTCCATATAGGTTAGTGTGAATAAGCTCCAATGGCATTGTAGTAGAGCACTCCTTGCTCTTGAAACTTGTCTTTGTTCGCTTTCCCATTTGACACTCCTTGCATAATGCATTTACATGGTTAGTTATCTTGGGCATGTATCTCACTACATGAGTAGAGCTAATATTTACCATATTATCAAACTTGACACATCCCATCTGCTTGTTCCACAACCAACACTCACTAGATTGAGCCAATAAACAAATGATTCCATTTGCCTCCTTTAGATGATAAACATTTCCAATTGTCCCAATACCTTCTGTAACTAATATTTTAGACCTTACCTTCCTAATATCACAACCTTTGGCATGAAATGTAAGGTTGTATCTTTTATTGTATATTTTACTATCACTATGGAGATTGTGCTTCAACCTTTTGACATAGAGGACATCCTCAGTCTTGTTCTTTCCATCAATGCTTATATCACCCTTTCCAAAAATTTGTGTTGACTCATCACCACCAAACTTGATAGCTCCACCATTACACTTCTTAAGGTTGATGAACCTCTCCTTGTTACCAGTCATGTGGTTAGAGAAACCATTGTCAATCACCCAAGAATTTTCTTCTTTCTTTGCATGAAAGGTAGTCCACACAACCATTGATTTTCATTATCTTTATCATCGCACAAGGTACCAAACTTCTTACATTTTTCAATATCACTCTTTTTTTCATCAAATTTCAAGGCCATGAAGAGGGTTCCATCATTTGAATTAGTAATCTCATCTTCTAAGGGATAGTTGCTCTCCCTGGAATATAGAATCCTTTTGAAATTCTATC
Source organism: Sequoiadendron giganteum (assembly GCA_007115665.2). NCBI lineage: Eukaryota > Viridiplantae > Streptophyta > Pinopsida > Cupressales > Cupressaceae > Sequoiadendron > Sequoiadendron giganteum. The sequence goes on along the minus strand of CM021109.1, from coordinate 151,842,669 downwards.
TTTTTTCGGTATATTTTGATTATTTAAAAGGAAATTTAGAGGTAAAATGACCAATTCTCCCTCAATTGAAGCACTTAAAAGGTAACTTACCTTTTTATTTTACAGTGCCCTTCTTCAATCTTCTCACATTTTTTTCTTCTACCTCATCAAAGTCAACATTCTGATCGGGTGATTCATCTTCTACCTTCTTATTGAATTTGAAAGTTGCTTCCTTCTTTAAAGCATCTTTGTCAATTCTCTCACTTCAAAAACTATGAAAGCACCAAACAATTGATCTACTAAATACTTATCCAAGTCATTAGACTCATCAATAGCAGATACCTTATGACTATAAGCTTTAGGGAGAGATCTCAAAACCTTCTTCACAATAATCTTCTTTCAATTCTCCACCAAGATCTCTGATGCTAGTAACTAACTCATCCACCCAAAGCATGTAACTAGCAATATCTTCATCCTTTTTCATCCTCAGGGTCTCAAATCTGATCTTGAAGTTTTGTATTTTGACTTGTTTCACTTTATTATCTCCTTCATAAATGCTGCTAAGATTTCCCTAGACATCCTTAGTAGAACTATAATTCATCACCTTCAAAATTTTTAAATCAACTAACCCATTCATGATAGCATTATTTTCCTTGGAATTGTTCTCATACAATCTAATCAAAGCTGAATTCATAGGAGCAGTGGTAGGAGCAGTGTAACCATCCTTGATAAATTTCCAAACACCAAACACTAGAGAGATTAGATGGCCTTCCATTCTTACTTTCCAAAAGGTATAATTTATTATGTCAAACCTAGGTGCCTTGTAAGATCCATCATGTGCCATCTTGGACTCATCCTTAAGCGGTTAAGATTCTTTGGAGGAACTTGGCTCCAATACCAATTGTTGAATACACTCAAATATTGAGAAGGGGGTGAATGAATATCTTCAAAACTTAAACCATTCAACATAATGCAAAATCAAACTTTTAACAAGATCAACAACCCTTAACTAGATCAACAACTCTTAATCAATTCAATAGAAATGAAAGATAAATCAATGAACACAGATACACAGGATAACGCCAGATATATATGGAAAACCCAAGAAGGGAAAACCATGGTGATAAATCTCACAATATATGAAGCTCATGTTTGTTGAATTATAATTTTATTTTAAGGCTCATTGCCTAAGGAAACACACTGCCCCTTGAAGGACTTGTAGGTTGAGGTTCACAACCTTAGGGAAAGATAGAAAGGGAATTATAGGCTGAGGCACACAACCCTAAGGCAAGATACAAGGACCTACTAAAGAGACTAACTATCTGATAACATGATATAAGAAGATTTAGAATTATAACATATGTCAATAAAACACTATGTTGATTGAGGTGTTAACGCACATATTTTATTTTCCATAGATTATTTCATAGTTCCACTCTCACACACCACCACACCCCTTACAACTGATTTTTTCTTCCATTTATATCCTCCACAAGATCATAAAACACCAATTAGGTCAACCAGAACAAAATACAAATAATGATCCCAAAACGTCATCCACAAAAACATAATTATGATGCAAGCAGTCCTATCCAAGAGATAGAGATGACCAAAAATAATTTATTACATCTTCTAATTTGATTCCAAACAACACACACATTGGCACACGCCAACCCAAGTTAACAAGGAAACATGTAGCACATTTCCAATCAACCCAAAATATATCTTCAACTAATTGATCGAGGCATCTTCTAGAACTTTAATCTCAACCCTCCATTTGAATAGCTCTTCTATAAAAGAAGGCTTTCTCCATCATTTTTCCTTTACAACCACATATCTCCAAAATTTGTGATTACATTTGTAGGTACTTGCATACAACAAAAACCGAGGATAACTTGCAAAGGTAGATTTGAGGAGAGGCAAGGAAGGTTATTCAAGTTCAACATGGAGAGTTTGCTTTGATTTTGTCCTCATTTTCTTGCTGTGTTGATTGTTCTTGTTTGCTTTAGATTTGGGTTTTAGCTTAGATTTAATAGAGTGGATTCTATTATTTTTGCTATTTGGATTTGGATTCTAACCTTGATCTTACATTGGTGAACCCGACGTGAACTTACAATTTTGCAGAGAATCCATATGTTTTCTTGTTTGTTTTTGTTGTTTTGCAGGTTACAACCAAAAATTTACATAAAACCCTTCATGTTATTTTAACCACAAAATAATGGGCACATAATTTTTTTAAAACGATTTCTGGGTTTTGTAGGTCCAAGTTTTAGCTTTACATAGCTTTTTACAGTTTTAAATTTCGTTAAGATTTGAGAAAGTTATGGTTGTTTTACTATCCACTACTTTTAAAAAAAATTAGATGACAACCTCTTAAAATTCATGTTTTCTTTCATCTATAACAAATTTTGCATATAGTCTCTTTTAAAACGGTTTCTAGGTTTTGCAGGTCTCTTTCATATTTCCACAGATTTTTACGGTTTTAAGTTTTGTTTAGATTTGCAAAATTTATCGTTGTTTTAGTTTTTTGTTATCATTAAAGGATTTTTTGGTATTACTAATCTCTTGTTTTTAGCATGTGGCATCGATCTTAGAGGGAGTATAAACTGTTTCTTTTGAAACATTTTGTTGGCCTATTTTTGTGTTTTCTTAGCATAGAATCATCTTACTTTTGTTTTACAAATTTTCACTCATGAGGATAAAATGAACAACTTTGCATTCTACATTCATTGGGTCTAAAATTTACAACTTGCATTTACACTAATGGGCTTAAAATGAATGAATTTCCATATATCACTCATTGGGCATAAAATTTACAACAACTTGCACTATTCACTCATTGGGGATGAAAAATAATTTACATCTCACATTCATACGGGCTAAAAAGAACCAACAAATTGCATTGGTGTTTCTTCTCACATATCTTATTTTGAGGTTAAAAAGAATCACTATTTCATTGTCTTGTGGTTTTATAAGTTTTCTTAAGGTGTGTATTCTCTTCTCTTGCACCATTTGGTGATCTTGAGAATCAAAAACATCTTTTGAACATTTACATTATTACCTACACATTTGATTTTTGCTGAGACTAAAATGAACACCATGCAATTGTAAGGCAAGGATTTTGCGTATGCTCTCTCCTTGGGCCTTGAGTGATCTTGGAGATCAAAAAAGTGTGCTTGTCTTACTTTTGTTTACCCTTAGAGGGGCCTCCTTAAGAGACACATCCGTACGGAGAACTTGAAGGCGACTCCAACTGATTTTTCCCTTGGACCGGTATATAAAAGGATAAGACAAAATTTTAAGTCCTCATGGTATGTAGGCCTTAGCTGTACAGTGTCATTCAGAATGGGGTGCTACTATAAAAAGTATAAGAGCCCCTAATAGGAGTGATTAAAGCCTTAAGTGGCTTGTTGGACACTTGTGAAGTGCCATGTCCCCGAGTTGCGACTAAGAACCAAACTAGATAGAAGCCACCCTTTATGATTGAATTTTATTAGCAACAAACTCAATGCAAGGGATGTAGCATCGTACCCTAAAATTCACTCACCATGTGGCTCCCTTAAGTGATGAAAATCCTTTGCTTAACATAGTTACTTGATTTAGACTTGTAAATTCCAAGGAGAGGGTGATTTTTGGAATCCTTCCATAGTAGGAGGCCCCTATTCATTCACTTTTGTAGATAAGAGGTGATACATACTTGAAAGGGTGTCTCAAAAGGGTGTCCCTCCCTTGCATCAAAGGAGACTCCAAGTTGTGGGCCCAAGGGTCACACTATTGGCCATTGACCATAGGATAGGATGTCTTATGTACATGTGATTCGATTTGTGCTATACTAGTGGAAATCAGGGTGAATAGCCTCAAGACATACACATCTTGAAATTGTCACAAGTCAACAATCAAGCCAATTTTTTTTCAGAGTATTTTCAATGTCTTCATAATATCCTTGGTCACATTTCACAAATTTTCCAAAACAAAAAACTAGTCGAGGTCATAAATTTTACAAAATACTTGTCCAATCTTCATCTGAAACATCTTGACAGTGATCTTATCATCTGAGTATCAGACTTGCAAAACCTGATCTTTCTATTTCATCACTTTCATTTAGGATTGCATTACATTTAGGTTGCATTCTTCATCCTTTCTCTGCATAGTTAATCTTAGGTTTGGCTTAGGTTGCATCTACCTTTGAGATTTCAGACATAGGAAGCTTATCTAGCCTTTGGGAAATTCATGGTTGTTTATTCAGATTGTCATTGACCTTTATCTTTCAACTTATTAATTACCATCATCATCTTTGTCTTTTCCAAACTTGGGTCTCAAAATCATGTCCTAGTTTAGACTCATTGCCAATCTTTCAATATTGGTCCTCATAAAGGTCAATGACAACTTGGTTTGTAATCTTGGATTACCATAAGCTTGGTCAGTATCCTTTCTCTTATATTTTAAGGTCCATATTAGCATCATTTGACATCCCTTAGTCTCACTTTAGCTTCATTATCATACCATATCCTTTGGTCATTATCATCATTGCTTCCCAACCTTGAGTTTTAGGTGCATTATCATTTTCCTCCTCATATCCTAATAATCCAAAAAATCACAAAAAACATAGCTTAGTCTCATACCATCTTGCATTTCTATCTTGGTTCAACATATATTGGTTAGCATCCTCTTTCTTTAGTCTAAAGTTCCATGTCCTTAGTGTCATTTGGCATCCATTAGTCTCATTTAGGTTAATTTCATACCATATCATTTGGTCATTATCGTCCTTGCACTATCACTTTGCATCCCTATATTACTCCAAAAATCACAAAAAAACATATCCTTTGGTCATCATCATCCTTGCATTATCATCCCTATATTATCCCAAAAATCACAAAAACATATCCTTTTGTCATCATCATCCTTGTATATCATATCCTTTGGTAATAGGATCATCATCATTCTACCATTCCTTAATCTTGGTCTTAGGTGCATCCTTATATCCCAAAAATCATAAAAAAAGCATAGTCTCATATCCATTTTGCATTGTTATCTTGCATTGTCATCCGAAGGTCACAAGTTTTATATGGTCCTCACTAAGTTTACCTTATCCATCCTAATCCAAATTCATGACCATGTCTTCATTTTACCTTGATATTTTTCGTATTCAAGATGAATACCAATCCATCCTCAATTATCAATAAAAATCACCCAAAGTCTCGAGTCAACCATTCATTTACCCATCTTAACAAAAATCCATAATCTCTAGTCTCCTATCCATATATCCTCCTTATCAAGAACCAATTAACATAATCCACACCATTAATCCCCAACAAAGATCCATTAATCATCCTTATCCTAACCTTGACAAGGGAAACCAACCTTCCACTAGTCTATTCCAATCCTCCACATACTATCCTAATCCATCACCCAAAAGTCCATTCCAATCCTCTGCATCCTATCCTAATCCATCATCCACTAATCCATTTCCATCAACTCCATCCCAAACTACAATACCATCCAATAAAACCACATTAATTAATGCTCTCCAAGGATAACTAGCAAAGGAACTTGCTTGAATCCTAAATGAAAACAAAGTTAGGCGATCCAATCACATTGCTAATTCTACACCATCCAACCATTTGTCACCATCATGTCCTCCATTGATTACCAATACCAAAAAATATATTTCTATTGAAACTCCATTATTTCCATGTCAAAATATTGAGTCTAACAAAGAAAATCCTATCTTTACCCAAAATCACATTCCATTGCCTAAACCTTGGGATATACATCCAAATAAAAGACCAAAGTATGATAAAATGAACTCCATGATAAATCAAGATCAAGTTACCCAAAAATTACCTATAGATGCTCATGATATTCAAGTTAATCAATTCTCTAATCAAGATCCCATTCCCAATCATGTCATCCAAGATAAACCCATCTTTGATCAAAATCCTACCATTGAACAAGAAATCCAAAATGATCCTCTCATCAAAATTTACACCATCCATTATCAAACATTTGAAGTTGGTCCTATCCAAACTCCAAACATATCCATTTCCCAAAATGAGACACTTGCCTCCTTTGGACACATAGATAATCAAATAAATGATATGGATAACATTGAAGAAGAGCATAAAAAGGTTACTATAGATCAAGAAGAACATAAACAAGGTACTATGGATCAAATCAAAGAAGAAGATGCAAAAGCTACCATGGATCAAATCGAAATACCAAATGATCAAGAAGAAACACGCATGACGAATGATAAAGCCAAAATATCCTATCAACTAGGATCATCCACTTTTATCAAATCAATCTTTCTCGTAGAGGAGAAGATTCCAAGCATCAATTTCCACATATATAATGATGGATTAACATCTTGCTTTCAAAGTAAAAATATCCTATCACAAATAGAATATTTTAGATTATACAATATCAAGGAGGAGGATTAGGCCTACATGAGCAAGGCATTATGGAACCAGTGTAGTTTCAAGAAAATCTTAGACATCAAGGTCTTGGTTATTATTCAATTACAAAATCAAATGATGTTAGTGATACCTTGATGACATTGGTGATAACTTTATCCAATACAAACATCAAAATGGGGGCCATGAGTAGTCCTTGTCATAAGGTTGCTGCCAAAACTCCTTCCATCCACACCATAAACCATCATTCCAACATAATTAATCCCATCAATTGGAACCAACAAAAAAAAATACTTACAAGTCTAAAGTCCAAAATCAAATATCAAAGGCCATTAAATGCAAAACTCCAAGTGGACAAATAAATTTAAAGTAGATCCCAAAAAAAAAAAGATCAAGAAAAGAAAATAGTTCAAACCCAAAGGTCAATCAAAATGTGGAGCCACAAGAAAAGAGGTCTCCAACATATAACAAATTTCCACATGCTTCAAAATGGTAATCACACAAGGAATATAAAAGTGTTGGTTCCAAACACTATCCTAATAAAAATTCCAAACTCCATCATCCACCATCCCATGTTTGGAAAATAAAAATTGCTACATCTAAATGTTCAAAAAATCCTCCCACATCTACCATCATCCATCATAAGCCAAAGTATTTCCTACATTCCAAAAATCCTACTTCACAAATCTGTCGCATCTTGGCAACAATTGTTTATCGTAAGGACTCCTATGGAACTCTATCACGATGTACATATTTTGATAAGGACAACACTAGTATGAGAGAGGATCACAATGACATTGATTAGTTGTATGCAAGTGTTATGATCTTGACAAGAAAACTACTCCATAAAGGTCACTATTGGCATATCATGATACCGGTATCCACATCAACACCATCAAAGGATTCAAAACAATCAACGATCATCCAGAACATCAAGTTGATATAATTAATCAAAAAATTGTCACCTTGATGAAAACTTGGAAAACAAGTGTCTTGTGTGACATAAAAAAAAAGAAAAAAATACAAAAAAAATTGAAAAAGTAAAAAAAATCACCTTGATGAAAACCTAACAAACAGGCATCTTGGTGACAACAAAAAAATAAAAAAAATGGAAAAAAAATAAAAAAATAAAGAGAAATAATTCATCCAAAAGTGAAAACCACTTTGGTGGTGCTTTGGATAAATACCCTAGTGAAAACCTGGAAAATAGGTGCCATGCGTAGTTAGTCTATGCTCCTTCATCTACTATCACTCCATCTAGTTGTTCGTATTTCACTCATCGATAATAAAACTTTGTCATCCCTTTCATGGCCAAATAACCATTGACATTTAGTGTCCTTCACCTTTCATGACCACCCTTTGCATCCATCAATCCCCTCATCCATAATAAGTTGGTCCTATACCTGAATAGGGGAAATTCCTTGACTTACATCTTCATGGGATCCTACACATGGTATCAACCTCGAAAATCATCAAAAATCCAAAAAAATAAGAAAACCATCAAAAATCCAAAAAAATCATAAAACCATCAAAAATCCAAAAAAATCATAAAACCTTCAAAATCCAAAAAAATAATCATAAAATTTCAAAATTCCAAAAACAAAGTCAGAGTCAGAGTCAAAGTCTATGCTAGTCCAAGTATAGTTGAACTACATTGTCTCTATGCATTGCTACATAGGCAAGGCCATCCTTCAATGAGCCCTTGAGGCACTAGGTTAGTCCCTTAGGGTTTTGGTGAGTCATATCAATTTTGGTTGGCATCAGCTGAACTACAAGGTCTCTGCATGTACAACATAGGAAAGACCATCAATTGATGAGCCTTTGAGGCCCTAGGTTAGTCCTTTAGGGTTTGTCGAGTCTATCCGAGTCTTTTATCTTCAAGCAATCAAACATCTAAATTAAATCTCGAACCAACAAATTAACTTTCCAGCTAGTCTTCTATCCAAATTGATCGATTGTCTAATCATCAATACTTATCAAGTCATGGGTATTATCATTTTGTCCTATTTAAGATGCATCCTTCTTGAATTGGGACATTGATCAAATTGGTCAACCTCATCATTTTATTTAAACATGATGTGTCCTTCCTGAAACTAGGCGTGGTCAAACAAATCAATCAATCAGTCAGTTAATTTTTCCTTATACAAGATACATCTTTCCTAAAACCAAGCATAATCAATAATGGTCAATCAATCTTGTCAATTGGTCAAACCTACCAGTTGATCAATTTGGTCAATTAATCAATCAATCTTGTCAATTGGTCAGTCCTATTGGTCACTTCACTCTAGTTAATCAAATTTGGTCAATCAATCTTGGTCATTTAATCAATTTGGTCAATCAAATCTTGGTCATTCAATCAATCTTGTCAATAAATCCATCAAGTCAAACAATCGGCCAATCGGTCAGCCTTATCAATCAATCAACATCGGTCAATCAAATGCGTCAATCAATTGGTTCATCAATCACATCAATCACATCAATCTCATCATCAAATAAAATATAGCAACTGATCTAAATGGCTTTTGACTTTGTTGGTCTAGTTGGTCTTATATTTTTTATTGGTATTTGGTCATGTTACTAGCTACCTCGAGGATGTCCCACAAAATGTTTAGAGAGGCAATGATGGATCATGATCCATTTTCTTTTGATTGTTGTCTTTGGTTTTTGTTGACAAAAATACTGGGGCAATTGGGTCCTTATTATGAGTCATGGTATTCCTTATCTTTTTGATTGTTTGTCTTTTGAAAATGGTAACATTGCACACCTTGGTCTATGTCATACCATGCTGTTTGTGCTCCATTTGCTATAATTTTGACTCCCAATGATGATAAACATGAAAGTTGACAATTGTTAAGCAAGAATGTCCATCCCTTTTCATCTAACTCCATGCTAACATTTGTCTTCTCCATACTATCATCCACCTTCTTTGCATTCTCACCTTTCCTTCCTACAATCATCCTGACGGCCCACAAGCTAAATTCTTCTCCTGTCAGTGCATAAAAATGGCTTTTCAGAATAATTTCTCAAATTTTTGAAAATTTGAATTTTTGTTTTGAGGGGCCATAGGTCTATCCAACCTTCACCAAGGCATGCTGGAGCATGATTTGAAAAATATTTTCTTAATTATTCTTTGACACAATGCTCAAATCACATTATATCAAAGAGGGGCAAAATGTAGACACTGAAAAATGTCTTGGTTTGGGAACGCTATTTTTCCATTGTCTTGGTCTTCTTTCTTGCATAATTAAATAATTTTAATTATTTAATTATTGTCTTTGATCACATTCCTCTATTAGTTGAATAATTTTAATTATTTAATTAATTCATTTCTTGATCTTTATTCTCCTCTGATCAATTGAATAAATTAGGTATTTATTTAATTGCGTCGCTAATACTCTTTCCTTCTATAATTAAATAAATTATCATTTATTTAATTATTTTCTCTTCATTATTCGTCTATAGTTAAATAATTATTCTTAATTACTTATCTATTCATTGATCCTTTTCGTCCTTCTATGGTTAAATAATTATTAAAATTATTTGATTCCCTCTTACCACTTTTCCTCTATTGAATAATTAGTTTGACTTAATTATTTAATTCCTTTTTTCCGTTTGCTTCTATATTTAATTTAAACAGTTGCATAATCATTTAAATTAAATATTCATTTTCACTTCCTCCATAAATAAATAATCTAAAATGATTATTTATTCTTCCATTATCTTTTACCAAATTTAAATGGTCAAAGATGCTCTCCAAAGTTAAATAATTATATTATTTAATTTGCTCCACTTGTTTCCCTCCACTTTCTCATTTCAAATATTGACCGTTGATTATCTTTGGTCTTCTTTCAATCTTGACCGTCTATCCTTAGTCATCCCTAACCCTACCATTATGTGGTGCATGAATCATCAACCGTTGATCTAGGCATATTCTAGAACTTTAATCTCAACCCTCCATTTAAATAGATCTTCTATAAAAGAAGGCTTTCTCCATCATTTTTTCTTTACAACCACATATCTCCAACATTCGTGCTTACATTTTTAGGTACTTGCAAAGACAGATTTGAGGAGAGGCAAGGAAGGTTATTCAAGTTCAACATGGAGAGTTTTCTTTGATTTTGTTCTCATTTCTTGTTATGTTGATTGTTCTTGGTTGCTTTGGATTTGGGTTTAAATATTAGTTTTAATAAAGTGGTTGCTATTATATTTTATATTTGGATTATAACCCCGATCTTACAATCTCAAATCCTAGAAAAGAAATCTAAGAGTTTTCAAGTTATTCAAGAGAAATTTAAGGCATTCAAGAGTAGATTTATTGTAGAATTATTGCAGAAATCAAGATCCAATTGTCATATCAAAGTCTTCCTGCATCATGTATTTTTTTGGAGCTAATATGATGATGCAGGTTTCATGATCCATTGAAGCATTCAAAGTATTATATCAAGTCAAGATCTAAGGTTCAAAATCCACATCCATTGAAGCCATTTCATGCAAGTTTTAGATTTACATTTCAAGGTTCATTCAAGGGTTTTGTGAGTTGTGACATTGATTTGTTCATTCATCATTCCTTTCATTCTATTTTGTTTTATTTCAAGGTTTGATTACCCAAATGGGTTTGACCAAGGAAAACCCCCATTCACTAAAAAAGCATTTTTCCCTTTTGATTTGTGTTTAAAAATTTAGGTGGAAGAAATCTTGAAGATCTCTTGAAGAGAAAAATTGGAGTTGTCAAAGTTGCAAAAGTTTTCATCTCACAAAAACTCACTCGAAAATTTTATTTTCAGCCTTCCGAACTTGAAACCAAGGATCCCGATCTATAGAAAAGGCTCTTGAAAGTTACAAACAAACCTTAACTCAAGACCCATTCACCCCTGGGTGAATGAGTCCCAGATCAACTTTAGCAAATGACATGTGGTGATTGGTAAACATCATTTCGCCTCTCTCTGATCCACATTTTACTTTTTGGTTCCATCAGTATTGAGCTTAATCTATCGAATCCAAGTTGTAGATTACATTTTTGAGTTAGTTTACTATTTCTAGTTTTTCTCCCCAAAGTGTTGTTTAATCAAGATCCTTGTCCTTGCAAAAAAAGAGAATCTGTAGACTCACACTTTGAATTGATTCACCTAAGGGTTGATAGTCATTTCACTGCATGGATTTAATTTCCTAATGAAATAGAAGGATAAATAGGTCCCTAAGTGGTTCATCAATCCCATTTTGATACCCTTCCCTATTTTTTACTTTATTTTATTTTGGTGAACCTATGTTTGATCATTGTGTTTTTATTTTATTTTGAAGTCCACTTTCACCCTAGATCTAGATATTGCATTCATTTGAATTGAATCTCATTTAGGGTTGTTTAACTTGCATTAGTTTAAATTTCATTTAGGTTTTTAGGATTGCATGTTTCCATTTCTTAAAATCTGAAAAATACAAAAAGATCAGTCATTTAGCAAATCATTTACATAGCCTTGGATAATCATTCATTTACATTTGAAAATTGAATCAAAATTGCAAATCAAATTAGGTCTCCTAGTTTGTCATTTTTTCATTATTTGCATTTGCATTCAACCTTAATCCCACAGAAAAACCAAATTGTAACTCACCGTTTTAAATCAAAATCTGGAAACTAGTAGAATCAACTCAGAAATCTGTAAAAACATTTTTAAAAACCCTAACCTAGGAACCATTTTCCCTAGGGCGTGTTGATTATCAAGGTAAAGAAATATTGTAATATGAACTTAAATGTGAATGCAAATATGAAATATGTAGATTAACCTTTAGCCTTAGTGTAAGAAAGAAAGAGAGAGAGATAAAAGAATCATAACACATGCAACAAAAAAATTACGTGGAGAAACCCTGAAGGGAAAAAATCCACCACCGGAAAAGAGGAAATTATATTACTGATAATCTGAAATATTACATGCAGCAATATAATTCTTTTATCAATCTCTGTAAAATATGACAACACCTTTTTACCTTGCAAACTTGCAAAACTGAATTGAATAACTCTAGCTCAAGACCCCAATTTATAGAGATTTGTGAGGATGAAAACCGCCATGGTTTCACCAAACAATAGGAAGCAATACCACCTAGAAAAAATCACACCTCCCTCCTTGAAATGGTCAAAAAACACCAAAAATATCTTCTTACAATTGTCATAAGGAATCTCTCATACATGGCTGCCTGGGGTTCAAGAATAGCATATTCTGTCATAGGAAATCTGTCATACTATCATAGAATCTTATGAAAATTGTCATACATGTCATATATTCTCTTACAACACCCTATTTTGATCCAACAACCTCATTCTAGAAGATTCCAAAGTGGGACGCCTATCTATTTTGTTATTTTTTAAAAGGATAAATGGTAACGGTAACACTGCATTTACATTATCTCTTTCACTACCATTGGTCAAACGATTACACCTTTTATGGGTAAATGTACAATTTTTTTTAGGAGAATAATTAATTAAAAATAATTTACAAGGTTGATGGCACCTAAATCCTAACATTCTCCCACTTGACATCATACATTGTAAATTACACCCATAGAGATAAAATTACATAGAATCAAGTACAATGATCAAGGCACATGGCCTTCCTGCACCAAGAGAACTTATATGTGGTGATTAGCTTTGTAAGAGAATCTAAAACATTATCCAAAGTGTCAAATTTTTCAATAAAGACCTTTACACTCTTAACCATTTCTCTCACAAAGTGATACTAAGCATCTACATGCTTAGTACAAGCATGATACATAATATTTTCAATGAAACATATGGCACTTTGACTATCACATTCGATCCTCACTATCCTACAATCAAAACCAATACCATTACCAAGTCTTTGTAATCAAACTGCCTCCTTAGAGGCATGTGTAGCAGCCATATACTCTACTTCAGTGGTGGACAAAGAAATTATAGGTTGTCTTTTACTCATCCAACTCACTGCACCTCCAAATAAAGTAAACACATAGCCACTAGTGGACCTTCGACTATCCAAGTCACCTGCCCAATCTGCATCAAAAAAACTTTATATGTCCAATGACTTATCAACATTATCAGTACCATGATAAACCAAACGGTAATCAAAAGTGCCTCACAAATATCTAAATACCCTTTTAACAAAAGTCCAATGTTCTTTACTAGGGTTAGACATAAACCTGCTTAGAACTCCTACTACTTGGGCTATATCTGGTCTAGTACAAACCATTACATACATTAAACTACCAAAAAAACTAGGATAAGGAACTTTAGACATTTCATCAATATCATCATCAGATTCACGACACATGTCTAAAATTAACTTAGTACCAACAGGAAATAAAATATTTACTAGTTTAAAGTCCTGCATATTAAACCTTTGCAAAATATTGTTAACATACTTACTCTAACTTAACTAAAGATTTCTATAAACCCGATCCCTAATGATTTCCATCCCAAGAATATATTTAGCAGCCCCTAAATATTTCATATCAAATGTGCCAGAAATTTGAGTTTTAAGTTCCCTTATCATTGCCTTATTGTTACCAATGAACAACATATCATCCACATATAAGACAATAATCAATATCTAATTATCAATAACTTTAAAATAAACATAATGATCCTCTTCACTTCTAACAAAACCCAACTTTAATGCAAAGGCATCAAAATTCTGGTACCACATCCTAGGTGACTGTTTTAAACCATATAGAGATTGTTTTAACCTGCAATCAAGTGTTTTTTACTTTCACAACTAAACCATCAGGTTGTTGCATATAATTTTATTCCTCAAGATCCCCATGCAAGAAAGCAATTTTAACATCCATTTGTTCTATTTCTAAATCATAAGCAGTAGCAATGGATAAAATGAATCTAATAGAAGTTAACTTAGCAACAAGAGAGAATATTTCACCAAAATCAACTCCCTCTCTTTGGGAGTAACCCTTGGCCACTAATCTAGCCTTGCACCATTCCAACTTACCATTTGCACCAAACTTATTTTTATATAGTCACTTACAACCAATGGCCTTTCTTCCTTTGGGAAAAATAACAAGATCCTAGGTGTCATAGTTTTTCAAAGAAATTATCTCATCTTGCATGCCCTGCATCCAAGACTCACATTATTCTAAAGAGAGAGCCTCCCTGAAAGATCTAGGTTCATCATCAATACTTAACAAATAAAATTTACAATGAAAATCAGGTGGGCTATACCTATCAATTGGATTTCACTATCTTATGGACCTTCTAAAAGGTGGAGTAAGAGGTTCCTCCTCACGTTCATCCTCATTTTTTTCAACTTCTTCTGTTACAACAAATTCTTCAAAACTCTCTTCTTCTTCTCCATCTTCTTGTCCATCTCTTTGTTCTTCCACATGTGCATCTTCTTGCTTAGTTTCAAAATGCATTGTCTTTGAATTTTCCTTTGGTTTCTCATCTTCATAGTTAGCTCTAAATTCCCTAAAAATAACATCTCTAGAAAATATCATCTTTCATGTTAGTGGATTCCAAAGTTTATAACCTTTAACATTTTCACCATAATCTACAAAGATGCATTTATGAGATTTTGGATCTAATTTATACCTCTTCTCTTGAGGCACATGAACAAAATCCTCACAACCAAATACCCTTAAATGTGAAACTGAAGGCATTTTACCCAACCACATTTCATAAGGTGTTTTTATCAACAAGAGCTTTACAAGGAGATCTATTAATTAAATAACAAGTAGTACCAATAGCTTATGCCCAAAATAATTTATCTAACTTAGCACTACTTAACATGCTCCTAGCTCTTTCCATTAATGTATGATTCATTCTTTCTGGTACCCCATTTTTTGGGGTGTGTAAGGTGTAGTCTTTTGCCTAACAATTCCTGCATGTTTGCAAAACTCATCAAATTCCTTAGAACAATATTCACCCCCATTGTCAGATCTCAATAATTTTATCTTATAGTATGTTTTCTTTTCAACGAATGCCTTAAATTCCTTAAATTTGGTGAAAACTTCAGATTTTGTATCTATAAAATAAATCCAAGTATATCTTGAGTAATCATCAATGAAGGAAACATAATAAAGAGATCTACCCAAAGAATTTGTATCCATTGGACCACATACATTTGAATGAATTAGCTCTAACAATCCATTAGATTTAATATTTCCTTTAGGAAATGATGACCTATTTTTTTACCAAACATACAATCCTCACATAAATCATTTTTATCAACAACAAAATAATCAGAAATACCATCTACTAGTTTCTTATCAAGTATGGTCCTAAGAAATTTTTCACCAATGTGACCCAATCTATGGTGCCACAACATACATGCATTTTTGGTGCTAGTTACAAAAGAGGAATCACAAAAAGTAGAGGTATGTAGCCTAAACAAAGTCCCTATTCGAGATCCTTTAGCAACCACCAAACTTCCCCTTACCATCCTGCAACTAGACTTGTCAAATGTCACATGCATTCCATAATCATTCAACTTGGAAACCGAAATTAAATTTTTTGTAAGTCTTGGAATATGTAAAGCATCATCAAGGATTTTAACCCTCCCATCACTGAAACACAACTTTACCTTTCCCTTACCGACAATCTTTTGTGAGTTGTTGTCACCCATGAAGACATCTCCTCCATCATATTATTTGTATGTAGAAAATCACTCCTTATGAGGAGTCATATGGAAGGAAGCACTTGAATCAATAAGCCAAGCATCATTACAAATTGTGTTACTTGAAATAATCAAAGCATCAAAATCACCGTTATTAGAAGACATTTTTATGGAGGAATCTGCATTCTTTTTCTTGTTTCTACATTTTTTCTTCACATGTCCTCATTTACCATAGTTCCAACACTTCACTCTGCTCTTTCTGTGGGTCTTAGATCATCCTTTAGACTTATCCTTCTTCTTATCTCCTTTAGGCCCTTTCTCCTTGGACCTACCTCACACATGCAAGGCATCTTGGGAGCCACTATGCATGGTATTTCTCATCATATCCTCTGAAATAAGTATGGGAATAATAGTATCCATCTTAGGGTTCTGCACCACCACTTGTTATAACAACAATTAAATTTTTCCAAGATTTCGGCAAAGAGAAAATCAATAAAATGAATTTGTCCTCATCTTCTATTTTTTAACATCAATAGATGCAATTCCGACTTATAATAAAATTAAAAGCATTTACATGTTTAGCAATAGAATCACCATCCTTCATCTTTTATGAATATAAACATCTTTTGAGATGCAAATTGTTAGACAAACTCTTAGTTTGGTAGATTTCACCTATCTTCATCCAAATCTTGTATGTTGTGTCTTCTAAAGAAACATTCAGGAGGATAGAGTCAGTGACACACAACTGAATGGTCCCTCAAGCCTTCTTGTCTAACTTCTTCCAATCTTCATCCGACATGGATGAAGTAGATGGATTCTTATCAACTGGAACTAGTAACCATTGATCTCTCTCCTTAAGGAGATCCTCCACTTTCAACTTCCACATCTCATAACCAGTTCCATTAAAATTATCAAAATCTTGATGAGAGGTGGAGGCCATGGTATAAAATCTTTCACAAATCTCCCAGTGTAGCAAAAAACCTTCAACACTTTAAAAGGAAAGTGTCCCTTCCTTAACATAACCATTAGATTTGATACCAAATATTGATTATCAAGGTGAAGAAAGCTTGAAATATGAACTTAAATGTGAATGCAAATCTAAAATATGTAGATTAACCTTTAGCCTTAGTGTGAAGAAAGAATGAGAGAGAGAGATAGAAGAATCATAACACATGCAACAACAGATTTACGTGGATAAACCCCGAAGGGAAAAAAATCCACCACCAAAAGAGAGGAAAGTATATTAATGATAATATGAAATATTACATGCAACAAAAGACTTCTCTTATCAATCTTTGTAAAATCCAATAGCACCCTATTACCTTGCAAACCTACAAAACTGAATTTAGTAACTCTAGCTCAAGGCCCCAATTTATAGAGATTTGTGAGGATGAAAACCACCATGGTTTCACCAAACAATAAGAAGAAATAACACCTATAAAAACTCATACCTTCCTCCTTGAAATGGTCAAAAAATACCAAAAATAGCCTCTTACAGATGCTCTTACAGTTGTCATAAGGCATCTCTCATGCATGGGCACTTGGGGTCCAAGAATAACATATTCTGTCATCAGGAATCTATCATACTGTCATAGCATCTTATGAAAGCTATAATACATGTCATAGATGCTCTTACAACACCCTATTTTGACCGAAAAACCTCATTCTATAAGATTCGAAAGTGGGATGCGTAGCTATTTTGTCCTTTTCCAAAAGGAAAAATGGTAACAGTAACACTGCACTTACATTGTCTCATTCACCATCGTTGGTCAGATGATTTCACCTCTTATGGTAAAATGTACAAAATAATTTAGGAGAATAATTAATTAAATAATTTACAAGGTTGATGGCACCTAAATCCTAATAGGGCGAATGAGTCTCTAATTAGGGTCATTTCCTAAATTTTTGGGCATTAAAACCTTTATTTTTGTATTTTTTTTTGGCTATTTTCAGTTTTAGTTTACATAATTTCTTTTACTTAGAATTGATCATAAATTGAGATTCATTTGATAAATATAGTGCATTGTGTGAACTCAAATTTTCATTTACAAGACATCATTTTCAGGTTTTTATGTAGGATAATAAAAAAGTTATCTTGTTTGAAATCTGAAAATTGCATTTACATATTTGCATTGCACTTTACATTCTAGGATGTTGCATTGCATTTCACCTTCTTTATATTTTGGATGTACATTGAGTTTTTTAAAACTTGTATGGCTTCATAAATTTGTGCCCTATTAGTAATACTGTTGTGAGACATAGTTCAAGACTCATGCCATCTCGCGACACACCATTCACTATGGATATTAGGTTCTCCAACTCTTTCACTCATATGTTGATACTAATCAACCCACTATGGATCCTAGCTTTCATACCTCATTTCCAATGAATTCCCTACCCACAAGTAATGTGGATGGTGTTGCAAGAAAAAATAAGAAGGATGGATGAAGAAACAGAAAAATTGCAAAACTTTGTGACTTCCAAAAACATTTCTAGTAGCGTCATTCCTTCTTTAGATAATGTGAGGAAAATGCTTTCAAAATGAGCATGGAATAGAGATTGTGTGATGTCTAGCTCATATTGTTGATTAGAACATCCCTACCATGACTAGTTGCACTCAAGTTTTTGGATATAATCAAAGCCAAGGTGGAAATTCAATTCCTCCTTCCATAACCCTTACCTCTATTCCTACATACACTAGTACTCATGTTACTACAACCATCCGACCCACTAGAAATGTCAACACTTCCTTAGGTATTTCCATTGGGAATCCTTCTACCTTTGTGAATTCAAATCTCATATATTCTCAACCATCCCCCCTCACAAATCTACAATTCACTTGCCCTCCGTATACATACACAACTCCACCTTATTCACCTCCACCTCACAATACCAATAATGATCCAATCCTTAACACACTTTTGAAAAATCTATCATCCCTACAACAACAAATTGCCACAGTAAACCAAAATAATAATGGTCAATCTTCACAATACATCAAAACCAATTTGTTATCCTTAGAGATATTGAGAACACAAATGCCACAAGGCATAGAGGTTCCTAGGTTTGAGAAATATGGTGGTAAAGGAGATCTTGTTAGCCATTTTTTTTCTTATACAACCTTATGTAGTGAATTCATTTTTGAAGATAAAATCTTGGCCAAGATCTTCCCTAGATCCTTGAAAGATACTACTTTAGAGTAGTTTTTCTTTTTACCGAATAATTCAAATTGTTCATTCAATGAACTTATTGATGCCTTTTACAACCACTTCCAAATTCACATGGGTCATAATATGACCTTAGCAAATTTGATGACATGTTAAAAAAGGATGATGAAAAGGTCACTGATTTTATAACACGATACCAAATGCTTTATTCACAAATAAATATTAAAATTCTTGATGTCGACCGTTAAAGAATGTTCATTTCCAATTTCCAAGATAAAATCCAAACTAAGCTATAGATGTTGAGGTTTCCCTCCATTACACAATTGTGTACATCCCTTCGTGATTACCCAAATTCGATTAGTAGTCGTGAAGCTAAAACTCCCTCTAACTATCCAAAAAAGTCCAAATCCACACCCCAACTAGACTACCAACCTTTCAAGAAACAAAATAAAGGATTTCTACAACTTAATCCCCCTCAATCAAATCAAAATGTTGACACCCAAGTGGCTGCTATAAACACAACAAAACCACATGCCTTTACAAATAGAAATAAACAATTTACACCTCTACCTGATACCCTTCATAATACCATGTTGCATATCTTAGAAAATAATTTGATTTCCTTACTGTTGATGGTGAAAATGGCACAAACAATGTTAAACATAATATCTCTACTTTATTTCTCCTGAAAAAGAAAGACAACATATAGTAGCCTAACTCCCAAGGTCCTGGTAGTTGGTTCTCAACTACTTGGTGTCACTCAATTGGTCCATGGAACTATAATATTCAAGAGGCCTTTGTTGGTAATAAGGAATGCAAACAATGGCAAATTCATCAATCTGTATTTAATGAACAGGGGGTTTTAAATAAAAGAAAAAGATAGATCAAGGCATATATTAGTGAAACATGAATAAAATTATTTAATATTTGCAAATATATTTTCAACAACGAATATTACTCCAACAGATCAAGAAAACCATAACATGATGCAATTTACAGAACAATCCATACTATTGCACGCAACTAAGGTGCTTAATTTAACCATCACAATCACGCATCATAAATACTTTAAAGGTTCCAAAAGAACACACTCTCATTCATTACCAAAATCATAGATCAACAGACTTTCTATAACTCAATCCATAGATAATTTAATGAAATAATCCTTAAATTTGGTTCCTTCTAATGATTTTCATCACATAAGAAACACTTCTGCTTCAACACAATCACTGGCACATAGATAGACTATAATTCATCAAACTTATCCAATAAACTCAATTCCAACACCATATTGCGTAAAAACCTGTATTCATATTCAACTATAACTAATAAGAACAAAGTATTTCTGTAAAAACTATGAAAAATCCTATCTTCTACTATCAGGTGGCTAATCTTATTCTCATCAGCCGACCTTTACAATATGGTACCCTATCGGTATATATAGATGTACAAAATATGAAGTCCTATCTATCTAAAGTCGAGATCCACCATTTTAGGAACTTGATTTTGTTGGAAACTCAGATCAATTGATCTCTAGTTCCCATATTGATCATCCAATAAACTGGAGAGAAAAAGAGAGAAAAGAACAAAAAACCAAGCACCCATAAGACTGCCACCCATGCATACAGATGATAAAAGAAATCGATGCATCCATAAGATTGTCAGTCATGCATGCAGAGTTTGCTCTGAAGTGTACTCATCATAACTAGAGAAGAATTGTTGAATCATATCCAAATCTGGTCCATCAATCACACTGTCTTTGAACTTGATCCTCTTCAATTCAGTAGCAACAAATTCTCCCATGTCTCTCAACTTTATCAACTTCCTTCTAGCAGCCCTTACCTCTTCTCTAATATCCATTAATCGATCCAAAAATAGATCTTCCCCATTATCTCTCTTTTGTATGACCTCTTTAAGTCTACCATCCCATTTCTCTTTCAACTGACTTAAAGGCAGACCCTCCTTCACCAACATATCAACATTCACTAGGATAGCAAAAAAAAATTATAGCTCATCAAGTTGTTCATTTAGATCCTTGTTAGAATCCTGAACTTCATTCTTATGCTTGTACAAAAAGTCAGCTTTAAACCGGATTATGCTGGAGGCCTTTTCCAAGAAATTTGTGTTGTCCTCTTCAAGAATTGACTACTCTAGAAGAGTGGATTTCAGCAGTTTATTGATATCTCCCAACTTCTGGATATACCCTCTATACTCCTCCTCTTGTTCTCCCAATGCTTTAGCATGCTGACTCATCTCTTCTATTAGCTTCAAAGCTTTCTCATGAATCTCATAACTACTTTCTAGCACCTCACTTACTTCTTGATTAAGCTTGTCGGTCCATCTATCCATCATCTCAGCCTTCTTATCTAAACCAAATCATCCACCTCTCTTTTGCTGAGAAAAATTGGTGTCTCTATGGTGGTAATTTGCTGTAACCTCAGAGCAGAAACATTCTTCAAGAAGTTGTGTAATTGATCCAATTAAGCCTTAAGATCATCCTTCCTCTGTTTATCCTTTATCAGCCTTGATTTGGTGGATGATGCTACCACATCTATTAGGTTCATTTTTTGATTTCTTGCGGGTCTTCCCAAATTGACCATGCCCAACTAGCAATCAGTTAGCTACATATCTCTCACATCCTTATCCACCACTACTATTGCACATTAAACAATAGTTTCTCCTCCTTTAATGAGTCTAGTGGTATGCATAGTTTTAGCCTTCTTCTTGGGTCTTTCTTTCTCAATCTCTTTCATCATATCATCACAATTAATAGGCTGTGAGGGTGTTACTGACCTCTTTTGAAGATCAAGTTTTAATCAAGTGGGAGCACTTGGTGTAGTGGCCATTACAATAGAAGAAGAAGCAACAATTGTAGAGGACAAAGGCTATAGCATATTAACCTTAGGTTGAGGATCAACCTCCTGTACCTCTTGTTGTTCTTTCTCTACATTTTCCTGTGCAAGATTTTAAGCTTCTTCCTTGTCCTTTTTTTCTTGAATCTTCTTGTCTTCTTCTTCCATCTTCAAATTTTCCTCTTCCAACCTTTTCTCCTCAAGTAACCAGTTTCTCTCTTCTTCCAATGCTTTAATTTTGTCTGAGTCTTCCTTTTCCTTTTGTAGCTGCTTGGCTAGCTCCTCAACATCTTTCTCTTTTTGTATGCATTTTGCTTCCTCCTTCTTATAAGCTTCTTCAATTAGCTTCAATTTAGCCACAAGGGATTCTCTTTCCCTTTGCTACTTTGCCTTTTCCTACTCTAGATGATGAATTTTCTGCACCAACTCTAGCTTATCATTCTCTTCTTTGGTCTTGAGCTCCTGCTCCTTTTGCCTTTGCTATTTCAACACTTCATCAACTCTTAGCTTAGCTTCCATTTGTTGTTGTTGAAGTAAGGCATCTTCTTGTACCTTAGCATCTATTACCTTTTGCTTCTCCATTGCTTTTGCATGTGCTTTATCATCTGAAGCCTTCTTTGCTTCCTCAAATAGTGCCCATTGATCTTCTTCCATTAAAACATGCTCAATTTCTAGAGGCATCTCCTCTCGCACATCCTTTTCTGACAAGGTCTCATAAACATCTATTTCAATATCATAGATCTCCATCTCCACTTCCTTTCCCTTTAAGGTTTTAGCTATGTCATGGAGAGTCCCTTTAGGCATTTCTCCTTCTTGTTGCTCTATAGGAAGGAATTGAGAAGATGACTCTCCTGCAAATGATACTAGTGTCACCACTCTTGTTGGCACATTTTCCTCCAGTGCCTCAGGTTCATCTTGAGTCGAAGCTTCTAGATCAATCTCTTCTAATTCAGGAGGGAAGAATTCTAATGGTTCTTTAGGTGGCCCTATCCTCTTAGTTCTTTTATATCACTTTCCTTTCTTGGGAGCTAGACCTCTAGGAGCTTTAGCTCTGAGAACAACCCATTGGATACTCCTATCTAGTACCTGTCTTGCTATATGTTTGATATCAATGGTTTCCTCAGCATCCCAATCTATTGGATCCAAAAATTTTGTACTTATGCTTTGTGCCTCATAGGATGGATCCAATACTTCCCCATAATCTGATAGAGCATCAAGAATATCAGTTGTCACTCTGAATTCCACCATGAGTGAAATAGGTAACCTCTCATAATTCCTCTTTCTGAAGTCATACTCATCTTGGAGGTCACTCCATAAGTCTTCCAGCAATTTGAAGTGTTTATCAAAAACTGAAGCCAACAAAGCATTCATCTTCTTCTTTAGATCAAAATACTTCTGGGTAGTGTATAAGCCCAACTTTAAATGCACCAACTCACTACAAATCACCTTAGCTCCCACAAGATGTGGGAAACTATACTCACCCAATTGCATGGGGAAATTGTGACAACCAGGTTTATGTTTTATTGCTAGTCGGGCATTAACCCCCAAAGTTTGATAGATAATCTACATCAAAATCATCCTGTTATTGCAACATCTTGGAAGTAAGTGGGGATGACCCTCAAATCCTACCAACCTGAAATAAGTGAACTTGGGGTATTGGATATACCAACATCCCCATTCTGTGATAAAGGCCATGGCCTTTTGACTTAGCTTGTACCCTGCATATCCATTAAGCTGGTTAATAACCACATACAAAAATACATCATTAACCCTTCTAAAGTGTAGCTCAGAAATTTGCAGGGACAGCTGGTCAAAATGATTCCAAACTTTGGTTTTCCCATTAGCCTCTCCCAATACACCTACTCTGTTCAACCTCGGAAAGATGCCTCCTCTGGCTACTGCATAGATAATAGAAGAGGTTATGAAGAAGCTCTTAGTTTCCTTTACTCTGGTTAGCTGGTCATGTAGGGTATCCGAGAAAATCATAGGCCAATCAAACTGCTACTTTCCATCAAAGATTGTCTGAATAAATGGAAACATCCATTCCTTGAAATGAAATGCATCCCTCTTTCCAAAAACTCTAGATAACATCATTATAAGATCTGATACCTCCTTGTAGAAATATGCCCTCTTTGGCTGATTTGAGAGCTTGGTAAGGGATTTCTTCTCCGTTCTTAACCATTTATTGTTTAAGTGAGCCTTATTGGCCTCTTTTTATTTGCTATACATCTTCAAAGCCTTTGCTTCATTCAACTGTGCCAAGTTTTTCGGATTAGGGACACTAAAAAATAAGTTGAAACATTTGAGGAGTTAGGTCTATAATCACATTGTCTTATGAATCCACACAGTGCCTGGTGGTAGGATTGTAAGCCCCAAATGCTGTCATGATCAATTCTGGGCATTGGATGGATAGAGGAAACACAATGATGTGAGCCAAACCTGACTCAACTATTCTTCTAGTTCTCCTTGTTACATCCTCAGTAAATGTTTCTGAGTACAACTCCTCGTAATTGAATGGGCCTAGATTGGTATCAGTTATATCTACCTAATCAGATTCCACCTTGCTAATAGTGACAACATGACCCCTATGGTTATACCTCAAGGTATAAGGTTTGTTCCAGTTTAACCTTCTTAGGCTTAGTTGATGCCTTCAAAGTTTCTATAGGCTAACTCCTCTGAGCAACTTCTCCTGATATTCTTGACATTCTTTAGCTTCCTACAACAAAACCTTAAATTAGATCTTTGAACAAATATAGCAAAATATGCTTTAAGATCTTACCCTTCTAAAATGTACCAGAGGATGAACCAAGCATAAAACATTCTAAATAGTCTCTCTTTTAAAGCACTGCCAGGATCAAATTCAAAACAGTTATTGAGATTATAGTAATATCAAAGCGGGACCAGAGTCGGAGTTCAAACGGTAAGCAAAATCGAAATCAGACCGAAAACTGATTTGGTTCCATGAAAATTTTCTAATTTTATATTTAGTTCCGGTTCTAGTTCTGCCTGGGTTACTAGTATTTAGAAAGCCTACTTCTTATTGTAAGCGAAGTCGGAGACGGGATGGAAAAAGAATCGAAACTTTCTACAAAACATGGTTCAAAGTCTAAATTGATTCCGATTCTAGATCCAGTTAAGATAACTATGACGTCATAAATGCTTTCAACCAGAATAATAAACACTAAGATCTAAGAACCAAGTCATATCAAAATGAAAGGGGCTTAAAAATAATGTTTAAAAGAACTACCCATATGACCAAAAAATAACCATACCAACTAGGGGATCATATTTAAAACAAAAACTCGCCAAAACCCTAACTCACTAAACCCTCGATTTAAAAAAATTTAGGGCACCAATTCAACTTTATTAAAACTAACCAGACAATGTGCAACAAAAATCCTAAGCAAAAATGCAATTTATCAAACCCTACTCACTGTAAAAACAAAAAAAACCTACCACTAAAAACCTTAAAAATAACAATAACTAATATATGCTACTTAAAACCTAGGGCATCCCAGTACAGTCACGTTTAAACGTGAAAATGATTGAGATAAAAACAAACAACTGAGCAACCAAAATGCAAGAAATAACAAATCAAAAACAAGAACACATAATGAAAAGAAAAAAACATGAAGAACATATACGCACAAGAGGACCAAGAATCACGAAATCACGAGAAACCAATGACCACACAAAATTAAAAAAAACACAAAACAAAATGAAAGAGAAGAACATAAACCCTACCTCAAATGTAAATAAACATGTTAACCCTCTGAGATGATTCCACGCGTGATTATATCCCTTTCAATTGAATCACACATCCAAACACTCAACTACACCTTTGCCTCGCTCTTGATCTTTTAAACAATGATAATAACTCTTAGTTAAACCTTAATTAAGGTTAAAACTATTTCTTCACATGTGCATGGCACCTGTCATCAATGCCATAAATGCGGTAGATAGGGGTCAGAACTGCAGAGGGAACTGGCACATTATAGCAGTGCGACTTTAGTAAAGTCCATGACCAAAACAGCGAGAGCGAAATCGGAGTTGGATTGATTTAGAAACTTTGTCCAAGTTTCACATTTGGTTCCCATTCCGACTTCGATTCAGCCAACAAAGAAGAAAATGAAACAAAAAGTCAAAATAAAAACACAAAGACAAAAACGAGAAAAAACAAAATAAAAACTAAGTCTAAACAAACAGACCAAAAGGCGGAGGCGGACACGGAAAGAGAATCAAATTTGAAATTTTAACCAAGTTCAGGATTAACTTCTACTCTGGCTCTAATAAAGACAAACCAAAAGATAACAAAAAAGACCGTTGGGACGGGGATCATAATCGATTTTTAAAACAAGTTTGAAAACCCGATTTAATTCCGGTTCCTGTTTCGATAGAACAAACCTAAGAAAAACAAATTACTAGAGAATAATAACTCCAAACTTTGTTTAAAAAACAAACAGGGAAAAAAAAAGAAGGGGGACCCATTTTGACTAAGGAAAAAGATGGGGTGGTTATACAAGGCATAACAAATGGCGACTCGACTGGGAAAATGGTGTACCCATTTTCAAGACACCCAAGAAAATTTAGTCACCCAAAAACTACTTGGCTTATGAAACATGCTATCTTGAATAAGATCAGATATATAGGATAAGATTGAGCTGGAATCTAAGATGTATGTGCTCATGAATTATTTTGATTTTGAGTGTGTGAGTATTTTGTGCATGATTCTTCATAAATACTTTCTCTGCTTCTGAACAACTATACCTAAGATTCAAGCTACATAGGTTGAGTCCTTTAACTATCGTGCAATAAAATCCTAGGTATTGCTTAATTGCTAGACAGGTGTCCATAGCCCAGACGAAGATACCTCTAGTTCTCTCAAAGCATTGCTAATGAAAATACCTACTCCAATTTCTCTCCCAATGCCTGTAGCATACTTTGAATAACAACCCCTTGTCTTGAAATGAACAAAAAATGAAGATCCCTAATGAAACAAGACAAAACAAAACAAACAAAAACAAAGAAAAGAACAAAAAAAAACAAAAAAAAAAATATATTAAAAACAACAAAAAACAAAAACCCACTTAATTACATATATATAGTATAATACATTATTTAAAACATCAGACCTTTCATGAACCAAAATAGTGCTTGAGAAACTGACCATTAACTAGTAACGGAACAAGCTCTCCTATCAAGATACTTAAATGAAAAGCATTCTTGCCTATTATCTCAGCCACTTGATACAAACCTAACCAAAGTCTCTCAAACTTCTGGTGATCTCCCTTCTTTTCTTTGACTTTATCCCATAGTAGTACAAGATCTGATATCCTAAAGGCTTTTATCTTAGCCCTTTTGTCAAACCAGTGTTTGACGACAACCTGATGCTTAGAAAATTGCTGCAAAGTAGCATCTCTTTGCTCTTCCATGTTTAGTAAATTGAGTAACCTGGCCCCAAGCCTATCATCCTTGGTATAAAAATCCTTCACAAACTTAAGCACAGGTATTTGTAAATGAATCAAGAAGATTGGGTCTTGGCCATAGACTAACTTAAAAGATGAATTTCCTAGAGTTGCTTTGATTCGGGTTCGATCTGCCCATAAGGAAAATCTCAACTGGGTGTGCCAGTCCCTAAGATTGTTTTCTAGCAATTTTCTTATCACTTCCAACATATTTTTATTAGTGGACTCAGCCACTCCATTTCCCCGAGGGTAGTAATTAGATGAATACTTTAGAATAATTTTATGTTCATAAGCCCATTGAATGAATTCAATGGAAGAAAACGTAGGGCTATTATCACATACCAGAGAAAATGGAACTCCAAACTTGGTTGTGATGTTCTTGGTCAAAAATTTGATAACCACCTCTGTGGTGCTATTTTTGTAGGGCTGGACGTTAGTCCAACATGTACAATAGTTAGTTGTAGTTAAAATGAACTTGTGTCCTGTAGAAGAATTGAGACTAATAACACCTACAAAATCCAGCGCCCATTGAGAAAATGGCCTTACCTCATACACTGGTTGCAAAGGCATTGCAGGATTTCTTTCCTTGGGTGCAGAAGTTTGACATACATGATAGGTTCTGACATGCTGGTGTGCATCCCGAAATACATAAGGCCAATAATAACTTGATCTAAGAATTTGATGAGCCAAAGCATCCGTAGATCCATGTCACGTTCCATTCCTTCCATGAAACTCAGAAATGGCATGCTTGGCTTCTTGTTGATCCAAACAACGTAGGTAAATACCTTGGAAATTATTTCTATAGATGGATCCCCCTTTAAGCATGTAGTGAACAATCTTCATTCTCAAAGCTCTCCTCTGAGTAGCATTCATTCCTTCTAGACATCTGTTATTGAGGAGGAAGAAGAAAAAATCTGTGTACCAGGGATCCTTAATATATGACTGGACGGTGTACTACTGACAAGTGATATTTTTGTCCACATCTACCATTGCTTTTGATAAACCTTGCCCTCAGACAAGTTTCATTGGGTGAATCTCTAATTCAAATTCTTGTATAATTTCCATTCACTTTCCTCTTCGCTCTCCCAATTCACTTTGCATCAAGAGGGACTTCACAGCTGGATCAAGAACTATAGACATTACTTGACTTCAAAGAATATAATGTCTGAACTTTTTCACCGCTTGTACCAATGTGAAGGCTTGTTTCTCCAATGGTGGGTATCTCACTTTTGCATTCTTAAATGGAGAGCTCATGAAGGAAATAGGTCTTTCCTCTCCCTCTCCTCTTCATTGTGTTAACACAACTGCACATGAATGGTCAGATGCGAAAGAATAGATATAAAAAGGTTTTAAATAATTTGGGCTTATCAAAATATGTGCCTCAGATATTGACTGTTTGATCTGTGAGAAAGAAATTTAGCCTCATTACTCCACTCGATATTTGCCTCTTTCTTCATCATTTCATTTAGAGGTTTGACAATCTCTACAGACCCTGTTATAAAATTTCTTACAAAATTGATCCTCCTGAAGAATGATCTCATTTCTTTCTTGTTTCCTGGCCTTGTTAGTTTCAAGATAGCCTCCACTCGATCAGGGTCTATGGATATCCCTTCTTCTGATATGATGTGACCTAGGAGTTTCCCTTCAGATACTCCAAACACACACTTATTTGGATTGAGAGAGACACTATAGCTTATACATTTCTTGAGAAATTTTTCCAGATCAACAACATGGTCTTCTCTATTCTTGGAAAAGATGGTTAAATCATCCACATAAATAATTATACACTTCCTTATCAAATCTTTGAAGGCTACGCCCATTTCCCTTTGAAAGGTTGCTCTTGCATCGATAAGACCGAATGACATTCTCTGATAGGAAAATGTCCCCCATTTGGTGGTGAAAGCTGTCTTCATTTTGTCCTCATGACTGACAAGAACTTGATTATACCTAGAATAACCATCCAAAAATGACATCATCTGGGACCCATTAACCTTATGTAGAACTTCATCAAGAGAAGGTAGTGGATAATTATCCTTCTTAGAGGCTTTATTTAGATTCCTGAAATCAACACATAATCTGATTTGAGCATTCTTTTTGCATACATGAACTAAATTTTCCACCCAAGTAGAATGTCTAACAAGAAATATTATCCTTGCAGATAGGAGCTTCTGTACCTCTTTCTGAATCAGGGGATCAATTAAAACATTGACTGAGCATTGTTTCTGATGAAAGGGCTTGGCTTCTGGCTTTTGGCTTGAGAGGTATGGTATGTGTGATCACCGAAGTGTCAAAGGTTTTGAGGTCATCATAACTCCAAGCAATGGCTGCAATGTTTTTCTCCAAAACTTTGACTATCTTGTCCTTAATTTCTTGAGGACAAGTCTTTCCTATGAGGACATTCCTTTCAGGGCCTGAGTGAGTCAGATTAACAAATTCATATTTTCCTCCATCACTCTTTGTGGGGACCCTTTGATGAGCTTGTGGGTCAGATTCAAATATTCTCTCCAAGGCTACCATCCCTTTTGGAATACTATTACTTTTCAAATCCAATATCCCTTCTTTACCATCCTTCTCAGGATCCCAATCTCCTCGATCTCTTTCAGATGCATCTATTATTTGCCCTTCAAAAACATTAGAACTTGCCAAAAAGGCCAATATATGATGATCATCATCGAATACCTAAATTTTTTGGACATTATCAGGGACAGCTGGGATTGAAATTTGTCCAACTAAAAATATCTTTAGATTAGAGTCTTGCATGGATTCCAATGTACTAGCAGCAATGTCATGAGAATCTACAATTTGATTAGCTTCTCTAGGGATTAGAGTAATCCCAAAAGCATCAAAATCTTCAATGAAGTTCCAAACTATGTTTCTATACACAACCAATCTTTTGTTATGACATGTATACTGGCTACGTACTTGTTTTACGATCACTTCAGAATCCCCCATAACTGTGAGAGAAATAACCTTCTTTTTATGAGCAAACATGAGTCCATGAGAAAGTGCTTTATACTCAGCCATGTTATTTGTGTAGCCAAACTACAACCTGTAAGACACAAAGTAAGTTTTCCTTTTCGAGTTGGTTAGTTCAATCCTTGCTCCACTTCCTAATTTGGATTTGGAGCCATCAAATTTAAGAATCCACAATTGGTCTTTGGTTGGGAGTTCTTTGTTTTTGGGGGTAATAGGGGATGACTTACCTGGGATATGTGGTGGCTCAGACTTTTGCTGGTCATCAGAAATTGACTTGGGGCAAGGCAAAGACTTTTCTGTATTCATAGCTGGGTCAAGAATCACTTTCTAAACAACTTCTTGGGTCAAATTACAATCCAATTCATCTTTTATCAATGCCTTAGGCATTGGCAGAGTATCTGGAGTAGGTGTATTGGACAATAACTGAGACACCTCAATTTCTCCTTGAATCTTAGAGCATAGAACCCGAGTCTACTCCACTGGTGAGGAACCTTCCTCTTGAGAAAGACTAGTGTGAGTGAGAATGGTAGCATCCTTAACTGTAAAAGAAAACTCATTGATGGATTTTTTGGGTTTCTCTTGACATATTTTCTGAGGTTGGCCTATATGATTTAAGATATCTAGGCATGGTGGGCATGTTAACTCTGAAGGATTGTGATAATGAATCCTACACCAATTAGGAAGCAAAAAATTGCTCAAATCAGTTTCTTCTCCTAATACCAACTTATCTTGTTGCAATTTCCTTATTAGAACCTGCTGGTTGATGCTAATCATTGGGTCACTATGTTCTAGGGTAAATATATCCTCAGGATTCAGTACAAAGAAGGTCAGGACTTCCTCTTGTTTCTAAACTCCTATCTTAGTCTCAAAATATGCTACTTCATTTGAAGCATCATATTCTATAATCACATGCTTGAGTCTTGGTTCACTCTCAATCCTTATCTACATTGCTACCCCCTTCTAGGGTAGCCACATATGAGAGAAATCCAAGGAAAAATTAACCCCCAATACTTTTCATTAGCTCCCGATTTAGGAGCATACCATATGTCTCTAGGATGTCAACCACTTGGATATCTATGTAGGTTTGGATCCTTGGATCTGATCCAACCTGAACATTCATGTTCTTTAGTTCTCCTACAACATTGACCTCAGTTTTGTCTAATTTTATCACTTTCTTATTGGTCGGGATAGGAATTAATCTTAACTTCTTACATATTGAAAAGGGCATAACATTACCCGATGCTCTAGAGTCCAATAAACAGTTATGCAAATTCTTTCCAAAAATCCTTAAAATCAAAAGGAAAGGTGGGGTACTGGTCTTACCTTTATAGATAGATGCATTTATCTCCTTCACTGGAGTCACTTTACCTTTTCCTTTTAAGTGGCCTGCCTCCTCCAGGGCCTTCAATACCACTTCACGTTGAGCTGGGCACCACTTCACGATGTCAAAGAATGATAATGAGGTCTTTTAACTCTGTAGTTCTGCAATAAAATCAAATTTTAAATCATTCCTCACTAGATATTTGGGAAAAAGAGGCAGATTACCTCTATTTTGAGGGTCAAAAGGTCCCTTTGGTGGTGGTGGGTTATTATCTACATTTTGGTTAGGTGGGACCATGTTGTTTGGAGGTGCAGATGTAGTGAATGGTCTCAGAAAGTGACCACCTTTGGACTAGAAGGCTTGGGCATCATACACATCCTCCTCTGGTTCATTATCTCCCTACATGGGAAATTGGTATTTCTCTTCAATAGTCTCATAAGTCATAGCAGTACTTACTAGCCCATTAACCTGTTGGAATTTCCTACTGGAGGATGGGAATTAGCTTGTGCAATCTTTGTCATTTTCTCCATTTCTGGGCAATTAACCTCAGAATGTGCTACAATATCGTGTAGCTTGTACCAGTTAGTCATGAAATTAAGGTCAGCCACATTAGTAGTGTGTGATGATTAGAGGAGTTTTGATTCAGAAGTTCTGGTTGGTGTTCTGATTCCCATTCTGATTGGAGTAATTCCCCTAGTTGTTGTAACCTCCTTGGTTTTGATAATTCTAGTTTTGGTTATGGTGAGGGTTTTTCCTAAGCCGTGCCATATCATTAGACATTTGAGATAAATTCTTTTTGAGAGTCTAACTCATTGGTTAGTTGAACAGTTTGTTCATTTTGCACATTGTACATTATGGATGGGGAATGAACATGCATTGATCCTCCCACTTGTTGTTGTTGATTTTGAGGTTGTTGGGAAGAATCTTGCATGCTATTGCCGAAAAGGGCATGGTAGATGGGGCCTACAATTCAGACACATGTCCATATTGGGAGTAAGACATCCCTGGGATAGTATTGTATAATGGTGGATTAGACATTTGATAACTCATGGGAGGAAGAGCTACTCCTAAACCTCCTGATTTGGTCTTGAGCTCCTACTCCTTTTTCCTTTGTTGTTTCAACACTTCATCAACTCTTAGCTTAGCTTCCATTTTTTGTTGTTGAAGTAAGGCATCTACGTGTGCCTTAACATCTATTTCCTTTTGCTTCTCCATTGCTTCTGCATGTGCTTTATCATTTTAAGCCTTCTTTTCTTCCTCAAACAATGCCCATTGATCTTCTTCCATTAACACCTGCTTAGTTTCTAGAGGCATCTCCTCTTGCACATCCTTTTCTAACAAGGTCTCATCAGAATCTATTTCAATATCATGGATATCCATCTCCACTTCCTTTCCTTTTAAGGTTTCAAATATGTCATGGAGAGTCCCCTTAGGCATTTCTCCTTCTTGTTGCTCTATAGGAAGGACTTGAACAAATAACTCTCCTGCAAATGATATCAGAGCCACCACTCCCATTGGCATATTTTCCTCCAGCATCTCAGGTTCATCTTGAGATGAAGCTTCCAACTCAATCTCTTCTACGTCAGGAGGGAAGAATTCTAATGGTTCTTAAGGTGGCCCTCTCCTCTTAGTTATTTTGTAAGGAGTAAGGCTGAGAGGATGGATAGATGGACTGACAAGCTTAATCAAGAAGTAGGTGAGGTTCTAGAAAGTAGTTATGAGATTCATGAGAAAGCTTTGAAGCTAATAGAAGAGATGAGTCAGTATGATAAAGCATTGGGAGAACAAGAGGAGGAGTATAGAGGGTATATATCTAGAAGCTTAGAGAGATCAATAAATTTTTGAAATCCACTCTTTTGGAGCAGTCAATTCTTGAAGAGGACAATGTAGATTTCTTGGAAAAGGCCTGCAACATAATCTGATTTAGAGCTGACTTTTTGTACAAGCATAAGAATGAAGTTTAGGATTATAACAAGGATCTAAATGAAAAACTTGATGAGCTAGAGGCTGTTGTTGCTATCCTAGTGAATGTTGATATTTCGGTGATGGAGGGCCTGCCTTTAATTTAGTTGAAAGAGAAATGGGATGGTAGACTTAAAGAGGTCATACAAAAGGGAGATAATGGAGAATTTTTTTTGTTGGATCGATTAATGGATATTAGAGAAGAGGTAAGGGCTACTAGAAGGGAGTTGATAAAGTTGAGAGACATGGGAGAATTTTCTACTGCTGAATTGAAGAGGATCAAGTTCGAAGACAGTTGGATTGATGGATCAGATTTGGATATGCTTCAACAAGTCTTCTCTAGTTATGATGAGTACACTTTAGAGCAAACTCCACATGTATGACTGATAGTCTTATGGATGGATAGATTTCTTTTGTCATTTGCATGCATGAGTGAAAGTCTTATGGGCACATGGCTTTCTATTCTTTTCTCTCTTTTCCTCTCCAGTTTACTGGATGATCAATATGAGAACTAGAAATCAATTGATTTGAGTTTCCAAGAAAATCAAGTTCCTAAAAAGATGGATCTCGACGTTAAATAGATAGGACTTCATATTTTTTACATCTATATATACCGGTAGGGTACCATATTATAAAGGTCAGCTGATGAGAATAAGATTAGCCAAATTAACTTAGGAGCAGGAGCTATGTTCTCCTACAACATTGACCTCAATAGCAAAGGCAAAAGGAGCAGGAGTGCAAGACCAAATCAGGAGGTTTAGGAGCAGCTCTTCCTCCCATGAGTTATCAGATGCCTAATGCACCGTTATACAATACTGTCCAAGGGATGTCTTACTCCCAATATGGACCTATGTCTAAATTGTAGGCCCCATTTACCATGTCTTTTTTCGGAAATAACATGCAAGATTCTTCCCAACAACCTCAAAATCAACAACAACAAGTGGGAGGATCAACACATGTTCATTCCCCATCCATAGTGAAAAAAGTGCAAAATGAACAAACTGTTCAACTGACCAGTGAGTTAGAGACTCTCAAGAAGAGTTTATCTCAAATGTCTAATGATATGACACGACTTAGGCAAAACCCTCCCCATAACCAAAACCAAAATTATCAAAACCAGGGAGGTTACAACAACCAGGGGAATTACTCCAATCAGAATGGGAATCATAACAAATCGGAACTTCTGAATCATACTAGAACTTATCACTACAACATTAAACTTTGATCTTCTTCCATTAACACATGCTTAGTTTCTAGAGGCACCTCCTCTTTCACATCCTTTTCTAACAAGGTCTCATCAGAATCTATTTCAATATCATGGATCTCCATCTCCACTTCCTTTCCCTTTAAGGTTTCAACCATGTCATGGAGATTCCCCTTAGGAATTTCTCCTTCTTGTTGCTCTATAGGAAGGACTTGAACAAATGACTCTCCTGCAAATGATACCAGAGCCACCACTCTTGTTGGCACATTTTCCTCTAGTGCCTCAGGTTCATCTTGAGCTGAAGCTTCCAGCTCAATCTCTTCTACATCAGGAGGGAAGAATTCTAATGGTTCTTTAGGTGGTCCTGTCCTCTTAGTTCTTTTATAAGGAGTAAGGTTGAGATGATGGATAGATGGACCGAAAAGCTTAATCAAGAAGTAGGTGAGGTGCTAGAAAGTAGTTATGAGATTCATGAGAAAGCTTTAAAGCTAATAGAAGAGATGAGTCAGCATGCTAAAGCATTGGGAGAACAAGAGGAGGAGTATAGAGGGTATATCTAGAAGCTGAGAGAGATCAATAAATTGTCGAAATCCACTCTTCTGGAGTAGTCAATTCTTGAAGAGGACAATGTAGATTTCTTGGAAAAGGCCTACAACATAATCCGGTTTAGAGCTGAATTTTTGTACAAGCATAAGAGTGAAGTTCAGGATTATAACAAGGATCTAAATGAAAAACTTGATGAGCTAGAAGCTATTGTTGCTATCCTAGTGAATTTTGATATGTTGGTGAAGGAGGGCTTGCCTTTAATTCATTTGAAAGAGAAATGGGCTCGTAGACTTAAAGAGGTCATACAAAAGGGAGATAATGGCTAACCTTCCTCTTGAGAAAGACTAGTGCGAGTGAGAATGGTAGCATCCTTAGCTGTAAAAGAAAACTCATTGATGGATGTTTTGGGTTTCTCTTGACATATTTGCTGAGGTTGACCTATATGATTTAAGATATCTAGGTATGGTGGGCATGTTAACTCTGAAGGATTGTGATAATGAATCCTACACTAATTAGGAAGCAACAAATTGCTCAAATTATTTTCTTCTCCTAATACCAGCTTATCTTGTTGCAATTTACTTATTAGAACTTGCTGGTTGATGCTAATCATTGGGTCACTATGTTATAGGGGAAATGTATCCTTAGGATTGAGTACAGAGAAGGTCAGAACTTCCTCTTGTTTATAAATTCCTATCTCAGTCTCAAAATATGCTACTTCATTTGAAGCATCATATTCTATAATCCTATGCTTGAGTCTTGGCTCAATCTCAATCCTTATCTGCATTGCTACCCCCTTCCAAGGTAGCCACATATGAGAGAAATCCAAGGAAAAATATCCCCCAGTACTTTTCATTAGCTCTCGACTTAGGAGCATACCATATGTCTCTAGGATGTCAGCCATTTGGATATCTATGTAGGTTTGGATCCTTGGATCTGATCCAACCTGAATATGCATGTTTTTTAGTTCTCCTACAACATTGACCTTAGTTTTGTCTAACTGTATCACTTTCTTATTGGTTAGATTAGGAATTAATCCTAACTTCTTACATATTGAAAAGGGCATAACATTACCCGATGCTCTAGAGTCCAATAAATAGTTATGCAAATTCTTTTCAAAAATCCTTAAAATCAAAAGGAAAGGTGGGGTACTGGTCTTACCTTTATAGATAGCTACATTTGTCTCCTTCGCTGGAGTCACTTTACCTTTTCCTTTTAAGCGGTTTGCCTCCTCCAGGGCCTTCAATACCACTTCATGATGTCAAAGAATGATAATTATGTCTTTTGTCTCTACAGTTCTGCAATAAAATCAAATTCTAAATCATTCCTCACTTGATATTTGAGAAAAGGAGGCGAATTACCTCTATTCTGAGGGTCAGAAGGTCCCTTTGGTGGTGATGGGTTATTATATACATTTTGCTTAGGTGGGACCATGTTGTTTGGAGGTGCAGATGTAGTGAATGGACCCTTATTCTGATTTCTTAGAAAGTGACCACCTTTGGACTAGAAGGCTTGGGCATCATACACATCCTCCTCTGGCACATTATCTCCCTGCTTGGGAAATTGGTATTTCTCTTCAATAGTCTCATAAGTCATATCAATACTTATTGGCCTATTATTCTGATGGAAATTTCCCGTTGGAGGATGGGAATCAACTTGTGCAATCTTTAAGATTTTCTTCATTTTTGGGCAATTAACCTCAGAATGTGCTATAGTATCGTGTAGCCTACACCAATTAGTCATGAAATTAAGTTCAACCACATTATTAGTGTGTGATATCTCCTCACATGACTGATAATTATGGGAAACTCCCCCATTGTTAGGTCTAGTATTCCACTGCCTATTGTTGTTGTTGGACCTCTGGTTATATCCTCTATTCTAATTTTGGTAATTTTGATTAGAGGAGTTCTGATTCTAGAAGTTCCGATTGGTGATGATTTCCATTCTCATTGGAGTAATTCCCTTAGTTGTTGTAACCTCCCTGGTTTTGATAATTCTAGTTTTGGTTATGGGGAGGGTTTTGCCTAAGCTTTTCCATACCATTAGACATTTGAGATAGAGTCTTCTTGAGAGTCTCTAACTCATTGGTCAGTTGAATAATTTATTCATTTTGCACATTCTACACTATGGATGGGGAATGAATATGCGTTGATCCTCCCACTTGTTGTTGATTTTGAGGTTGTTGGGAAGAATCTTGCATGCTATTTCCAAAAAAGGGCATGGTAGATGGGGCCTGCAATTCAGACACAGGTCCATATTGGGAGTAAGACATCCATGAGACTGTATTGTATAATGATGGATTAGGCATTTGATAACTCATGGGAGGAGGAGCTGCTCCTAAACCTCCTGATAGTAGACTTATCTGCTGTTGCAATTTGATGGCCAAATTATACACCTTAGATAGGGAGTCAATCTCATTGGGTAGATAAGTTCTTTGCAAGAATAAACTAATCAAGGGATCAACAACCCTTAAATATGCCTGAATAGCAATATTCTCAGCCACTAAGTAAGGATCTTGTAGCCTACGAAACATCCTTTGGAACCTAGTGTTGAATAGAGGTAGTGGCTCATGATGTTCCTTTCTTATGGTGTCAAACTGGCGATACAAGATGGCAGGGTCTATGTAGACCCATAATTGATTAATGAATGCATTTTCTAAATCTGTCCAACCCAGAATAGATCCCTGGGGAAAATTTAAGTACCAATTATATGCCATGTCCCCTAAATAGTAAGGAAACAATCTATATACCACATCTTCATGAAACACTTGAGCACACGTACAAGCATCTTTGAACACTTGTATATTCTCCTCAATGCTTCTTGATTCCCCATGCATGTACTTGGGACAAAAATTTTCTGGATTCTTGGGTAAATCATGGATTCCCCCTGGAATAGTCCCTAGCGGAGAGGGGTTATTCACAAAGTAAGCCATGGGTAGGATTGGTTGAGTAGGTGGTCATGATATAGGTTGAACTGGTGGTGATACTAGCCAAATCGGTGGAGGTGATGTAGGTTGAACTGGTGGTGACACTGTCTGAGCCAGTGGTGATGTAGGTTGAATTGGTGGTGGTGTACGGGGATTTGGTTGAAATCCAGGTGGGGTAAGCAGTGTTGGCAACGGTGGAATCAAAATTCTACAAGCATGGGGTCTAGGTATAATCAAGGTTTGGAGTTTTTCTAATGGTTCAGGGTTAGTAGAGGATCTGCGAATCCTCTCATACTTCTCTGGTGAGAACGACACAATGCGAGCCAACTTGTTCCTTCAGGCCCTCCTAGCACCAAATCTATTGATGGTGAAAATGACCTGAACAACATTAAACAAAATATCTCTACTCTATTTCTCTTGAAAAATAAAGGCAACATATAGTAGTGTAACTCCCAAGGTCCTGGTAGTTGGTTCTCAACTACCTGGTGTCACTCAATTGGTCCATGCAACTATAATATTCAAGGGGCCTTTGCTAGTAATAAGGAATGAAAGCAATGACAAATTCATCAATCAGTATTTAATGAACAGGGGGTTTTAAATAAAAGAAAAAGATAGATCAAGGCATATATCAGTGAAACATGAATAAAATTATTTAATATCTGGAGATATATTTTCAACAATGAATGTTACTCCAATAGATCGAGAAAACCATAACATGATGTAATTTACAGAACAATCCATACTATTGAATGCAACTAAGGTGCTTAATTTAACCATCACAATCACACATCATAAATACTTTAAAGGTTCCAAAAGAACACACTCTCATTCATTGCCAAAATAATAGATCAACAAACTTTCTATAACTCAATCCATAGATAATTTAATGAGATAATCCTTAAATCTGGTTCCTTCTAATGATTTTCATCACATAAGAAACACTTATGCTTCAGCACAATAACTGGCATACAGATAAACTATAATTCATCAACCTTATCCAATAAACTCAATTCCAACACCATATTACGTAAAAACCTGTATTTATATTCAACTATAACTAATAAGAACAAAGTTTTTATGCAAAAACTATGAAAAATACTATGTTCTACTATCAGGTGGCTAATATGATTCTCATCAGCCGACCTTTACAATATGGTAACCTACCGATATATAGATGTACAAAATATGAAGTCATATCTATCTAAAGTTGAGATCCACCTTTTTAGGAACTTGATTTTGTTGGAAACTCAGATCAATTGATCTCTAGTTCCCATATTGATCATCCAGTAAACTGGAGAGAAAAAGAGAGAAAAGAACAAAAAACCAAGCGCCCATAAGACTACCACTCATGCATGCAGATGATAAAAGAAATCCATGCATCCATAAGACTGTCAGTCATGCATGTGGAGTTTGCTTTGAAGTGTACTCATCATAACTAGAGAAGACTTGTTGAAGCATATCCAAATCTGGTCCATCAATCCAATTGTCTTTGAACTTGATCCTCTTCAATTCAGTAGCAAAATATTTTCCCATGTCTTTCAAATTTATCAACTCCCTTCTAGCAGCCCTTACCTCTTCTCTAATATCCATTAATCGATCCAACAACAAATCTTCTCCATTATCTCCCTTTTGTATGACCTCTTGAAGTCTACCATCCCATTTCTCTTTCAAATGAATTAAAGGCAGGCCCTCCTTCACTAACATATCAAAATTCACTAGGATAGCAACAATAGCTTCTAGCTCATCAAGTTTTTCGTTTAGATCCTTGTTATAATCCTGAACTTCATTCTTATGCTTGTACAAAAAGTCAGCTCTAAACTGGATTATGCTGCAGGCCTTTTCCAAGAAATCTGCATTGTCGTCTTCAAGAATTGACTTCTTTAAAAGAGTGGATTTCGACAATTTATTGATCTCTCTCATCTTCTAGATATAACCTCTATACTCCTCTTTTTCTCCCAATGCTTTAGAATGCTGACTCATCTCTTCTATTATCTTCAAATCTTTCTCATGAATCTCATAACTACTTTCTAGAACCTCACCTACTTCTTGATTAAGCTTTTCAGTCCATCTATCCATCATCTCAACCTTACTCCTTATCTACACCAAATCATTGACCTCTCTTTTGCTAAGAAAAATTGGTGTCTCTATGGTGGTAATTTTCTATAACCTCGGAGCATAAACATTCTTCAAGAAGGTGTATAATTGATCCAATTGAGCCTTAATCTCATCCTTCCTCTGTTTATCCTTTATCATCCTTGATTTGGTGGATGATGCTACCACATCTATTAAGTTCATTTGTTGATTTCTTGTGGGTCTTCCCAAATTGACTATGCCCAAATGGTAATTAGTTAGCTGCATATCTCACACACCCTTATCCACCATTGATATTGCACATTCAACAATAATTTCTCATCCTTCAGTGAGTCTAGTGGAATGCAAAATTTTAGCCTTCTTCTTGGGTCTTTCTTTCTCAATCTCTTTCATCATATCACCCCAATTAATAGGCTGTGAGGGTGTTACTCGCATCTTTTGAAGATCAAGTTTTAACCAAGTGGGAGCACTTGATGTAGTGGCCATTACAGTAGAAGAAGAAGCAATAGTTCTAGAGGACAAAGGCTATAGCATATTAACCTTAGGTTGAGGATCAACCTCCTGTACCTCTTGTTGTTCTTGCTCTACATTTTCTTGTGCAATATTTTTAGCTTCTCCCCTGTCCTTTTTCTCTTGCATCTTCTTGTCTTCTTCTTCCTTCTTCAGCTTTTCCTCTTACAACCTTTTCTCCTCAAGTAACCAGTTTATCTCTTCTTCAAATGCTTTAAGTTTGTCTAAGTCTTCCTTTTCATTTTGTAGTTGCTTTGCCAACTCCTCAACATCTTTCTCTTTTTGTATGCATTCTTCTTCCTCCTTCTTATAAGCTTTTTCAATTAGCTTCAATTTAGAAACAAGGGCTTCTCTTTCACTTCACTGCTTTTCCTTTTCCTTCTCTAGATCATGAATTTTCTACACCAACTCTAGCTTATCATTCTCTTCTTTGGTCTTGAGCTCCTGCTCCTTTTGCCTTTGTTGTTTCAACACTTCATCAGCTCTAAGCTTAGCTTCCATTTTTTATTTTTAAAGTAAGGCATCTACGTGTGCCTTAACATCTATTTCCTTTTGCTTCTCCATTGCGTCTGCATGTGATTTGTCATTTGAAGCCTTCTTTTCTTCCTCAAACAGTGCCCATTGATCTTCTTCCATTAACACATGCTCAGTTTCTAGAGGCATCTCCTCTTGCACATCCTTTTCTAACAAGGTCTCATCAAATCTGTTTCAATATGATCGATCTCCATCTCCACTTCCTTTCCCTTTAAGGTTTCAACTATGTCATGGAGAGTCCCCATAGGGATTTCTCCTTCTTGTTGCTCTATAGGAAGGACTTGAAAAAATGACTCTCCTACAAATGATACCGCAGCCACCACTCCTGTTGGCACATTTTCCTCCAGCGCTTTAGGTTTATCTTGAGCTAAAGCTTCTAGCTCATTCTCTTCTACATCAAGAGGGAAGAATTCTAATGGTTCTTTAGGTGGCCCTATCCTCTTATTTCTTTTATATCCTTTTCCTTTGTTGGGAGTTGGACCTCCAGGAGCTTTAGCTTTGAGAACAACCCATTGAATACTCCTATCCAGTACTGGTCTTGCTATATGTTTGATATCAATGGTTTCCTCAACATCCCAATCTATTGGATCCAATTTTTTTGTACCTACGCTTTGTGCCTCACAAGATGGATCCAATACTACCCCATCATCTGATAATGCATCAGGAACATCAATTGTCATTCCAAATTCCACCATGAGTGAAACAGGTAACCTCTAATAATAACTCTTTTTGAGGTTTTACTCATCTTGGAGGTCACTCCAAAATTCTTCCAGCAAGTTAAAATGTTTATCAAAAGTTGAAGCTAACAAAGAATTCATCTTCTTCTTTGGATCAAAATACTTTTGGGCAGTGTATAAGCCAAAATTTAAATGCATGAACTCACTACAAATAACCTTAGATCGCACAAGATATGGGAAAATATACTCACCCTATTACATGGGGAAGTTGTGACAACCAGGTTTATGTTTTATTGCCAGCCGAGCATTAACCCCCAGAGCTTGATAGACAAACTCCATTAAAATCATCCTATTATTGCAGCATCTTGGAAGTAAGTGGGGATGACCCTCAAATCCTGCCAACCTGAAATAAGTGAACTTGGGGTATTAGATATACCAACATCCCCATTCTGTGATAAAGGCCATAGCCTCCTGAATTAACCTGTACCCTGCATCTCCATTGAGTTGGTTAATAACCACATACAAAAATGAATCATTAACCCTTCTAAATTGTAGCTCAAAAATCTGTAGGGACAACTAGTCATAATGATTCCAAAATTTGGTTTTCCCATTAGCCTCTCCCAATACACCTACTCTGTTCAACCCCAAAAAGATGCCTCCTTTGGCTGCTGCATACATAACATAAGAGGTCATGAAGAAGCTCTTAGTTTCCCTTACTCTGGTCAGCTGATCATGTATGGTATCCGAGACAATCATTGGCCAATCAAACTATTGCTTGTCATCAAAGATTGTCTGAATAAATGGAAACATACATTCCTTGAAATGAAATGCATCCCTCTTCCCAAAAACTCTAGATAACATCATTATAATATCTGATACCTCCTTGTAGAAATCTGCCCTCTTTGGCTAATCTAAGAGCTTGGTCAGGGATTTCTTCTCCATTCTTAACCATTTCTTGTTAAAGTGAGCCTTATTGGCCTCTTTGTATTTGCTAGACATCTCCAAACCCTTTGCTTCATTCAGCTATGCTAGGTTCTTCAGATCAGGGACACTGAACATAAGTTGAAACATTTGAGGAGTTAGGTCTATAATCACATTGTCTTATGAATCCATACACTGTCTGGTGGCAGGATTGTAAGCCCCAACTGCTGTCATGATCAATTCTGGGCATTGGATGGATAGAGGAAACACAGTGATGTGAGCCAAACCAGACTCAACTATTCTTCCAGTTCTCCCTGTTACATCCTTAGTAAGTGTTTCTGAGTACAACTCCTCATAATTGAATGGGCCTAGATTGGTATTAGTTATATCCGCCCAATCAGATTCCACCTTGCTAACGGTGACAATAGGACCCCTATGGTTATACCTCAAGGTATAAGGCAACTATTTTGATTTAACCTTCTTAGGCTTAGTTGATGCCTTCAAAGTTTCTACAGGTTGACTCCTCTGAGAAACTTCTCCTGATATTCCTAACATTCTTTAACTTCCTACAACAAAACCTTAAATTAGATCTTTGAACAAATATAAAAAAATATGCTTTAAGATCTTACCCTTCTAAAATGTACTAGAGGCGGGACCAGGCAAAAAACATTCTAAATAGTCTCTCTTTTAAAACACTTCTGGGATCAGAGTCAAAACAGTTATTGAGATTATAGTAATATCAAAGCGGGACTGGAGTTGGAGTTGAAATGGTAACTGGAATTGGAATTAGAATGGAAACTAATTTGGTTGCATGAAGATTTTCTAATTTTATATTCAGTTCCTATTTCGGTTCCACCCGGGTTACCAGTATTTCGAAAGCCTGCTTCTTATTGTAAGCGGAGTCGGATATAGGATGGTAAAGGAATCAAAACATGGTTCAAAGTGTAAA
Source organism: Sequoiadendron giganteum (assembly GCA_007115665.2). Classification (NCBI taxonomy): domain Eukaryota; kingdom Viridiplantae; phylum Streptophyta; class Pinopsida; order Cupressales; family Cupressaceae; genus Sequoiadendron; species Sequoiadendron giganteum. The sequence goes on along the minus strand of CM021109.1, from coordinate 151,798,589 downwards.
TTGATTTGGATTACGGATCCACTTAAGATAACCATGACATCATAAATGCTTTCAACCAGAATAACAAACACTAAGATCTAAGAACCAAGTCATATCAAAATGAAAGGGGCTTAAAAATAATGTTTTAAAGAACTACCCATATGACCGACATATAACCATACCAACTAGGGCATCATTTTTAAAACAAAAATGCGTCAAAACCCTAAGTCACTAAACCCTCAATTTCAAAAAATTTAGGGCAAAAATTCAACTTTATTAAAACTAACTAGATGATGCGCAACATAAATCCTAAGCAAAATTGCAATTTATCAAACCCTACTCACTATAAAAATAGAAACTAATCTACCACTAAAAACCTTAAAAATAATAGTAACTAATCTATGCTACTTAAAACCTAGGGCATCCAAGTACGGTCATGTTTAAACGTGAAAACGATTGAGATAAAAACAAACAACCGAACAACCAAAATGCAAGAAACAACAAAACAAAAACAAGAACACAGAACAAAAAGAAAAAAAACACGAAGAACATAAACACACAAGAGGACCGAGGATCATGAAATCACGAGAAACCAACAACCACGCAAAACAAAAAAAACATGAAACAAAACAAAAGAGAAGAAAAAAAACCCTACCTCAAATGCAAATAAATATGTTAACCCTCTGAGATGATTCCACGCGTGATTATATCCCTTTCTATCGAATCACAAGTCCAAATGCTCCACTACAACTTTGCCTCACTCTTGATATTTTAAACAATGATAATAACTCTCAGTTAATCCTTAATTAAGGTTAAAACTACAGCTTTGCGCGTGCACGACACCTGTCATCAATGCCATAAATGCGAAAGATAGGAGTCAAAACTGCAGAGGGAACTGGCACATTACAACAGTGCGACTTCAGTAAAGTCAACAACCAAAACAACGAGAGTGGAATCAAAGTTGAGATTGATTTAGAAACTTTGTCCAGGTTGCACATTTGGTTCCCATTCTGACTCTGATTCCGCCAACAAAGAAGAAAACGAAACAAAAAGTCAAAATAAAAACACAAAGACAAAAATGAGAAAAAATAAAATAAAACCTAAGTCTAAATAAACAAATCAAAAGGTAGAGGCAGAGGTGGAAAGAGAATCGAATTTGAAATTTGAACCAAGTTCAGGATTAACTTCTACTCCGGCTCCGGCTTCGATAAAGATAAACCAAAAGATAACAAAAAAGACCATCGGGATGGGGATCAAAATAGATTTTTAAAACAAGTTTCAAAACCCGATTTAATTCTGGTTCCGGTTCTGACAGAACAAACCAAAGAAAAACAAAGTGCTAGAGAATAATAAATCCAAAATTTGTTTAAAAAATAAAAAAGGACAAAAACAAAAAAGGGGGACCCATTTTGACCAAGGCAAAAGATGGGGTGGTTATACAAGGCATAACAAATGGCGAATCGACTGGGAAAATGGTGTACCCATTTTCAAGACACCCAAGAAAAATTCAGTCACCTAAAAACTACTTGGCTTATGAAACATGCTATCTTGAATAAGATCAGATATATATGATAAGATTGAGCTGAAATCTCAGATGTATGTGCTCATGAATATTTTTGAATTTGAGTGTGTGAGTATTTTGTGCATCATTCTTCATAAATACTTTCTTTGCTTCTGAACAACTATACCCAAGATTCAAGCTACATAGGTTGAGTCCTTTAACTATCGTGCAATAAAATCTTGGGTATTGCTCCGCTTCTAGACAGGCGTCCATAGCCCCGACGAAGACACCTCTAGTTCTCTCAAAGTATTGCTCTACTACTAGCCAGGCATCCATAGCCTCAATAGAGATACTTGGTTCACCCATTTGATATTGAGTTTTCCTTTTCTTTCTTTCTTTTCATCATTTTTTTTACTTAAGCTTCACTTGTGAAAAATATTTTATAAACTTCCATCAATACTCGGATACAATTGATCTGAAATGTGGGTTGAGAACTACAATGGATTTCATGATAGTCTTGGAATCAGATTTTTCACTTGAATCAAAAGGTAAAGATACCCTAAAACAGATAGGTATTTATTTAGGCATATGTTATCTAATTCAGTGACATATTTTTGATCATAATTCATGAGATATTCACAGTGTATCTTCTACCCCTAATAGCTTTTCAAACCAACATTAGAATGATCATAAGCCATGAGTTTCAAAAAAAAATCCTTTTCAAAGATGCTAATGAAAATACCTAAACCAATTTCTCTCCCAGTGCCCATAGCATACTTTGAATAACAACCCCTTGTCTTGAAATGAACAAAAAATGAAGATCCCCAACAAAACAAGACAAAAAAAAAACAAACAAAAGAAAATATTAAAAACAACAACAAACAAAAACCCACTTAATTACATATATACAATATAATACATTCTTTAAAACATCAGACCTTTCATGAACCAAAATAGTGCTTGAGAAACTGACCATTAATTAGTAAGGGAATAGGCTCTCCTATCAAGGTACTTAAATGAAAAGCATTCTTGCCTAGTATCTCAACCACTTGATACATACCTAACTAGAGTCTATAATACTTTTGGTGATCTCCCTTCTTTTCTTTGGCTTTATCCCATCATAGTACAAGATCTGATATCCTAAAGGCTTTTATCTTAGCCCTTTTGTCAAACCAGCGTTTGATGACAACCCGATGCTTAGAAAATTGCTGCAAAGCAACATCTCTTTGCTCTTCCATGTTAAGTAAATTGAGTAACCTGACCTCGATCCTATCATCCTTGGTATAAAACTCCTGCATAAACTTAAGAATAGGTATTTGTAAATGAATTGGGAAGACTGGGTCTTAACCATTGACTAACTTAAAAGATGAATTTCTTAGAGCTGCTTTGATTCAGGTTCGATTTGCCCATAAGGAAAATCTCAACTAGGTGTGCCAGTCCCTAGGATTGTTTTCTAGCAATTTTCTTATCACTTCCAACAGATTTTTATTATTGGACTCAACCACTCCATTTCCGTGAGGGTAGTAATTAGATGAATACTTCAGAATAATTTTATGTTCATAAGCCCATTGAATGAATTCAACAGAAGAAAAAGTAGGGCCATTATCACATACTAGAGCAAATGGAACTCCAAACCTGGTTGTGATGTTCTCGGTCAAAAATTTGATAACCATCTCTGTGGTGTTATTAATGCAGGGCTGGGCCTCAGTCCAGCATGTACAATAGTCGGTTGCAGTCAAAATGAACTTGTGAAGTTAGGCTATCCAAATGTTTAAAGTTTTCATTTGACAATGAGATCTTTACTGTGCATCATAGTGACTTTAATCCCGTGTCTTCCCATGGGAAATTTTTTATTGGACTTATTTTGGCCCAAGCCTATTAAACCTATTAGACCCCATGTGATTGTTTTTTCTAATCCTATCAAAATTTTAAGGCAAAGTGAATAGCAGAATAATCCCATAGTAATATGCCTCAACCCATGATTGAGCCTTCTATCCTCGATGAGTCCATGATTGAATCAAAAGCTCTTCCAAGTAACCAAGACTAGCCTATGAAAAATCCTACCCTTATTTCATATAAGAGATCACGATACAATCAAAAAAATCTCATTGTGCCTCCTAAAGTCAAACAAGTTTACAAAGCTAAAGAGAAAGTGGTTGAACAACCTCCCATGGTTTCTTATGTTTCTCCCCTAAAGGAAGAAAATTAACCTATAGTTAAAAAACCCACTCCTACACAATCACAACTTGAAAATCACATGAAAATAAACCAAAATGTTAGAGAGTGTAGATGTAGATGTCGTGCTATAACTCATTTGTTGCCAGAAAAAGAAGAAAATAACAACAAAAAAAACCAAAATCTAAACTTGTCTCAATCAATGCATGATGCCTCTCCACCCTTGCTGCAACATAAACAAACCTCTATGGATATTTTCATTAGACCCCCTATTGTGACCTATTGTGATTAACTTGGATGATGATAATGAAATTGTAAAGATTGATGAATAAGTGCATAATGAGTTGAATTCATTTTTTTCATCTTCTATGAGCTTAAATGGTGATCCTCCTAATAAGAGTGTTGAACTTGGTGCTTGTCCTAGTTTGACACTTTATGTTGTCCCTTTGGTTAGTTATCCACCTTACACATATACTAATCAAGATTGGGATGTGGACAACTTGCTATAGGTTGACTCGTATGTGTCTTACTAGTATTTTCCCTTGTTTTATTTTTCATGTTCTTTGTGTGAGAGCATGTGCATAATGTGATCTCCCCATACAGTTCTATTTGATGTATCTCTCTTTTCATGTGTATTCCTTTATTTGTATCTACATTCTTCTATATGTCGTACACATTTATCTTTTCTTGTCTTGTGTTTTCCTTTTGGGGATGATGCAAGGCATCGAGACATTTAGGTCTCTTCCATGTTGACCCAAAATATTTTTCTTTGTTTTCGATCTCTATGTGTCATTCTTCCTATTCTATGAGTATTTGGGGAATGATGATGTTTTCGAGCTCTATAATCATATTGTAACAAAGACATACTATCCTAAATCTGTAGATCCCTTATGTGTTTGGGATTTCATTTTGGGGGCAACCCCCTTCCTCTCTTTTCATGATGCAACTTCATTTGGGAACATATGACTTGGCAGAGGGATTTCCGAATAAGCTCTCATGTCATCTTTAATGTTTAGCATTTATTATTGGATATTTTAAAGAAAATTTCTCATAGCAATGGTGCTAGAAATTGTTTAAAGTGGGGGCATACATTGGCATTATTTTCAATTTTTTTTTGACATTCTTCATGTTTCATCATGTGATTTTCTTTTTTCGTGCAACACATCCTTTTCTTGATGGTGTCATTGGGTTTGATGTTCTCCAAGAGCTTGATATTTATTTTATCCTTGACTTTTCCTCTCTTGGAGACATTAGGCATGATTTTCCGTAAGAAGAGACCTTACATGAACTAAACAAGATCCCTTTGAACAAATATTTATTTGCATTTTTTTCATAAGTGTTTAGCATAATACAACTTGTTAACCTTGTGAAGCTTGAAGTTCTAGTTTTTCATTTTGTGGCACCCTATCACAATTATCAGAGGGATAGCTTTGGTATGGTTAGTATAGTGAGAGCTTGTAGACCTGTTGTGCAGTTTTTGCACACACGCCCCACTGAAAGTGGGGACCCTCCTTTTTTTGCTTTTTGGTGTTTTGGCCCTGCTTTTCTTGGGTTTTTGCTTGCTTGGGTTTGTTCTTTAAGGTCCATCTTTCCAATTGAAGTGGCACACTTTTGAAATTCATTGAAAATCTGAAGTTTTGACTTTATTTCAGGTTTTTCACTGTTTTTGGGAAAATCTGCCTGGGCCGGATTCTCCTGGTTTCCTCCCAATGTCCGAAGTTGCTACCTTTTGCCCTACTTTTGAGAAAATCCGTTCCATCCGGATTTCCTCGAAGTCCGTCACCATGTCAAATCTCTGAAGTCCGTCATCATGTTGAATCCCCGAAGTCCGTCGCAACGTCGAATCCTCGGTTTTTCCACGGTTGTGGTTGTCTTGTCGAACACATTAATGGTGTTTGTGCGGATGTTTGGAGCTTTGATATATTGATTCTTTGAGAAGTAATTGATCATTTGAGTTTGTGCATTTGCTATCATTTGGGCTTATGTCTTGGAGTTCTTGGTGTTTTGCTGGATATCTGGATTTTCAAAGCCATTTGGACAATGCGTTTGCATTTCCTGTGCGTGGATTGTATCCGGTTCGCATTAGTCGATTATTTGTTGGCTTCACTAGTTTCGACCTTTGCGCTTCCATGGTATGCAGATGTGCCCTTTTCTCCGTTGATTTCAATTGCTTTTCTTTGTTTGCTTGGGGGTCCTTCGTGGTTTCCTGATTCTTCTGGGTGCGCGTCATTATTGAGCGTTTTGGGGTTTTCCATTAATGTACCAATCCGTTTTGATTGATTGAATGTATATGCTTGGTCTGGTGCTGCTTCTTATTTGGGTGTTTGCTTTCTTTAGTTACAATTCTCCATTCTGGTGTATGAGCGAGTCGTGCTTCGCCCCCTGTGATTTCATGGCGAACATTTGGGGTTCTTAACCTAGGGCATGGCCAATCCTCTTCAAATTTCTGTGAAGAGTGTCCTTAGTTCATGTTTTATTCATTAGAGGCCCAAGTTGAGTTGGTTTCAGAGTTCTAGCCTAAATCCGGAGTGATTTGAATTGTTTTAGTGAAAGTAGTGAAGATGTAGACAGGTTCGGGTTTTTGAGGTCCTCGCAGAATTTCGCTTCCCCCGGATTTCCCCGACTTTTCTATTTCTTCCTCTTTTATCACTTTTTACTGGATTTCATTTGGTTTTGCCAAAATCCGTTCCATCCGGATTTTCCCGATGTCTGCGGTTGGGTCGTTTTATTGATTTCATGCTTTAATAATGTTAAATGTGGATTTCACCAAAATCCGTTCCATCCGGATTTTCCCGAATTGTCCGTGTCTCTTCATTTTTCCCAGGTTAGTTATAATTGTTGTGGATTTCGCCAAAATCCGTCTCTAGCGGATTCTTCCGGGTTTTTTTGGGAAATGTTGAATTTGATGGTTATAGATGTTTGGTTTATTGGTAAACTATTTGATTGATTTAAGGAGCTTATGCTAAGTATTTCTAATGTTTTCCCTTTGTTAATTAATGAGTTTAAATGATGTTTTGGGATTTTTGCATGCTTGGTTCACTGGAATCCGCCTGGTCCGAATTTTCACAAAAATCCTTCCCAGTGCAAAATTCACGAGGGGGGCTAAATCCTGAAATTTGAGGTATAAATCTTCTACACTTGTTACTTCTTATGGATCTAATTGTGGTCATCTTCATGTGTTTGCAGGCAAGATCAAGACAAAATGTTGTTGGTCGAGGCAAGGGGAAGGCAACAGATCCAAGTGCAGAGACTTCTGCCATCTCAGATGTAGAAAAGGTTAAGTTGGATATAAAGAGCAGAATTCCTAAGAGTAAGCTGACTCAATTTGGTCAGGTATCATAGATACAAACGTAGGCATGTGGGACTACGAGGAATTTAAGGTTGAGATTTCAGCACCGAGCCCTCCTCTATTGGAAAAAAGAATGGTGGACTCCGGGCTAGCTCATGTGGCAGGTTTTCCTTCTACAGTGCAGTGCTACGAGCTGGTGCTTGAGTGTGCCAGAAACTATGATAGAGGGACACAGAGAATAATTGGTCCCCAGGGAAGGATTCTTGCTGGTTTATGTCCTGTGGCCATTGTTGCAACCTTTGACATATATGTTGCTAGAAAGTATTATGAGGAGAACATAGTCAAGTCTCAGCAGGTGATCAACTCCTGGCTAGAGAAGTCTAAATCCCATTTCTCTAAGTTGCCTAAGCAACTATTTAGGCTTAAATTCAAGAGAGAGTACTACAATGCCATCACTCTTCTCAGCAAGTTGGCTGGATTGAAGAGTGCAGGTGGTTTTGAAACTTGGATGTTCAATGTGATTACCAGAATGGAACAGGGAATTGACTATCATTGGGCAGGTGTTATCAATAATGTGATCCACCATCAGTTATGTAATGTCTTATAGACCAAGACCTTCACTATGACCTCTTACCTAGTGTATGCATTAGCCAGACTTCATCTATACAAGGGGTTGAGCACTAGGGGTATTTTTGGGCAGGATGCTATCTATGAAGTGTATCCAGAGTTGCACTTGAATGGTGGAAGCTACAGGAGGTCAAATGATGCCTTCATAATGTACATTACCAGATTGCTCCAAGGTGCAGAGCATATGAGAATCTCAGATAAGGCAAAAGAGTTGATAAGGAGATATGGAGCTTGGTTTATCCAGTTCCCAACCTTCTCATATATCAGAATTGATGGGTTTTCAGAGGGCTACCTACAGATTCCCTAGATATCCCATTGATCATATTGTATTATTGGAAGTCACTAGACAAATCTGTGACTTTGACAATGTTCTGAAGGGAGAAATGCATAAGACAGGTTTTGGGAATGGTTTCCCTTTAAAGATAGGAATGGGAGAGGTTTGTGCTTCCATTCAGTCTGCTCATGCTTCAGAGGAGAAGATGAACACTTTTGGGCTCTCTTTTCATTCTAAGAGAGTAAGGTTTGATATTACTGGCGAAGCCCAAAAGAAGACCAATAGAGATTATAGCCATAAGGCTCATATTGAAGACTATTGGATTAACTTTGCTGATGAGTTCAAGGTGAGAAAGAAGAGATTTTCCAAGTTGCCAGTGGATTTGGTGAGATTTTACAATGTAAAGGCCATCCCGGACTAGGTAGAGGAGGATGGAAATGTGATCCAGGGTCATGTTTATGAGGCAGTAAAGGATAAACTAGTGGGGGAAGTTGACTGGTTAGAGGAAGAAAAGATTGATTTAGATCAGGTTATGGCCCTAGTGATCAAATATACCAAGACGTGGTTAAAGCACAAAATGCTAGAGCTGGAGAGTGAGGGTGTTCCATGTACCTACGAACTGATGGGAGACTTAGAGTCTCATTCTACCTCTGAGGCTTCACTTGAACTAGATCCAAAGGGAAAAGAGAAAGTGGATTCTCCTTTTAGAATCCAGGTAAGAGAGGTTCAAGCTGAGAAGGCTGCAGAGATAGGCAAACAGAGGAGGCCTGTTGCCAAGAAGAGGAAGCATGCCTCAAAGAAATAAGTTGAGAAGAATCAGGAGGAAGAGGAGGAGGTTGAAAGTGTTCATGCATTGATGAATAAGAGAAGAGTTACAAGGCCATCACAGACGGTGGAGGAAGCCCCTAGGGTTGACAAGGAAATTGAGCAGCCAGTGGTAGAGGTGGAAAGCTTAGGGGAAAAGACACATGTTTACATGAGGAGATCAAGGAATCCTTCCCCAAGGGATAGTGTAGCAAAGGAGAATGTTTTAGTGAGTATCCCTATTATTGAACAAGTAAATCCCTCCATTCCTCATGATGTTGGTATTATATGGGGAGAACCAAAGAAGGATGAAAGTCCTAAGGATTTGTGTGAGGAAGAATTTCAAGAAGGAGACCTCTTTAATGCAGAGGCAAGAAATCGATAGGGTGGTTCAATCTCCCTTGGTTGCATATGTAGATTCACCTGTAAAAGAACAAGTAGACAGGCCTCCTCAAAAGGAGAAAGAGGTACCAGCTAGGGCCCCTTCACCAGTGCATGTGGTTGTGGAAGAGTAGGTACAAGAAGAAGAGAACCCAACTGTGGATGTTCCTAAAAGTCCAAGTATTGAAAGAGATGCAACTGCTGGTCAGCAGGAGAAGGAACAAGATAAACAAGACACAGTGCCTGTTGGGTCCACTATTCTAGATTTGCTTGAGAGGGAATTGAAGAAATAATGGTAATAATGGAGGATGCTCCTCCTAATTGGGATACCCTCATGGGTAATGTAGAGAAGGAAAAGACTAAAAATAAAGCAAGGGTTGTATCCTGAATTGAAAGGGATGGATCAGGTAACCGGGTGGCCCACATTGCTACTCCTGCTCCAAACTAAGATAGGGACAATGTGACTGCCTAGGACTATAATGTGTAGACTGTTGACTTGGGGCATGCTACCGTGGAGCAGGATATTGAAGAATATGAGGGCTCCAGTGCAGTGATTGTGGGGAGATTGAAGAAGGCAGTACAAACTAGGCATGAGCTGGAGAAGGAGAATGAAAAACTAAGGAAATACTTGCAAGAGTTGATGAAACCTTTGCAAGCTATTGGCTCCTCCTCTTCTTCTATAGGATTCCTACCCTAGGAAATGATCTTTGAGCTAGAAAAGATGAAGGGCACCTCACATGCTACAATTACCTAGTTGCAGGGTGTCCAAGCTAAAGGAGATGATGCCATTAAGGGTATATTGTCAACTGGAGGGGATGCACTGAGATCGATAGATTGGTTAAAGGCTACATTAGTACAAGATGATGTGGATACCAACCTCCTAATGCAGAAGACTATAACAATCATGGGGTTTACTGAGGACAAATTGGTACAGTGCAGGATTCTTCCTTTTCCAAGAGTTTCCGAACCTTGGGAATGGATTGAAATCCTGCAAATAAGGCAGAAGTCCCTGAAAAAGATCCACAAATAGGCAAGTTAGATTGAGGATTCTCTGACCAGTGTTCATGATAAGTGTATTTCATTCTTTGAGGTCATCACTGGAAGGAAGAAGTTTGCTCCAAAACATCTCAATTTGGAGCAACGTAGAGAATGGTGGAGGGATGTTTATTCTCCAGTCAGTGAAGGGCCAGTTATTGGACATTAGTTGGATGATGCTGCAACTTATATTGTAGTCATCGAAAGGTATTTGACCAACAAAGCCAATTGGGATGGTACAATCAGGCAGGCAAGGGAAGATATCAAGTCTCTTGAGAGAAAGATTAGGGTTTTGCCTGTGCCACTTGTTGCTGAGCTGGATAGGGTCCTGTTGGCCATACATGGTGAAGAAGATAAAGCTAAGGACAAGGATGGGGAGTAACTATATAGGGTTACATTGGTATTTGTGCTTCCCATTAATTCACATGTATTAGGCCGACCTTTTGATAACTTGGCGGTTGTGGATGAAATTGGTGCCAATGGCACATTTCATATGTTCAAATTATTCTTTGAGGCCGACCTCTTGTAGGTAATGTTTTATTGTAAAATTATAATTTGGGCCGACCTATCTTATGGATTCTCTATAAAAACAGGCATGTTGCCTCATTTAGATATAGAGATTAGAAGATAGACATAGAAGGATAGGTAGATTAGGAGAGAAATATTAGAGAAAATTAGGGTTTATTCTCAAGCAAGTGTTGTAATAGAAAACTGGAGTTGTCGCTATTATGGATGATTTAATATAAGAGAGATATTGTGTTTGGTATCTATCTTTTGGAATTTCATTTGGCATGGTTCTTGTTATTCTATCTTTCAAATTGCTTAATAGTTTATGGTAAATGATTTGGTAATGCTTAGGGTTTCATGTTTGGAATATTTGCAGCGATCTCTAGTCCATACTTTTTGCAGTTAGCTGATTGTTAGCTGCTTTGCAAAGTTAGCCTGGACTTATATTTGTGCTTAGTTTGATTGTGAAGGTTTATTCATCTCAATTGCAATAGGATTGACTGAATGAATTTTTGTGATTTATAAATCTTTAAATACCTTAGAAGATTGCACTATTTCTATGGAATCGCAGATTCATCTGGGTCAAGCAAAAGATAGTTTATGAGAGATCGGTTCGTTTTAAGCATTTTATCCTTTGGTATTTTCAATCTTAGGGTTAGAAGTAGTTTTAAGATTATCTCTGAAACCTTTATCTTTTGCTATTTCTTTATTATCAGGGTTCCAATCAAGTCTTAAAGCATCAATTTATTGTTTATATCTGATAAGATTCGAAATCCAGTGTTGCTCATAGTAAGGTCCTATTGTGATTACCAACATTTTCACATTTCTCACTGAGTTGTTTTTGCTGCATTGTCAAGACCTAACATTAGAGACCTTGGGGTTATCTCTTTTCCCATAGAGATTTACCTTTCAAGAGAGATAGGATATCATATTCTATCTAAGTTGTTGCTGTGCAGAAAACACCATCAACAAGACCTAGCATGAATTTCTCAGTAATCCACTTTCTAGGGGCTCACCTGGTGGACGACCTAAGGATCCATTAGCCTGGAGTGAGCATGCATTGTTGTTTGTATAGTGGACATTGAGTTATGCTTTTGAAATTTTTGGAAAAATAATCGAGACATGTTTCACATCGCATTGGATAGTTAAGGCTTGATCCACCCTTTCTTTTGGACAAATAGTTGAGGCGTGTTCCACATCATGTTGTACAGTCGAGGCTTGATCCACCCTTTTTGTTTTTACCTTCCTTTAGGTATTTGATGTTGTATGATTGAGTAATCTTGTCATTATTGCATAACCATGTCTTGAATGTCTACTTTAGTGTGAGTTTAACTTAAGGTCATCCTCTCACTAAAGTGGGGGCTAAATGTAGTGTAGAAAAATGTATCCCCTATACATTTTAACACTTAATTAGGAATTAAATATTAAATGGACTTAATTGTGCCTTATTTTTGGTGTTGTAAAGTGTACCCCTTTACACTTTCACACTTATTTAGGGCTCCTTTAATTAATTGAGCTTAATTTTCCTTAATTGGCCCCTTTATTTCAAATACAAGCCTATTTTATTACATTTTCCGAAGAGGAATCCAAACATTCATTAATGCCTTAACATAACACTTCTCTTTGAGCAATGTGTGTCCTAGGTAAGTGACCTAGGATCTAAATTTAAATTATGTTTTTGCTGGTATTTTAACATATTTAAATCCATTTTAAGATGTTAGCTTGTGATATTTGAATTTTAGGAAATTAAGGTTACATATCTATAAATATAAGGTTATTTCATCATTTCAAATCCTAAAAAAAATATCAGAGTTTTCAAGTTATTCAAGAGAAATTCAAGACATTCAAGAGAAAATTTATTGAAGAATTATTGTAGCAATCAAGATCTAATTATCATATCAAATTCTTCTTGCATCATGCATGTTTTTGGAGCTAATATGATGATGTAGGTTTGATGATCCATTCAATCATTCAAAGCATTATATCAAGTCAAGATCCAAGGTTCAAGATCCACATCCATTGAAGCCATTTCATGCAAGTTGCAGATTTACATTCCAAGATTCATTCAAGGGTTTGGTGAGTTGTGACATTGGGTTGTTCATCAATCATTCCTTTCATGTTATTTTGTTTCATTTCAAGGTTTGATTACCAAAATAGGGTTTGACCAAGGCAAACCCCCATTCACCAAAATAAAACATTTTTCCCTCTTGATTTGTGTTTGTATATTTAGGTGGAAGAAATCTTGAAGATCTCTTGAAGAGAAAAATTGGAGAAGTTGTCATCTCATATAAACTCACTTGCAAAATTTATTTTTGGCCTTCCAAACTTGAAACTTGGGAAAATTGAAGGATTCCGATTTGTAGCCGAGGCTCACAAAAGTTGGAGACAAACCCTAACTTAGGACCTATTCGCCCTTAGGAAAATGAGTCCCAAATCAACTTCAACAACTAACATTTGGTGACTGGTAAAAATCATTTTTCCTCTCTCTGATCTGCATTTTAATTTCTGGTTCTATCAGTATTGAGCTTAATCTATTAGATCCAAGTTGTAGATTGCATTTTGGAGTTAGTTTACTATTTTTAGTTTTTCTCCCCAAAGTGTTGTTTAATCAGGACCCCTATCCTTGCAAAAAAAGGAAATTTGTAGGTTCACACTTTGATTTGATTCACCTAAGGATTGATAGTCATTTCATTGTGTGGATCTCATTTCCTAATGAAATAGAAAGTGAAATAGGCCCCTAGTTGGTACATCATACCCCTATTTTGATCCACCCTTCCCTATTTATTTATTTATTTCAACATGAATATAGTTTTCACTGCTCTATAACTCTAGCACTATCCTTTAGGTCTTCTCCTTCATGGTGACTATCTTTTATGATGTATCTCTCTATCCTTCCATAATATTTATCTTTTTTCTTGCAATTTCCATGGGTTCCATTTCACAACCATGAGAACATTGTCCTTTTACATAGTCATTTACTAATATGACTATCCATTTCTCATTTTCAGTTTCCACACTTGACTATCCTCACTGTGTATGAAATTTTAAACCTCCTTTGCATTTTATGGTTGTCTTATCTTGTTTAAATCATGTGACTATCTTTTCAACTTCAAATATGCATAGACATACTTATGTGATTGTCCCATTTTATGAAGTCTCTTCCCTTTCATCAATTTATACACAGTTCACTACCTTTTGAACTTTGTTCATGCATGCTCTTTAATGTCCTCATTGTATTGTGCATGTTCATTTTCATATGAATGAATTTTGATCATATGAGACTATGATAGGTCTTCCCCTACCATATTCTTTGTGAATAATGCCTTCATTCGCCCTTTCTCATAGTGATCCTACCCTTGAGCCTTCTATTGAATGTAATCTATCTTTGGTGGTCTTTGTCCCTCATTTGAAGCTCTTTGTTCATGAAACCCCACTATTAACTGCCTCACTATCCTACTTGAAATTCCATTGTCCTTTATTTTATCATGATTGATTAGTATGACTATGAATTTTGGATTGCCACCTCATCCTTGAAGTCTACTCTGTCTTATGTTTCACGATCATTGTTCTTTTTTTCCCTCATTTTTTGACCTTTATGACAGTCCCTTCAATACCTTGTTCTTAACTATATAAAATAATCTTTTATTGTTCTAGAAAAGATATAGTATAGGGCTATCCTTTTTTCATGATCACAAGTTTCTTGTCATAATTTTTTGCTAAATATAAATCTAGTAAATCCTCCTTTGACTATTGCTCCCTATTCACAATGCTTCTTGATTGCCCTTAATCCTCAACATTGTGAAACTCCTTGAAGTCTACCCGTTCATTATACTTTGAGGTCTATAATTTAAATTATCATCATGATTTCATATTTTTATGATCAATCCTTTTTATGGTGATTGACTTTCCTACAACTTTAATCTTGACTATTATAGTTTGAAAAACTTGTTCCCAACCACCTTTACTCAAAATGACTGTCCCTATTTATTTGATGTATTTTCTATTTATCTCCATGATTTTTACTAGACCTCATTTCATTCTTATATAGGAGAATGGAAATGTGCAAGGCTTCATAAAGGTCTCTATTTCTATAACTGTCCTATATGCACTAAAGGACTATCTTTGATAGTAATGATTGTCCTCTTTATTTCCTATAAAAACCTTCTCATAGGTCTTTTTTAGGGTTTTGAACTACCATTATTGTTCATGACTGTCACTTACAAAAAAATTACTATCGTACTTTGAATCTTGTGCTATGGTTGGCCCTATCTATTGCTTCATTATGTTCACTTTTCTGGTATGGTTGTCACATAGGTAGCTACCTTTAGATGATGAAAGATGACCGCACCTTTGCGAATGTCCTTTTGTGGAGAAAGGTAGTTTTCCATTTTTAAAAATGAGTGTCTTTCCTTCATAACCTTGCAAATATCTCTAAGGTGTTTTCTTGGAATAAATCTTGCTCCTAACATGCTTTAATAAACTGTGATCTACACATTTATCACATGAATATCCTATTGTGAAATGATTATCCTTCACGTGAGATTGATGACTATATTTTTATGGACCTTTGGCTCTCTTTCATTCTGTATACCACTATCCTATTGCATAATATTCTTTGAGGAACTATTCTCTTGTGGTTAATATAAAATATCCTTTATTTTTACGGACTATCTATGCTCTCCAAAACTCATGATCTTTATTATGAGATGACATTCATAGAAACCCTTCTCACTCATCTTCAATTGTCTATTGATTGTCCTTTCACATCTTGACTACCCCCTATCATTTTTATAAGAACTATCCAATAAATTCTTTGAACCTTCCCCATAATTACCTCATTTCCTTTGCTTTTATGCATCTAACTATCCTTGTAGACAAGATTCAATCACAACCATAAAGACTATCTTTTCTTGTCATATTCTCATGTACTCAACATTCCATTCTTCTTTGATGAAGTGACTATGGTTTTCCTTTGAAAGCCCTTATGATGCATGTCCATGACCATCCTTTGAAACCCCTCATAATTGTTCCAAAGCTCAAATATGTTGGGATGATTTTCATGGTAAAATTCATATTGGTGCCATGATATTTTCAAGAATATATTGTAACAAGATACAATCACCATTGATATTTTGCAGCATAAACCAACTTTCTCATATTGTTGTGCAACATGACTCATTTATCATTTTTGAGTTCCAAGCCAAATCTTCTTAAAGTCACCATATTCCCATAATGCATTCCCAAGGCCATATTCATTGTTGGATCCATTAAGATAATTCTTGGCAAGGCGTCCTCTTTGTATTTCTCCCCCTTGAAGTAAAAATAGTGACACTATAAATCAGTAAATGATTTCTTATGCACATCTTAGTTATGAATCTGATCCCTAAACTCTATTGTCATTCTTGTATCATATTCTAGAGGTTTGATAACTTAACAATGAAAACTCTACACTGCCATAATACCAAACAAAGACTCAATGGGATGCATACTCTTCACCAATGATTTCATAGGCTTCTATAACAGTTTTTTGTTAGGCTATGAACATTTTTCTCATATCTTGAAACTTCAAACAACATTGAATGATGCCTAATGGTATTTGATCTCTACACCAACCTTGACATAATCCTTTTGACTGTCACATGAGCCTTACATACCTTTTTCACTGTGTAAATATCATGAAATCCCACATAGATGCACTTGTCCAATAGATGCAAAGGAAGGTTATAATTTCAAAGCACTTTACATCAATGGATATCAACAAATCCTCATGATACTGGGAAGGGTTTCAAGAGAACAAACTTGTAAAGTTGTATTTACCTTGACTTCAATGTGTATGTATTTGCATGGAAGCAAGATGATGACCTTCAAGAACCATAAAACTACTCCCACACTCATTTCATGTGCATTAGATGGTGCAAACACCAGTTTGCATAGAATGAACCTTGAGAGACTAGAATTCAATCACCATTAGAAGTTATAGCATGAAGAAGAGCCTCCTTTCTCACAAAACCCTAAAGAACTCAAGAAGAAACTCAAGCTCAAAAAAAGTTAAAACTTCTTTTAATTTGTTTCCCTCTATTTTCACATGCAACGTGAAGATTTCCTTTTTTTCCAGGGGCATAGAATATAAGAAATTAGATAAGTTATATTAAAAAACTTTCCTTCCTTTTGAAACTCAAAACAAACCATTCACTTTTTCCCATTTTTTCACTTAGCGTGACATTTTACCATTCAAAAATGGAAAAAAATAAAAAATAATAATGCATTAACAGTTATAACAACCTTCTTGAAAGATGTAGATTCCTTATTTGACTTCTACACTCTCATTTCCAATAGTTGGTTATTTTCTATTAAGATTTAAGACTCAGTACTCTTCCTATCTTCTTGGAAGAGTTGATGTGTGTTTGTTAGTTTGTTTACAGTCTTATAATAATTAGACTCTAACATACCATATTTAGGAAGGTGGACTATTGAGAGATCGAGGATGCTATGTTACATGCTAGAAATTTGCATAAGATTAGATTCAATATAAATTTGCTACATTTTGTTTGATGTTTGTTATATTACAATAAAGAGGATTTTTCCTATCATATGATTTGTTGAGTTAATTGAAGAGATACTATGGAAAAAGAAAAATTAAGAATGGGCCACTTGAGGTATTGTAAGTTTTGAATTTCAGTTTGTAGTTTACATTGTAATTCATTGCTACCTCGATATTTCTAATTTAAGACTTTATTTTACATTCTATTCAATGATCAAGTTAAATTAAGTGCATGCTGCAAAATAGGAGTTAATTAGTTATAGTTTTTAGAGTAATAGGTACTTGTAGCAACTATTAGTAACTAGATTGCTTACTCTATTTTTGATAGAAGTTATTTTGAATTATTCTTATTATTCACCTATACTCAATCGCTTAAAGTTAAGATTCTTGAATGTACATACAATGCTAGTATCATCTAAATTTTACAAATCCCTAGTTGAAAATTGAATAAATCCCCCTTTCTAAATAATGATCTACTTAATATGAGGGATCTTCATGTTCATTAATCTATGTGTATGATCATGTACATTGGTTGATTAGACATTAGGGGGAGCTAGTCCACACCCCTTTCAAAAATTTATGCGGAACTTATTATGGATGTAACATGCATAATTAATGGACTCTTCCCAGTACCATGGTGCCAAAGGTTTGAAGTCAATAATATGATTTTCCATCTCCTTCAAGGACCTATTATTGAATTCTATGACACCATTTTGCTAAGGATTGTATCAAACTGAGTGTTGCATGTTGATTTCTTTTGAAACACAAAACTATTTAAACTAATTGTTAACATATTCACTCCCATTCTCTATACACAAAATATTGATGAGCTCCTAGATTATTTCACTTTAAAAGCTTTGAAATATTTAAACTTCTCAAAGACTTGAGACTTTTTGTTTGAGAAAGTAAACCCAAGTGTATCTAGAAAAGTCATCAATAAATGTTAAGATATATCCAGGCTTACTAAAGAGATGGTTGTGGAAATGGTCATGTCAAGTAACCATGTACCAAATCCAATAAATGTGTAGCTCTCCATGCTTTTCATTTATCATATTTCTCCTCAAGATGCTTACCAAGAATGCATCCCTAGTAAATTCCATCAAAAAATGAAATAGAAGGGAACATTGTAACCATGTCATGTTGATTGAGCTACTACAAGTAAAAATAGTTCAAGTGGCAAAATTGTTGATGCCAAAAACTACTCACCTCATCTAAATGAGTAAGGCTATTGAAGGAGAGTCAAGAAAAAAGTAAGAAAATTGATATAGTCTTGACAAATGATATTCTTTTCCCATGATAATTGTAGACCCATTGTGCATTTCATTGATTACCATTGTGTCTAGTGTGAACTCAACTCTCTTTACAAACCAGTATGAGTGATCTGATAAATATATAGGAGATTAGTTGATAAATATGGAACACAAAGAACATCTTGAAATGTTCCTTTTCCCACATAAAAACCCCTCTCCCATGCACTTCAATAGGAGTGTCATCACCCATTAGTATGGTAGGCAAAAAACATGGATCTAAAGAGGTGAAATCATCTTCTGAAGAAGCCATGTGGTGCGAAGCACCTAAATTAATGATCCAAGAATTCGGTTGTGAAGCAACAACAACTAGGGCCTTACCCTTTCATTTCCCCTTACTTTTTTTTATATCCTTAGAAGACCCTTCTGATGAGCTCTATGTTTGAATGAATCAAATACTTTGATATTGTTCTTTTCTAGAAGATGTGAAAAGTAACTTATTTATTTCCTTAAACACATATGTTCATCATGGACAAGCTTTTTACAGTAAGAAAATTTGACCTTCTCTTTCTTAGGTTGTTCACCTTTTGATGAAGAGATATATTTATCTACTTTTGAAACAATAGGTTTCTGATCTTCCTTCTTCTCTCCCTGGTTCTTTTGTTTCTTATCTTGTTTGCTAGACAATTTTTGTTGTTTTGTTCCTTGATTAACAACTAAGGAATGTGACTTAGAGGGTTTAATTGTACCCATTAGAACCAATTTGTCCTACTCCCTAGTGAGTTCTGCAACAAATTCATCTAGAGAAGGCATTTAAAAGGTATAACCTAGGGCACATTTTATAGCATAGAATATAGAAATAAATATAGAATAGCTAGGACCAAGCTTAGAAAGGATGATATGAAATTAGTTTTTTATTATCCTTCTTGATTCTACACCATTCTAATTCCAATCTAATAACTTTGAATTTTTTGAAGAAGTATTGTATGTTGGTGTAAATAGGTACTTTTTTGAGCTAGTTATTAGTGGGGTCCTATTTACATGTTAAGTCCACTTAGAGTCCTAGGTCATTTAATAATGCATCATGTCATTTAATAGTTACACTATTAATTTAATGTTTTGGTATTCGGTACTTCATCACACCTTTTATATATAATCAAGGTCAGTATACACTCTTGTAATATACCTCATCATCATATTTGATAGATCTTAATATCAAGCAAGCTCATTTCTTGTATACTCTCTTGTAGAAGGTTTTGATTTTTTTTGCAGGTGGTCTTGGGATACAACTAATTTTTCAACTCCTACATGGTATTAAAGCACAATCTTGCAAATTTATTCTTATATTTGAGGGTAGATCTATTACCTATGAGAGATCTTGGTGAATTTTAATAAAGTTGAGTATGCTCTTCCCTTGCAACCTATGGTGATCTAGGGAATCAACAAAAAATGAAAAAAATACTAGTTTTGGAAGGTTCCTCTTTGTGGGTTTTTATTACAAATTAATTTTGGTGCATGTTGGAGGTAATCTAAACTCACCATCAAGTCTAGGGAATATGAGAAAGTCAATATTGGCTTTCGTTTCATCAAAATTTGACATGTTTTTCCAGATCTGTGAGGGTTTGAAGTTGGGAGGTGGTTATCAGATCCAAGAGGTAGCTATTTTTTTAGAGCACTTTGGGCCAAAATTGACCCTGCAATTATGTCTGAAAGGCCCAAGAAACCCAAGATCACCTATCAAATCACCGAAATCAAAGATTTCCCCTAGGACCTTAAAGGTTTTTTTTCACAAAATTGTCACCAAATTTATTTGTATGACTATACAAAATCCGTATAGTATGGTATTGTACAGTTCATACAATCTATGTAGGCATCTATACAGTCGACAAGGTACAAAGTATATTTGGTGAAATATTTTTCTTATGCAGTGTAGGTATCATCCTAGTATTTTATGTACGAGTCATGTTAAAAGTTGTCAGTGAAGGTATGAGTGGTTGACGTTTTAATAATATTTTATTATTTTCAAATTCTACTAGATTTGGTTTAGCCTACAATTTTTATTTGGTAGAGCTTGCAGTCTTATCTAAGGCGTAGGGGATTAACAGTGGGTGGTGCATGGAGCCACCACTGCCCCCCTCCACTAGCCCTTTGCCTCCCCACTTCTCACTTAGTGATAGGATTTTTTTGAATTTCTTGTAGCCAACTGTCATGTGTGTGACCATGACCTAGCTTGCTAGGGGCTAAAATTGTGTCCCTAGGTGCCCAAATTAGGCCTTTTTTCTTTGGAGAATAATTTTTTACCCAGATATCAAATTTTTGCAAATGAGATATCAATGGAAATTTGGTTCCATGTACTTTGTAGTGGTGTAGGTCATTTTTCTAGATTTTATTGCAAGTACATTTTATTGCCAAATTAAGTATTTTTATTTTTCTTTTTAGGCCTTTGAGCTCATAATGCTTTACTTGTTTATCTAATTTTCATGGTTCTAGCTACAATTGCAAGGTATTCATGGGCTCTATAATTTTGTACATTCATTTTTTCTAGATTGAACCTAGGTATTGTTTATTCAATTCTTGCATTTTTATCATCTTCATTGATTATTTGGAAATACTGTCTCTTGGATAAGTTTTATTTATGGGGAGAGATTCATTTTTAGTTGTACTTTAGATTTGGGAGGTATCACATCAGTTTGTTTAAGATATTTGTCTATTTTTCACTCTTGGCACTTAATGTCCTAGTGGCTGAATCTGTTACACCCCAATGTTAAATTACCAAATTACTTTAACCTTTATCTTTAAATATTGTTTTAATGCATGATTATGTCGTGATGGTATTTGATGGTTGAATGAAATGTATGCAAATGAAATGTGATGAAACTATTCTTAAATGCTTATATGATGTGATTATGGTTTGTATGTTATCGACCAACTATGAATATGTTGCTCTAAGTTGAATGCAGGAAAGTTCAAACCCACCAGAGGGGGAGGGATAATATCACCCAAGAGAAGAGTTGGTATTCAAAATGTTTAGTATTTCTATATGAGGATGCACACACTCACTCATTTAAGTTATTGGAACCTCATCAAGTCAGTTCAAGTATCATTTGGTAAGTCATAAACCTAAGTTGATAGGTTTGATGAGAGCCATTCACATTCCAATTTACACTATATTTTAGCCATTTTCATATTCCTTTATACCCATCTTCATATGCCATTTCCATATCTTATCTTGAAATTTATCACCTTTATGTTGCATATGATTAAATATATATAAGTGGTATTTAATATAGTTTTGGGATAAATATATGAAAATTAAATATATATCATGCAACATGCTAATTGAAGAACAAGAAAGATGCAAACTTCTTGTTATGTTCTTCACAGGAACCTTCCTATCACCTTCACAACAATATGGCTCGTGCTTACTATTGTAGTTTCCCCTTTTACGTGGCTAAATCTAGTTTTCACAATAAATAGAGTTTGATCTTTAATGTTGATTGTGTACCATTTTATCCAATGTTAGATTCCTTCAGCTCTTTCTCCATGGCACATTCATTTTATTCATAACATGTATTTACACCTATTTCTTTGGTTGGACACATGCTTTTTGTTGTCATGTTTGTTGGGAAAATATTTTCATTGGAATTTTTTCCTGCATTATTCAACCACATGGATTCATTTCAAGGAGTAGATTCTATGATAAGAGCTATGCTTGTTGGTTGTGTGGAGGAAAATCTTCTCATTTCATATTTTTGTCTTCTGTTATAGTAAAATTGTTTATAATTTCTAGCTAGCAGCCAAGGTTTCACATGAACCATTACTCTTTAGTTTGTTGGCTATAGGCCAAAACAAACTATTTTATATAGCTTTAGATAGCAGCTATTATAATCTCTACCTATATATATATATGATGTAATACCAAGTATGAGAAGAAGGGGAAATAAATTCAATATCATTATTGAGAGAAACGTTTTGAATTATTTTTCAAAAATTTCATAAGCTTCGTTGGTTGACTAGGAGGTAGGTTTCCACTCTTCAGCCACCGATGACATGTAAATATTTATTTTTTGTAGGGTATGTTTTTATGGGGTTTGATTTCAATTGATTACGTTTTTTTCCATTATTATGTTTATGCAATTTGATACGTGTGAAAAGTGTTAATAAATTAAGTGTATTGCTAAGTTGAGTCTTATTTCTATACTGTAGAATTAACTATTATGATTTTCATGATTGATATTTATTGATTAAGTTTTTGTCTCAGAATTTATTGTCATAATTTTTGCATAGTTCCTATCATAATTCTTGCTATCCCTATTGTAGAAATATTGCAAAACCAGTTACAATTTCTATATCAGTTCCTGTAGTAATAAAAATAGAAACATTAATCTTATTTTCAACTTAGGTAATTGATTGAATTTAGGAATGCATTTTCAACCCCACTCACCTCACAACTTTCAGCCCTTATGCATATAGCCACAAAATATTTTACAAGTTTACACCCTCGTATTGACACTTAGAGAAAACTGAATTTCATTATTAAACATTAAAATTATTTCATTCTTTAGCCCAATTTTGGCCTATCATTTTGGTGTCGTTATCAGGGAAAGGTGTCAAAGGCCTATTAGCTTGGTGAGATGAGTTAGGATCAATGCATTAGGAAGAAAGATCGTGCAATTTTTGACCTTGCCTAGGTGAGTAATCCTAATTTGTATTGTTTTAAATCATATAGATGCATTCTTAGATTTTGTAGGTGGATTTTAGTAGATATAACCATTTATATATATTCAAACTAGCTGTTGTAAGTCCATTGATATAAATAAGTAATTTTGAAGAAACAACACAACAAACATAAAATAATGTTACATTTTCAAGGCAGTTCAAACACACCAATTTTTAGGAAAAAATGCTTCACAAATGAAGAATCTGAAGGCCATCGAAGAGGGAAAATGTGTAGGGAGTGCACCTAGGGTGCTTCCCCTTGAACCTAGTGGGGGCTACCACCCCTAAACCCTAACTTTGAAATTTAAAAATAAAAGAAGAAATTGGTGGGGAAATTGCGTTGACTCAAAGTGATGTTTTTAAACCTCCTCTACCTAGAGAATGCAACTTAGCTTGTCATGATCTTCAATTACCATTGTCACAAGCATATACAAATGTTATCTCTATAACTAAGAAAAAACAAATAATTGATGATTTTTTAGGACAATGAAATTTTGAAAATGAAGATTTGACCATTTGTTGTTCTAATTGTTGCAAGGAAGAAGCTAAGTGCAAATGCGAAGTTGTTCAAGAGGACACCAAGGTCGTAAGTGAGCCTAAAAAAAACAAAGGTGGAAGTGAAAAAGTCTTCTTTGTAACTCAAAGATAACTACACACATCAAATCAGGTAGATCATGGTATTCTTAATGATTTTAAAATCTCTTATACTTCTATTGGATTTTAAAGGCAATATGTTTCTTGAAAAAATGCTTCTCTACTTAACATTTATGGTGAGTGGAAAAAATCTCTATCTTAGCACAAATATCATAATAAATGCTCACAAAAACCACAATACCCATCACATATATTACCATCTCCACCATATCCATCTTATATATTACCATCTCCATAGTATCCATCCTCTCTATTACCACTCCTCTATATCCAACACTGTCATTATCCCATTCATATCATCCACCATCCACTCCAACATATCCATTGAGGGAAATTTAAATTTCTAATAAATTATTATTATCTAATAAGGTGATTCAATCTGCATATAATAATGAGATTTTAA